>OY729166.1:12323515-12748515 GCA_958299025.2 Drosophila histrio | reverse complement strand
ATCTGCTTTCGTCACTAGCGTGGACTGCCGTCCACAGTGGTAAAATATATGTGTGCTGATCCTATTGACTGTAAGAGCATAAAAATACAAACTTGATGTAGTTTATGTTACCTTAATTATACAACTCAAAGTTGCAAACAAAATACAGCAATAAAAAAAGATATTAAAGTTTTAAATATATATTATTTAAATAATTGTTTTTAATATTGATAATTTTAATAATCATTATATTTGATTTAACTGAAAAATATTCTTCTGTATTTATTATTATGCAGGTTTTTATTTATTTTCTATATTGTAGCATGACTCTAAAATTATATATAAAATAAAGAATATTCAAAAAATGACTTGAATAATGAATGGAATTAATGATCAACTGCTTAAACAATAGTTGATTTCATTTACAAATGCTGTTGAACTTTGTGGTTTTGTCATTTGTATCTATTTTCTACTTTCAAACTTTATAAAAACTAAGAATTTGTATATTCTACTTTTAAACTTTATACAAACTAAGAATTTGTAAAAGCTTTAATACTATAGCTTTAATAATATTTAATTTAGTTTAAAAATGCTTTTAACTTTGATTTCTCATATATTTTATGTATTTTTAAAACATTTAATAATAATAATAATAAAAGTTCAATAATTATATTTTATTGCACCTAAAAACAATAAATAAATCATAATTAGTTAATTAAACAAATTCTTTATTTGATTGCTGTCACTTTTTTTGATGGATAAAAAGTAATATTTAATTGATAAATGAGAAAACATGATCAGCTTTGTCTTTAAACGTCTTTTATTGTCAATATTATTGTACTTAATGCATATATATATATGAATATAATAATTAATTCTTAAATACAATACAATTCCTTATATGCTTTTTGTCACTTTTTAAATGTATACGAAGACACTGTGGCAGCGCAGTTGCTGCAATTTATATGCAAATTTATATTCTGCAACAGGCCCACTGTTTGGCTGTATTGGCTCTGTTGGCTGATAGGTTTAGCACTGGCTCGAAGCACCAAGCTGAAGCTGAAACTGAAGTTGGCTTATAGCTCTAAACGTGGCCCGGGCGGACAGGTGATAACGACGGCACCGTAACGATATTATGACGTCGATTATGATTGCGCCTCGGCGATCGTTGGCATCGAATTGAACGTCGACGTCAGCAGCGTCAGCAGCGTCGGCAGCGTCGGCGGAGACAAAGTAATTTGCATACAAATGGTGAATGCTCGTGCTCAGTGTCGGTTGCGCTTCGTGATTCCGTTGAGATTTCGCGGCGGCGGGATCGGTGTGGTAATTAGATTGTTAATTTATGCGATCGGGCAAATGGCCATCGTATGCTTTTTCTTTGATTTTTTGGTCTTGGTCTTGGTCTTGGCCTGGCCAGCGGGCACACTTTCAGTTCAGTTTGCCAGTTCCAACGCTTCACAATTTCAACGATGGAAATGTCACGGACAGAGTTAAACCAACTGCAGTTGCGGTGTTTACACATCCCCAGGATCAGCGCCAATCCTCATGATTTATCGCTGCGACGGCTCGTTTTATATATTTTATTTGTGCTGTGACAACATTGTGCCGACTCTGACATTTGCATGGATTGCGGGTTTACAATCGAGAGTTGAACAGTTCTCTGTTCCCAGTTCTCAGTTCTCAGTCACCAGTTACTAGTTACCCATTTCCCAGTTTCCAGTCACCCAGTGAAGCGACATTAAAGGGCATTCTGCTGTCAACTCCGCTGCACACTCGCAGCTGTCCAGCGCCTTGACACCTGTGAGATTCTCTGACGTGGCAGCCGCAGCTCGAGTTGCTCCAGCGACAGCGACAGCGACTCTATTGAGAATACCTTTCTCACAGTGATTTCTCACTCTGTCTGTTTGTATGCCTCTCAGCGTGTATGTGTCTCTCTCCTTCCGACTGTCGCTCCTTCACTCTGTCTCTTTCCCTTTGCATATTTATAGAAATATATATATATATATATATATCTCCCGCCTTTCTCTCTTGCTGTCTGTGTATTTTTCTCTGTCTGTCAGACTCCATCGCCTTAATCTTGTACTCTCTCTTTCTATTCTTAATCTCTATCTCTCTGAGTCTCTGTGGCTCTTTCTCCCAATCCCTCTTTCTCTCAATCTCTCTGTCTTCATATATCCTTGTCTGTCGCTGTCTTCCTTTCTTTCTTTGGCGTTGTCCTTCCTCTTTCTCGGTCTCTATCTCCCTTGCACAGTCAGTCTCTTCTTCGCCTTCGTCATATCCTTCCTTTCTTCTTCTCATTTTCCATATCATTTTCTTCTTCTTCTCCTCTAACTCCTAGCTCCTTCTTATTTCTCTTTTCTTTATCTTTTTCACTTCCACTATCTCTTTGGTTTTCTCTAACTTTCAAACTCTTTTGTCGTTACTTATATTTCCTTCCCCTTTTCGCAATCTTTCTCTCTATCTCTATGTGCCTGTCTCTTCATCTTCTTGTCTCTATATATTTGTCTCTTGCTGCTTCTCACACTATCTTTCTTACTCTCTATCGCATTCTATATCTCCATATCTCTTCTCTCTTTACCACAAGCTCTTTCTCTATTTCAATTACTCCATCTCTATGATTTCACATCATTTCTTTCTCAAACTCCCACACGCTCTATCTTTTTTTTTGTCTCACTCTCCCCATCTCACTCTTTCTGTCTGTACTTACTTCCCCTCATTACGGAATATAACTCCATTAAATTGTTGGCAATTAATTGACACGCTTGTATTTTACACATTTGGGTTATGTGCTAATTTCTACACAATGTGCATGACGGATGGCGATAAAGAGGCGCTGATGATGCAATGACATAATAAAGTCGACAACGACAGCGGCGACAGCAGCGACAAAAGCGACAAAACATGCGGCAAGTAGCAAAGCAGACAATGCCAACTATCTATATCATCCTCTCTCTCTTTCTCTCTCCTCCTCCCTCCCCTTCTCTCGTCGCTTAGTAGCTTACTGTGGAATATGCAAATAGTATGCGCCGATAAAGATCACGCCGAACAAACAATAAACAGCAAACAGCAAAAGCGGCAACATCAGCAGCAGGCGGCATACAGCAAGTGGCAACAACAACAACAACAACAACAACAACGATCGCAACTAACTGTTGTCTGTTGCTGTCATGTTGACAATTGGCCGCTCGCTTTGTTTTTGGCCCTGTTTGGCATTATTGTTGCAACAATTAACACACAATGCTGGCTAAGCAAAGGGGTTGACGTTGTTGCAACTTGCCCCTGTTCTGTGCCTCATTCCCTTCCCCTGCTGTGCAGTGTTTTCAGGTGGTCCTTTAGCTCCTTCAACCACTTATGCAAAACGAATTGAATTCAATTAACACCTCAGCATAAAACACAAAACCATCCACGGCAAATGTTGAATGCTGTGCGCGGTAGCATGCAGATACCTGGCTTTTTATACCCTGTGTGGGTATACTCAGTTTGTTAAAAGTGTAACAGGCAAAAGGACGCGTGGTCGACCCCATAAAGTCTATAGATTTTTCAGCAGCAGCAAAAGACACTTTGATAAAGCCATGTTCGTCTGTCTGTCTGTCCGCCTGATCGTCTGTCCGTCCGTATAAACGCAAGGATCTCAGAGATGGGAAGAGCTAGAAGCTTTAACTTAAGCTCCCCGCACTGCTTATATATCCAGGTAGATCAAGTTTATCTCAAATTTTGGATACCACGCCTTCATCAGACATAAATGAACATAAATCCCATAACATGTGCAATTTTGTAGATAGAGACTTGAATTACAAAAGAATTGCATGGCTGGCGGTATCCCATACTGCCACAGGGTATATTACAGTCGATAAAGCCATGTACGTCTGTCTTTCGGTCCGCCTGACCGTCCTTCCGTCTGTCCGTCCGTATAAACGAAAGGATCTCAGAGAAGGTAAGAGCTAGAAGCTTTAACTTAATCTCCAAGCACTGCTTATATTTCAACTGAACAGGAATCCCTTAATATGAGCAGTTTTAGAGCTAGAGACTTGAATTACAAAAGAATTGCATGGCTGGCGGTATCCCACACTGCCACAGGGTATATTACAGTCGGGGCTCCCAACTCTCCGACATGTGCTCTCAATCTCCCTCTACTTCCCTCCCTTTCTCTGTATCTTCTCGCTTTCGTCACCCTTGTCTTCAACCGGATCGCAGCTCAGCGGGCTGCTTTTTTTTTGGGGTAATCGACACGCCAACGCCAATGCTGAATGTCCAAACATCCCGGAGAAGGGCCACCAGGAAGAGTCACATTCTGGCGACAGGTGAAACATGAAAGGAAGTGAACTACGCGATGCACAAGGAGCATCTAACCACGACTCTAGGGGCGCCCAGTTAAAGCAACGTGAGTTCGCCTAGTTATTTATGTGACAAAATTTTGCAAATAATTGGATTGACTGATCAAAGCGATAGGACGACGACGACGACGACGACGACGACTGGGAACACAATTCTACCGATTGCCTCGAACAGGGGGAAAACGGGAATTGGAATTTAATTCAATTAAATGCGTACAGCGTTGCAATTCCTCAAATGGCCTGCCAGTTGTTATTGTTAAGTTGTGACAACGGCAGCTGACCCAACTGACCCCAGGTAAGTTTTCTACCTCATGATGTCTTCATGTCCTCACAACTCGTTCCCCCCATTGAATGATGTGTGCTCATGTTTAGCTTGACGCTTATTAAATATGTGCAGCAGTTGCGACAGCGACAAACTTGCAGCTGATAAGATGAACTGGCGGCAAAGGGTGCTCAGATCAAGTTCAGAGATCAGCGATCAGCGATCGGCGATCGGTGATCAACGGTCAGAGACTCCGAACTCAAAGCTTTCCCATAACTCACCATATTGAATGCCTCGCGGGGCCTTGATCCCCACCACGCCGCCTAGCCTAATTGGATTAAATGAATCCAATGAAATCGAAAACAAAATCAATCTCTAAGTTTCCCTTTTTCTGTGTCCATTATGCGAATCATGTTTATGCTCAGTAGCCAAAAGAGTTAGAGAGTATAATAGCTTTGTGCTAAAGTATGTAACTCAAAGAAGCAATAGAAAGGGATGGCAAATAAGTGTTATAAATTTAACAGAAAGCGAATGTGAAATATAATGACTGATTGAATGAGAAACTCCCAGTTATACTATTGAAAATAACTAAATTATTAGTATAAAATTTAATAAATTCTCTTACTTTTATCAAATTTGTATAAATGTTAATTACAATTGAAGTTTTATTTAAAAATCACAATTTAAATGTTTATTATATCAATTAATAAGGGTTATTATTCAATTTAAATAATACAAATTTAAATAATTCAAAAATAATAAAATTCCATATATAGTTTTGAGTATTTTGGTATTTTTTATATACCAGAGTTTTGTTTATTTTATTTACATTGAAGAATAAAACATATTTCTTAATTTATTTATTAAAATCTACAAGTAATTTGAGTTATTTTTAACATCTATATCATTTTGGTACAATTTATTTAAATACTTAAATGCACTTAATTCACTTACAGCGCTTACTGGGTACTCCACCGTCTAGCACACTCAACTGTAGCTATCTTGTTATAATGCTGTCGAGGTTCATCGTTCAGTTGGCTTGAGTTTTACTTAGAAGTTGTCAGCGATTCAATTTGAGCTCATTTGCCCATTTGAGCGTATTGAACGATGTCGAAATCTGGCCGTAACTTTGATATCCATGGGAAAAGATTCATCTATCCCAATATTGGTATCAGCTGTGGGAGCACTGAGTCACATCTTGAGTTTTTTGGAAAGTCAACTTCTAAACACATATAATTACCAAAAGTCGCCATCAATATTTAAGTTGCATTTCAGTTAACAGAAAACAGAAGGCAAAAGAAGACGGGTTAATAGGCAAGGCGAGTCGCCTGCTAAGAGTCAAACCCAGTTGACTGTATCCCTCGGAAGCAATAACCCACAATTTGTAGCCACAGTCAGTGTACACACATGTGTAACTAAGTATTATACAGTACTAGTATATAATTTGTGCTATTGCCCTGGCCCAAAAAAAAAAAAAAACAAGTAAAATAAACTAAATGGTACGTAGGTTCGTTCTGACAGTCAAAAAAAGAAGAAAGAAGCAAGTCGGACTTTAACTTTGTAGCTTGGGTTTTGATTTGAAAAATGCAAATTATTGAATTCATAATGCCAATATTCATTAAGTTTAAATTGTGGTAAACACTGTGGTCGGATATTAAGCCAAGCAAAACGCGCTATACAGAAATTGTCTCGTTTTGTGGTCAGCTGGAATAATTTCTGTTACCATTTCGAATTTCCATTTCGGCCTCAATTATACGCTCCGCCTGCGTTTTAATTTTATTTTTGGATGGAGGAGGAGGAGGACAGATAGCTTGACTGTTTGGAATTCGGTCAGAAGGCCAACAACCCTTCTTGGCCATTGGTAACACCTCTTGAATTTAGACCGTCGCCTGCGTGGTTACTTAACTGTCTAAAAGAACAAAAGGAAGAAGCGACATTAAAAGTTGAAGGATGAGAAAGTTGAAGTCGTTGCGGTTCACTGCAAGACTGAATAATTAAACCAAAAAAATACAAAAAAAAGAAGGGATTCTAATGTTTGCCACATTATTCAGCTGAGCTGTGGCAGCGTCTGTCAAAGCTGAGCACAACTTGCCACTTGCAGGTTGCAACCCCATTTGATTACTCAGCTGATTGCCGCAATCTCGCCAAATTTATGAATACTGAAATTCCACTGTAAATAACTGGCGCATGATTACACTTGCAACAGCTACTGCAGTGGCAAGTAGCAAGTGGCAGTGGCAAGTGGCAGTTGCAAACTTGGCCATGTCTATGGCCATGGCTATTGCTGCTTATGGCCGTAAGCTCTGTAGTTGCAGAGTCGTAAGTGCGCTCTGATCGCCATCGCGAGTGCTTCCTGTGGCGGCTATTATGCCACACACATACAGTTATAAATATGTACATACATACATATATAGTATGTGGCTAATAGAATGGCGGATTTAGGCTCAGCTGGATCTGCATTCGCGGACGCTTGCGTCGGTTTTGTGGTTGTACCGTGTAATCGTGGTCGCAGCGTATAATGACCACATTTAACATTTACCAATGGGGCATGTGCTCAACTGAGACTATATATATGTGTGAGTGTGTGTGTGTGTTGGTAATTACGTGCAATTTTCACTCCTTTGTAATGCACACACAGCCACAGGCTGCCTGAGTTGGACTTGGCCAACGCCAGATGGCCAACTCGCCTCGACTCAACTCGCCCCTCCCCCGATGCATTACACAACCTCCATTGTTTCCGTTTTCCGCACAATTATTACTTATACAATATGTATAAATTTCAACAACAAAAAAAAGAAAAAGAAACAAATGTGCATAAAAAAAAGGTGACAGAGACGCAACCAAGTTTACCGTGTTGCCGTTTTTACGGCCACTTAACAAATAAATAAATGGGCCGCAATTGCCAGGCAGCAAGCCAAACAGGCGAGACAGGACCAGAAGAGCGTTAACCACAAGCCAAAAACTCGAACTCGAACTCGACCTCGTCGCTTTTGGGCCAAGAGATTAATAGCTGTAATTGTTATTCATTGAACGCCGCGACTCTGCCATTGTCTCAACACTTGGCCGGAACCAACCAGCCCCTAAAACCATCTGCCTTCTTCGTTCCGCAATCGTTTTTGTTGTTGTTGTTTGTTGGCCAACATCTTAAACCGCAAAGTCTGCTTAATTTCCGCATCTCTGACATGCCGTTGCAAATTGAAATGTTCTCAAAAAAGTCGATTGCATATTATTTTGTTAATTTACCATCATTTATATTTGCCTAATTTGTGAGTTTTTCTAAAATTGTTTACTCTTTGGGGTTGCATTTTCTTTAGTTAATTAAACGCTTAACGATCACTTATACACCCTTACACTTTTTATAATTGGTGTAAAATGGATACATTTATTATTTAATTAAATACGATTTGAAAATATGAAATAAACTTGCACTTATAAACCCTAGAAGAGGTTAATTTTTATACCCTGTGCCCATAGAAAAAGGGGCAAAAGCGGTATAATGAATTTGTGTGAATGTATGTAACAGGCAGAAGGAAGCATCTCCGACCATATAAAGTATATATATTCTTGATCAGTATCAATAGCCGAGTCGATTGACACCTGTTCATCTGTCTGTCCGTCCGTCTGTCTGTCCGTCTGTCTGTCCGTCCGTCTGTCTGTCCGTCGGTCCGTCTGTTTGTCCGTCCGTGCGTCTGTCTGTCCGTCCGTCTGTCTGTATGAACGCGTGGATCTCAGTAACTATAAGAGCTAGACACTTCAAATTTGGAATGTAGGTTCCTGAATACCATACGCAGATCAAGTTTATTTTCAATTTTCGATATCAAGCCCCGTTTGTTTTAAAATTAGAAAAACTACCATAACATAGGCAATGTTAAAGCTAGAGACTTAAGATTTGGCACACATGATGAGAAGCTTGGGCTTAATATGTCCAGAAAATTGCATGGCGATGCCACGTCCCCTTCGCCCATAACTCGCAAAAGCTGATAACAACAGCAGTTTTATAGCTAGAGACTAGAGACTAGCTAGAGAGATTTGGCACACATGGTAAGTATCCTACTCCCAATGTGTGCTACAAATTTCAGTATGATCGGATATTGAACTCAGCAGTTATTCAAGAAACAAATTTATGCAAATTGAGCGAATTTGAAAGAGACCCTATATTATAAATATATATATAAATCCCATTATAATGAAAATACTTTTGTTTTAACACCTGCACAGGGTTTCCAACAGTCGCGCGCGCTCCACTTATCGGCTTGTCTTAAATGGTTTTTCAGTCTAATGAACATGAATACAATTTATTATATATATTATTTATAAGCTTCACGCTTTTTCACCCAGGGTTAGGGCTTTTATTGAATTACATACTCACTTGTAAATGAATTTCAAGTCCCTTGGATATAAATGAAACGGATTCGCAGTAACCGAACAGAAACCTTTGGTCCTTGGTTCGAAAACTAATGATAAAATATATTTCATAGTTTTATATAATTTACTAACTAACAATACATTGCAGCTTGTATTTTAAACTGCAAAAATAATAATAAAATTATTACCTTTCAATTAGATTCTTCAAATAATTAGATATATTTTTATTAAATATTTTTATAGTCTTTAAAAAGTCAGGAATATATGTAAAACTATTGAGAACATAAAATAGTTTTGTTATACTATAAATTGAAAACAAGTTTCGAATCAAAACCTTTGACTTAGGGATTTTCTATAAGCGGACTGCAAACCGAACCAAAATTTTGTTCTATGCTTCAAACCATTGAACCAAACCTTCTCCAACATTTTTGTAGTTTTGCAGCCTTGTTCTTAACACTTGTAAATAATTTCTGAATCACTTTCGTACTTCACTTCACCGACACAAAGTATGCAATCAATGTATACATATTGTAACTGCCTGCTTTTCCTCTATGTATTTACGTGTAGTTCTAGACATTTTAGCAAGTACTTGTACTTGTATACATACATATATATATAATCTAAGAGGTCAGAACAAACTGAAAAGCCCAGAAAGAGAACACGATTAAAGCGTGTATACGAGTATACAGAATACTCGTAGACATAGACGAACCGGGGGCGGTTTTGGCTCGGTCCGGTCTCGGTCCGGTCCGGTCTCGGTCTCGGTCCCGGTCCGAATTGGATTCGCGGACGTGCTCGGCGCAGAGCCAACGAACAATGTGCAAGTGAAGCCCCATAAATATTGTTTAATCGATGTTTGCTCTACGTTTTATTGCATTTATGGCGTTTTTAATGAGCGCGCCTATGCGCTGAAGGGGCTGAACGGTTGAAGGGGGGCAGGGGGTAAAGAGGGAGAGACGTCATAGTGCAACATTTTAATTTTATGCCTCGTATGCTGAATGTCGAATGTGGTTATGGCGACTTGTAAGCCGCTAACTAAAGGTGGATGTCATAAGGGCAGGGTATGGGTGTACGGTGAAGGGGAGGGGTTGCGGAGAAGGGGAAAGGGGCGGTGGCACTAAGAAAGTGGCAAATGCGGCCGCAAGCTTACAACATTTTTGCCAGTGACTTTGAACGACAACGACGACGTTCCACTTGCCGCCCTACCGATTGATTTCCCTCCTCAGGCCAATCCGAAGTGAGGTTCCCTGTCGGCGGGATTTAGTGGTCGCCGAAGGGGCAAGGGGTGGGTGGGGTGAGGGGGGGGGGCTCTGCTGTATACGCCTTCACGAAATTGACATTCATCAGCAATTAATTTTGTGCGCCTCGGCAACAATGTAATGAATGGAGTCTGGCCAAGACCAAGAGGTAGAGATTGTGTTGCCAATTGGCTCGTAAAAAGCAGATTATGCTCGCCGTTGTTGTTCGTTGTTTCTGTTGTTGCTGTCTGTCTGTAGATGTTGCCATAGATGCGGTTATTGGCCATCTTAATCTTATCGCTTTAACGGTGATTTAGCACTCCACAGCGAGAATTCCACCTCCACCTTGGAGCTCCTACTGCAGCAGACGCCTTCTCCTTCTCTTCCTCCGGCTTCGGCGATGCTGGCCGATCTGGCCATTAAAGTATCTCATCAAGTTTTATCGACCATTAAAACGAAATCCGTATTTAATTAACCAGCCCAAAATGTGAGCATGAATTGGCCTGGCCAGGCGCGCACAATTTGAAATGGCAAATCCCAAAGTCCTGGCCCTTATAGTTAGTTTGTTGCTGATTATGTTTATGGCGAGTGTAATGGCCAACTTGGCTAACTGGGCCCCCATTTCTTTCGTTTGCGCTCCAAAAGCAATTTGATTTGATTTTCAGAGAACAGAACAGAAAAAAAACCATATGTTCGTGGCAAACGTGCTTAACCTTAACAAGGAACGGACAACGCGACTTCTTGGACGATCTGACAGGGTGTTGAGTGGCAGATTACATGCATTAGGCTGCCACTATACCCCCGCCCTTGCACTCCCCACGTCCCTCTCTTCTTCTCTCAGTCGCAGTCGCTGCACATTTATCGCGCCTTGACAAATTTACGGCTTGTAATTGCAGTCAACAGTTGAGAAAATAAAAAAAACCCCAACCGAAAAATCCACAACTTCATAAACAGAAAGACAGCTCGCCTCGGTCTCTCACTCTCTGTGTGTGTGTGTGTCTGTTAACTTGGCTTGGCTCCTGGTCGTCGATCGGCCAATTGTCGGTCTGTGTCTGTCTTTACTTGCCGCTTATCGCCAAGTTGGTTTTCCGCGTGCGCTACCCAGCAATTTGCGACTTGGGTTTCCTGCTGGCCCTCAATCTGCGTCAAAGATCCCAGTTTTCAGTTGCCAATTCTGATCTTTCCTTCTCCTTGTACATTTTCAGTAAGCTTCAGTAAGCGCCTTTCACTGTAAATTCGACAGTCTGTGGCAGCGGAAGTACTCGTATCTCCTTGCCACAGCTTGTCATAATTTATTTTGTAAATGTTGCAACCAGCTGGCCGCGCTGAACGTCGCGACGCGTCACGCCCCAGCCACCCCCTGTTTGTCTGACTGCCCTGCGACTGGTCAACTCGACTCGCAACAACAGTAGCCACAACGTGCCCACCCTCATTTGCGGGGCTGCGGGTTGTGGGTTATGGATTTGCGGGTTGTGGGTTGCGGGTTGTGGGTTGCGGGTGCAGATACCGGCCATTAGAATGCGTCAGCCATGTTTATGTCGCTTTGTGCCACTTGGAATTCAAATTTGTCGCTAACAACGATCTACCCCACGCGGTTAGCTGACAACTGACACGCATTGTGTTCTTTCAAAACGTATTTTTTTCAACAGTTGTAAATTTCAAATTTACATGTTTAATCAATTTCTTGAGTTCTTATTAACTTAATATAATAAATAGTTAATAGTGGGCGTAAATCTTTAATTAATTATAGTTTTAATTTGTTTTTAAGAAATCATAAGATTATTCTAGAAACTGTTCAAATTATTTAACTGCTACAACTTTAAATAAAAAGAGAACGGTACAGATTTCCAAGAAGAATGTTCTTTTAAACACGATTTGGATTCATATTCATAGAATTACTTTTTAAAACTATTGTTGGTATCAACAACCGCTTTGGCGCTTTACATTGTATCAGCGCAAAAAAGCTGAAGGCTACACTCAAACCAATACATTGTGTGTAAAGCTGAATGCTACTGGCTAACGTAAAATTAATATTAGCGATTGCTTTTACACATATTTGGTAAGATAACACAGTTTAACTTAACAGTATAACAAAATATAAGATCAAGAATATATATACTTTATGGGGTCTGCCAGACTTCCTTCGACTTGTTAACTTTATGGGGTCTGCCAGACTTCCGTCGACCTGTTACGCACATTGTTTTGTTTGACAAACTTAATAGAAACCTTATACTTTTATAAAGAAAAGGGTCTAAAAAGCTGCACATCATCATATCTGCAGACAGAGAAAACTATGTGTCTTTTATGAAAAGTACTTTAGTTACTTAATATATATTTCCAAATTTCCCTTAACACACAGTCTTAACAACTGTACTCGTATCTCAGCAAGTAGTAGCTGTTGAGTAGCTGCTCAACATTTCTAAACTGTTTGCTTTGTGTACGCGTAAGCGAGGCGATGGTATCTTCACTTATCCATGGTCTAGTGCTAGCATAAAAAATGAAGACGACGTGATGCACAGCAGAAAAAAAAAATAGAAAATGAATTATGAATTGCACTTCAAAGTGAGTGTGCAGGGTTGTAGGGTGCAGGGTTTACGGGGTGTTGCAAATGGCGGCGCTATCAGGCAAAACTCGAGGCTGATTGATGGTTGTGCGCCTACGCAGCAAAGCCAGAAGTGAGCGGCCAAATTAAATGGTATTATTAAAAGGTAACAAGCTAAACGCCTTTTAAAATGTTCGTGAACAGCACAGACAAAAGGGGGAAACAAAAAAAAGAGCTGCAAACTCAAACCTGAACCCTGAACGCGTTATTTATGCATTAGCAGCGAGCCTATTGCACCTGCCAAAAACGAAGACGATGAACTCCCTAGCAACTGTCTGTCTGTCTGTCTGTCTGTCTGACTGACTGACTGACTGGCAAGGAACAGGAGCTGTACCCTTTGCTACTGTAGATTTAAATAAATTCCAAATTAAGAAAAACTGCTGGACAAAAAGGGTTCCCAAAAGCGTTTTCCACATGTTCACGCTCACACTCACAATCGCACTTACACTCGAAGTTGAAAGATGCAGACCCCATCATCAATTCATCAAAACATGCGCCCTGGTGATTAAAACAAAAAGGAAGATAACAACGCGGAAAAAATTAGAGCAATGTGTATGAGGTCAATATGGCATAAATTTTCGTTGTTTCATTTTTTGTTTGTTGTTGTTGTTGTTGTTGATAATGACGCAACATTTGAGGTTTTTGTAGCCGGCGGAAATGCCACGACAGACAGGTGAGTTTTAGACGCACGATTTGCCATCGACATCGACATGGACATGGACATGGACATGGAGATGGAGATGGATATACAAAAAACCTATTCTGATCCTGCGCGTGTGTTCAGCATGTGCTGGCTGCCCAAATGGAAATTAGCCCCCGCCTCCAAGCCGAGTTATCCCGGCCTCCAGCTGGAATCGCGTGTGCCCAGCAGCTTCCCAGCTTGGAGAGTGTGTGACATGATCAACTGCTGGCATGGCCGTTAGCTTCTCATACAATCGCTTGCTCTAATAACCTATCTAAGCCACTGCCACTGCCACTGCCACTGCCAAGTGTCGGCCTTGGACTTCCATCTTCAACATCGTCTTCTTTGGCTTGATCTTGGCTTGCATGACGGCTCATCACCTGCCTGTCGGATGAAGCAATCGACCTTTTGTGAATTGCGCTCCTGCTGCTGTTGCTGCTGCTGCTGTTGGCTCTAAAGATTATATTTATTTTGAGTTAACGTCGCGTGATTTAAGCATTTGTTTCCTGATATACTCGCACTTTAATTACGGGTTGCCTCTCGCCTGGCGCTTTGTAGTTTTCACATCGGGGAATCGCATACGAAATGGAATTCAATGAACTGCAGAATCATGTGGCTAATGAGTTTCTACATTTAAGATACACACAATTTTTTGTTTCAGCTTTATATACCCTTTAATACATATATAACAAATGGAAGATCTAAGATATGTACACATACAAATATATATTCCTTTCTAGCATTTAATAGCTAAATATGTAAAAATATTGCACTCGGATGTGCTTAACTATTAGATATACCGAATTCTAGGTAGTTTCATTATTATGAGTTCTGCTTTGCACTGTGGAAACTAATTTGTTGCCTGACTTCTGTGTTTTTTAACTGATCTATTTTATATAACAAAATTCCATATTATAATGTTTGCATACCAAATCTCATGGTTTTATATTTAAAATAGTTTAAACAAAATTGAAAATTTGACGGAATTAAACTTAATTGACCCTATGGACTTTTTATACCCTGTGAATTTGTAAGAATGTATGTACAGGCAGAAGGAGGCATTTCCGACCCTATAGAGTATATATATTCTTGATCAGTATCAACAGCCGAGTCGATTGACACCTGTCCGTCTGTTTGTCCGTCTGTCCGTCTGTCTGTCAGTCCGCCCGTCTGTCCGTCCGTCCGTCCGTCTGTCTGACCGTCCGTCTGTAGGAGCGCGTGGATCTCAGCAACTCTAAGAGCTAGAGACTTCAAATTTGGAATGTAGGTTCCTGAATACCATACGCAGATCAAGTTTATTTTCAAATTTCGATATCAAGCTCCGTTTGTTTTAAAATTATAAAAATCTCCATAACATAAGCAATTTTAAAGCTAGAGACTTGAGATTTGGCACACATGATAAGAAACTTGGGCTTAATGTGCCCAGAAAACTTCATCGCGATGCCACGCCCCCTTCGTCCACAATTAGAAAAAACTGATGACTAGAGCAGTTTTATAGCTAGTTTTTTATTAGAATAGTTTATATATTAAAATGACTTTGTTCGTCAAAAAAATTGATATCAGTAATTTTGGGGCTTGAATATGCTTTCGGCACAAGACTTTTACCTCGTATAGATGTTTTTATGGGAGTATTTAAATCCTACTGCTGTGCGCGCTCGACTGATCGGCTTGTTAATTATGTATATATATATAATATACTTTATTATTATAGAAACCCACATACCAAATTTAGTAACTCAAACTCTAAGAGTCTCTATGATCCATTCACTTTAACATAGAGTTTGTCTTTCTAACTACAACTACTTTCTAGTGTCGAATATGCCATTCTACTGCCTGTTACATGTAACTGCCTAAACTTACAATTCGTTTTCTTACTTATTTATAATGTTTACAAATTGAATAAGTTTCATTCTATCTAAAAACCAAGAGCATAAATGTTCTCTGCCTGACAAAGATACACACAGAAATTTATTAGCTCTGTTCCAATGTTATTTTCAAACAATAGTAAACATGTTATTTGAAATCAATAAGTTTTTAATCTGTCGGAAATTCATATACTCCGACAGTACATCAAAGACTACAGCATATTCAGCATACATATGTGCACGTATGTGCACTAAGTATATGTATGTATATATAGTTAAGTTCTCTACCATTTATTGATGTGTTTATGCTGTTAATTGGTCACGTCTTCAGCTGCATGATAAATGCCTGTCAATTTATGCCTATGGCGATCGGACTGCAGTGCGGGGCGAATGGTGACAGAGGGGGGACGGAGTAGAGGTAGTCAGAGTCGCGCGACCCATCTGTAATCAACGTCAATCGGTTAGTTAACATACATACACCCACACACATGTCTACCTATAAGTTGGAGTGTGTGTGTGTGTGTGTGTGTGTGTGTGTGTGTCACGTAGCTCATAAGCAGCATCATTATGAAGATTGATATGAAGCCTAATAATGTGGTAGCATAAATGAATTGTCATTACTTTACACCCAACTAGCTATCTCAGTCTTATAGTGTCTACCTCTCTCTCTCTATCTCTATCTCTATCTCTGTCGTGCACTCTAGTCGTGCCTAGGCGACAAGTGCGACAGACACTTTAAAGCCAACTAATTCCATTTTCCTAGCAGCCAACAGACTCTTCTCCTTCTTTTATATTTTTCTTTTTTTTTTTTTATCAGCCGCTCTCTCAGCGGAAATCTTTTGCTGCAGCTTACTTAACACACACACACACACACACACTCACACACACTCACACACTCACACATTCACACTCACTTGCCGGCTTGTCCTTTGTAGCTGATGCTACCTCAATACAAAACATCGATCGCTTTTTGATGATGATTTTTGATTAAGTGGCTGCGATTTGTCAAAATATTTCACGCTTGCTGAGCCGCTGCCTCAGCCACAGTCAGTGGCAAGTCAGTGTGGCAGCAAGGCAATGAGGCAGGGGAAACGCACGTGAGCGAGAGCAGGAGACGTTGCCGCTGGCGATGTCACAGAGTAATCAGTATATTGTACTCAGTGTCATCGTCCCATCAGCGTTGGCGTTGTCAGCTTGACTTGACAATGACAACAACAACAACAACAGTGACAACAACAACAGCGACAACAACAACAACAATGAGAGTGACAATCGTTGGGTACTCGGCTACCTGCAACTGTGCGACTCTCAGTTGATATTGTCAGGTGCGCAGGTTCTAAGTCAAGTTGCAGTTGGTAGCAAGTTTTACTTTAGGCCAACAACAACAACAACAAACAGTCTTCGCACTGAGAGTTGACATTAAAAAATGCCCATAATGCGTTATGTTTCAATAAATGACCGTCAAGACAATGTCGCAATAGTAAACAGTCTACGAGGAAGATGGCAAGTGTAGAGACAACTGATAAAGATTTTGTGAGTGACAAATTGGCAGACAGACAGACAGACAGACAGACTGACAGACTGACAGGCAGTACGCATTGGCGTATTGATCTGAATTATCAACGATTTGTATACAAATACGTGTTTTAGATGTTGCCTTAGGCTGAAAAAGAATTTGCTTGATGTTGAATGCAACATTCTGTGGCAGCTAATTGATGTGCAATCATAAATCTGGCAAATGTTTTCAATAGAAAAACATTCTTAAACAAAAAAAAAAACAAACGCAACTTGTTAAAGTCATTCAAAATGGAAAATTGGGTGTTGTATGTATAGAAGATGTCTACGAAACTATAGATATAAACTATTAATATGGATTGTTTGGCTGGCTCGAGGTCTTTACTTCATATTAAAATTAGAAAGGTCACTAAACATCACTCTTTATTTTATTATTTAATATTTATTATTATTATAATATTACTAATAAAAAGAAATCAAATGAAATGTGTAAAAAATACTCTATAAGTTTAATTAATTTCATTTATAAATATATTTACTATGCATACAATGATAATAAATAAGATTATTCGTATTACATTTTTTATTTTTAAAATAAAACAAGTTTAGAATACAAAATATAAAGGTAAGTAAACTTACAATCAAAATATTCATATATATCTAAGCAATTTTGTTTCTCAGCGCATATTTTATATACAAATTCTAAGTTTTTTGACAAAATTCTTTATTTTGGATCTGTTTTTTTTATAAGTATATTAAAGTGTTTTATTTTAAGATTTGTTTCTATATGTTTCAATCGTATTTTGACTTGAGTCAATGGTATTTCTTTTTAAATTTCATGCTGAATATTTTATGTGTATATGCTAAAATTATTTGTTTCTTAATACATTTGTTTTATAATTGCTTATGGGTTTGCCAGACCGTTTAAAATGAGGAGCGTACATATACTTATGCCGTTCACTATGTATACTTAAGTCTACTCGTTAAAAATAAGAGCTAGAACTTCAAATTGAAATGTATATGCCTTATATGAAAGGCATACTATATATAAATCAAGTTTATATTAAACTCTTCTATTCCCCGGAAAATTAAAATAAATATTTACTAGAAGAGTTTTAAAGAAATAGCTTTGAGCTGTGCAAAATTATAAACTGCATCATTTTTATACACCTTCTATATTCTGGAACTTCCATTATGATCGGATATTGAACACAGCAGTTATTTAAGTGTCAGATCTCAGAATCGGTATGCACTGAACATTTCAAAGTCGAGCACACTCGTTTAGAGAATTCTACTTGATTCGAGCATTGCTTTTTTTTGGGGAGAAACAATTCAATCGAGAGTTGAGCTAAGTGGAGCTGAACTAACTCCAAGTTGAGTCCAAAGGGAGCGCCAGTTGACACATGCGAGCAACTGCAACTTTTACACCGACCTGCGTTTGCAACAGAGTCTGTGTTCATGCCCCCAGGCTGCGCTCTCCTCGCTCCGGCCGCTACTTTTCCTGCTTCCCTTGTGCCTCGACTTCTGCTGACTATCTGCTGCTATAAAAGCAGCAAACGTGGATAACAACGGCCGTGTCAGAGATGGGGCTGTTAACTTGGAGGAACGCGAATGCGAGTGCGAACTCAGACGAGGACAGACCGACCGAGTCGTGGTTTCGTTGAGGCAGCGACAAAAGCAGAAGTGATGACCGGACAACAAACTACATTCAACAGATAAATACTGAATTTATGACTTAATTTAACTGCGAGCCAACGACAATTTTGATGATACCGAGCCGAGGTGAAGACCTGGAGACGAGGCTGCGGCTGAGGCTGAAGCTGAGGCTGAGGCCGAGGCGAACATGAGTGGGCAGTGGCAAAGATTGCGACTGGAAGAGGGAGTGAAGTGGACTGGGATCGTACATTAGCCAATCCTGATCGCACATAGCTTCATTCACAGCCCGCGACGAGCATAATTCAAGTTGCAGGAGAGCACGTAGATTGGGGCAGGAACTCAACTCAACTCAAACAGGGAACGGGGGGCATCATGTACTGGTCTGGCCTGGTTTGCTTGATGTCTCTATTGGCGCAGTGACCAAAAAACATAAGAAGTAAAAGAAGTTTAGCACAAATTGCGGCAGCAACAGACAGAACAGGCGACGACGACGAGGCAAGTACTGTGTAGATGCAATGCGATAGTTATCAGAGTATCCAGAGAGTCCAACATATGGAGGCATCACTGTGGTGCACTGTGTGCCGCGTAGTCTGAATTAATTTATCGCTGCGCTAGGCGCACAAATTGTTGCCGAAGGACATAAGCGAATGCCCTTGCAACACATTGGGGCACGTTGGACACGAACACATGGCAGCAAAATCAGAGTAGAGTTGAAATCCATCTGCTAAACTCACTAAGCATCAGCCAACTGACTGTCAAGATGGGCAGACGGACAGGCGGACAGACAGACAGACAGACAGAGGGGCTGGCAGGAAGGAAGCGGCAATCGCACACACAAAATGTGTTCTGCACCTCTGGCTGAGTTTGCGTGTTGCATGTGGCACAATGGTAATGTCAAAGAGTATTACGCATAGTTGAAGATTTCCAGACGCAGCTCGATCTCAACTCTTGTGACAGCAATTAACCACAGTTTCAGACTCAACCTTTCTCCCAAGAAAAAACCAAACAAAACAAAAAATAGATCCCAAAATGGGCAGCTCCAAGTATATGCGTGTGTGAAGATACATTTTGTATCTCATAGATACATTGCGACAAGGGTGAAATGTAACAAAATGTAAAGCAACGAAACGAAACGAGACGAAAGCATTTCGTGACCCAAACAAATTATTAATTATTAATTGGGGAAAATATGCCATAATTGTGGCGGTCGCTTCTTCTATCATTTTTCGTCTTTCTTCAGCTTGACTTGGCCCGAAAATTAAATGAAATTAGCCAAGCAGGTAATTTCACTTTGCATGTGACGAATTCTCTATACTGCAAGAGGTGCGTGACCTGACCAGGTCACTAGTCACTAGATGGCTACAGGTTATAGTTTACAGGTTACTGGTGGGTGATCCATTTGATTGCCTCGACCTCCGGGGACAGCTGGAATGCTGAAATGCCACATTGCCACAAGCTGCAGGCGATAATTGCAACGCTAAACGCAATGACCAAAAATACAAATCAACAGACAACAGATTTTCACAGAGAAGCCAAATGACAGGACATTCCGTCCAAAGAACCGACAAATCAGCAGTTGAATGCATTTAACACTTTGCAGCGGCGGTTAACAAGTTTGCTTCGCTTTTGGGCCCAATTCAGGGAAGGGGGGTGGGGGGGAGACAACACAGAACGCGGCCGCGACGTTTCGATAATTTTGATTTATGTGGGTAAATCATGAAGGGAACCCAAAGATTTACGACAGATCAGCCGCAGATTTATTACTTTTTGATAGTGCGCGAGAACAGAATGAGACTGAGAAGCTGCGACTGAGACTGAGACTGAAAAGGAAAGGATTCGCTTCGACTGCTCCGATGGCGATTCAACTGCTGATATCATCTCAGACTCAGACTAAGAGGGGGTTAAGATGAGGCGTGAGGGGGAAAGTGCAGCCAACAGGCAAATGCGTTAATGTGTGCTGCCGCGTTTTTAAGTTGTTCTAATTTGCCAGCGCCTCTTGCCCTTGTCCTGCTGCAACCCCAGCCCATATGCCACAAAAGGTGTCAACGACACGCAGTTGTAGTTGTCGCTCTGTTCTGGTCTTAAAAAGCAGACTGATAAAAGTGATTATCAGTTGCATTGCAGATTTTAGATACAATTGCATGTCTCATTTGGCATTAGTATTATTGATAAGACATTCATTATCATCATTATCAAATTATTTAGATTATTGTAAAAGAGTAAGAGTAAAGTTGTAACTACGAATATTTAAAAAACAGGCAGAAGAAAGTTCAATACACAATTGCTGATAAACTGGCTGTTATATGTCAAACATTTCTATGTTTAATAGACACTTGTTCTTCTTATTAAAATAATTATATTAAATGTTATTTAATACGTTGTATAAAAAGAGTATAAGCTTATAGTTATAAGTATGTATAAGTCAGGCAGTTGGAATTGGGAAAACTATATAAATTGCTGATCTGGTTTGAAACTTTCCAAGCTATAATTGAAACTAGTTCAGCATTAGCAGCTCTTCTAGAGAAGTTTTAATATAATGCATAAATTTCCTTTTAAATATAGTACATATCCTTAGCTACATAAATATCCATTTAATAAAGTTGCTGCCAATATTTCGATAAAGTTTAATTTCCTACAGATTTATTATTGTTTAAATCTTAATCAAAAATACATTTGAAATAGAATTAAAGGTATTTACTGTCAAAATAATTATGTATTTAGACTTACTGCCTATTAGAAATGAAATGCCTAATATATAATAATACATAAACAAAATAATCAATATAAAGATTCCTGAATCCAGTTTGCCAACCAAATCAAATCTTATTTCTTGAGATACATTTCTAAAATACGAATTTTTGTGTAAAACTAAATTTGATTAGGATTTTTCAATAATTCAAAATTTAAAATAACTATAAATAAATAAAGAAGACAAGTAAATAAGTTAAACTTCTCTAACCAATGTAAATCTATGACTAGTCTTAGATATATTTCAAGGCATTAGATATATTGAAGGTTTTTAAATGAATAACAAACGTAAATAGATTGAAATACCCAATGCAATATGACATTTGACTTTGACAGTAATAAATTTATTTATTATTAATAATTTTATAGAAAACAAACGTAAGCGTTACTTTACCTAGTTGAAGTACTTAATGTTATTAGCCATAAACTGTTAACACATACATGTATGTACATTTGTGTGTGTATCTAGTAGCTTATTTGAATAGCAATAGTTGAGAAGTATTTGCGATGAAATCATTTTGTGTTACGCTCTGAAATCGCAATGGGAAAGTTCGACGCTGTGTTGCCACCTTCTTCTGTTGCCTTGTTGCCAGTTTCAATTTACCTGCCGCCGTTCACTGTGGCAAGGCAAGACACATGAAAAAGAGGCAACAATGGTAGGCTGACTGAAGTTGGAGCGGCAATCGTGATTCGTAGCTGGGCTTCGAGCGCAATTATAACGGTGCAGCGTGGTAATTACCTATGAATGGCATTTGCATAATAGCTGGCAGCCCCCATCAGGGCGCCAAATGTACAATGCACCCCCTCCCCCTGCCTCCCTTTTGTGTTAGAGGGGGCGGCGGTCTGGGAGCCTGTGTACACTGCAGTTGAACAACAGAAGAAACAAAAAAGGCATTGCAATTACCTGCACACTCATATACCTACCATCCTACCTAACACCAATACCAACACCAACTGTAGTTCCAAACATCCCAGTGGGCTGCCCACCAACCTAACACGCTTGATGGCACCACAGCCATCGTTGCCACTGCCCCCGTCGGTCGGGTGTTGTTGCTGCCACGCTCTGACGGCTGTGCCGCCATTTTGCTCTTTCTAACTTTCCGTGACCGTCGCACAGTGGAACATTAGAAGAAAAAGTGTAACTAAAATCAATATTTGTACAGGCATCGATAAGTTATCAAAGTTTAGGCATCCAAAAGGATTTTGAAATGATATAATAATTATAAATGTTAGAGCTACCAAATTACATCAATTTAGTATATGGGAAGAACATTTACATGCTTCAATATAACAAATAAATGAAGTAAATGATTCGAGATACAAAAATAAGAATTTTTACAGAGGAGACTGAAGTGGTAAATAATATATTGATGGGTTCTTGAAATACATTAAATTCATTGCTTCAATTCGCAAGTTAATGAAAAGATTTGAAAGCATGTAATTATAGTTGCTAAATATTAAGAAATGCTCTTATTAGTTTTTAAAATCAAATAATTGTTTTGTGCCTTTTTGTGAAGAATATTAGGTATTAAATATGATTTCAATCAAGGATTATTCTGGTTCTATTCCCGTTTTGTCTTTTGGTGTCAGGAACATAACTTTGCTAAGAGATATGTATACACTTTTCAACTAAATTGTAATACAAAATTAAATAACTACATACAGAATATAATATAATATTTAGTACAAATATATTTCGTTTCGGTTTATGTTCTTAATTCGATACCAGGTATAAGAGGGTTAATATTGGCCATCGGTTCAGCTGTTCAGTTCCGGTTCTTTTCCCTGTTTTAAACGATGATTCATAAATTAATATGATCATAAGACGAAACTAAAATAAATTATGATTACAAAACTATTTAATAAATATTTATATTACCATTTTAGTATATAAATTAAACTAAAAATATACATATCTGATTTAAATAACATTTTCAATATAAATTAAACAAATAAAGTAATACTGAGCTGTAGCAAAACATTTTTCGAGTCTTTTGAAGCTTGCGCCGTTTTCTATTAAATGTTTTATATGTGAAAATATGTTTTCTGTCCCACCGTTGGCCACACACTCCTCTTAGTTAGTGGCAATTGCTACTCGCTTTGCGACTCGTAACTGGCAACTGGCAACTGGCAACTGGTAACAATGTAACAAGTCGTTTCCCATCCCGTTAAGCCTCCCCCCCCCCGCTGCCTGTTAGCCCCTCCGATGCCTCCCACGATACATATATGAGGCTTGTCAGGCGGTCGACAACAATGTTAATCGGTCTTATGGTTTGCTCAAGATTCGGGTGACTAAAGACGTTTCTACGTTCATTTATATGCAAATTGCGCTATTTATCGCCATTTTGTTTTTCATGTTTCGCTTTGTATTTCTTCCTTTGCCCCCCCCCCCCACTCTATCGCCGCTCCTCTCTCTCTCTCTCTCTCTCTGACGCCATCTAGCTTGCTCTTATTGCGCTTTTTGTGCAACTTCTAATTGCAGTTGGAGAAATGTTTTGACCTGTTGTAGAAATGAAAGCGTAGTTTGTAGCTGCTTGGCGTGGAAAGTGCAGAGGAGGAGGGTGGAAGTAGGAGAAGTCAAGGGAGACTGTACTGATGGCTGTGTGCTGCATTTAATTAACCTTATAACGGTTCGCTAGCTAAAAGTGCCTTTCGATCGTTTGAATTTGAATTTGTGAATTATACGTTGCGGTCACTGGACAACAACATTTTGAATGAGGTGAATGCAAATTCGAATTTCTTGTTTTTTAGCAAAAATAAAATACAAATAGTCGTACTTAGTTTGCTGATCTCAGTTCGAATTCAGCGCAAATCAAAAAAGCAATCGGAAATTGAACTGTTGTTGTTGTTGTATGTTTGTTGTTGTTCGTGTCTTGTTGCCACTGTTGTCTGCCCCCTCCAGTCAACAGTCAGCAGTCGACATGTTTGTGAGTCCATCTCCCAAGTTGGCCGAAAGAGAGCGCCTTTTGTTATCGAATGCAAAACTATTTAGCCATTGCATGTTGTTAATAATTTTAAAATCAGATTTCCGCAAGTTTGACGCAAACACGAAGGTAGCCATAGCTGCAGGAGTTGTTGTTGTTGTTACTGTATATTTTTTTTTGTTATTGCTGCTGCTGCTGTTGTTGTTCATGACGTGTCCGTGTCTTGATTGCGGTTGCTGCAATGCGCCCTTAAAGGCAGCGACTGCAACGACGACGGCGACGGCGACAGAGACTGAGACTGATGCTGATGTTGAGACTGATGCTGAGACTTCGTCTTCGACTGCGGCCTGACAATTGTTGCGCAATTACACAGAAGACCTATGGGCACGCAACTTTTCGACGGTTTGCGGCTGCCGCCGTTGCCTCTTGCCCCTTTACCACTTCATCACTGCTGCAAAAGAATCCACTGCCAGTTTTGAGCCAAAAAGCAACGCTTAAACTCGAATCACGCCTCAGAAAACAGCTTCTGCTACTGCTACTGCTACTGCTTCTACTGCTTGTGATTTGACTGTTGCTGTTTGCTGTTTGCTGTCCTCAGCTTCGGGTTCGTCCTCAATCACGCCATGCACATGAACTACTTTTGTCCGGCCATGTCTACGTCTCCGTCGTCTCTTTCTCCGTCTCCGTCGCCGTCTCTACCATCATCGTCTGCAAAATCAATGTTGACGCAAATACGTGTATGTAGAATCATTTTACCGACAGTTCGGACTTATTTCTTTCGCTACCGAATTTAATTGGATTTTCTCCCTGACTTAAGGGCTTTAACTGCTTTGGTATGTGGAAATCATTTCTGGCCCCAGACACGCAATGCCTGGCCGTGGCAACTGCAACTGCGGAATTAGCTTGTCGCAGGAGCACAGCATTAAGAACTTGCCCCGCATTGCATCTCCCCCCCCCCACCATCTCATTCAACCTACCATTTCTCATGCCCCCTCCCCCCGCCCCCCTCAATACATCGTTAAGTAAAAACTCACTTAATTTAGCGACGGCAAGGAGTTAATCATTACATTTCGCCAGTCGCCACCAAACTGCCAGTGGGGTCAACGGAGGAGTGCGTGCAGTGCAGTTAGAGGGGAAAAAAGAAGCAGCCACTCCCATCATACTTACATTCCTCATTACAGAGCTTATTAGAGTATACTTATTGAAGCTTTTATATAGGTATAATAAAAATTGGAGATTGTGAAAATGCTTAAACAGCTCGGAAACTTTAAAGTTTCTCGTTCAACTTATATGTTTAATAACTCAAGTTGCATAGTTGTTTTTGGAATAAAAATAATTTATATATCAATTTCAGCTGAAGTTTAATTGATATATATAGTCATTTAACAGAAAATTTAAATAAATAAATATATATAAAAGTATTAATAAGCTTGTATTGCCAACAAATTAAATAAATAATACTTGAAATTATGTGAACTTCTAAAAATATGATATTAAATAATAATAAATCTAAGGAAATAATTATGTTACACTTAAATGAACCAAATAAAATTCTCAGAATATTCTAAAAGTACAATGAACTAGTATCTAATAATCTTAATTTATAGTTTCTTTAAATAAACCTTTTTAAGAATTATTTCAAATGTAAAATGGCGACAAGTTTTATTGATATAGTTATATAACCATTAAACAGAAAATTTATATAAATAAATATATGTAAAAATGTATATATATAAATAAGCTGGTATTCATGTAAACTTATAAAAATATAAAATTAATTAATAAATAAATTATAAATAATTATATATACACTTATACGAACTAAATAAAATTCTCAGAATATTCCAAAAACTATTCCATGAACTTATACTAGTATCTAATAATCTAAATTTATACATAGTTGCTTTAAATAAACTTTTTTAGGAATTATTTTAAATGCAAAAAGGCGACAACAATTGTATAAAATTATTGACCAACTTTAATATATGTAATTTTATATATATAAAGACAAATTATGCAAATACTACAAAATACGGTTAAAGAATATATTAAATCTTTGTTAAGATACATAATTATTTATTATATTAATATAAATATATTTAGTTACTTAAGTTAACTTTTTGAAGACTGTCAGCAAAATAACAGAAATATCTATTTTATTAGCTATGAAAACCGTCTAACATACAGCAATGATGATGTTTGGCTATAACTATATTGTAGTGTTATATATATATTTAGTATTAATTTCTAAGATACAATTTTAATAATCATAATAATAACATATGCAAAATATAGTTTATAGTTTCTATTAGATCTTTTAAGTGTATTTAACTAAAAGTTGTTTGAGTTTACTTTAATAAAGTTTAACATTCAGTAGGTTAAGCAACTTGTATATATCTGTAAATTTTTATAATATTATAATTTAAATAATAATAAAAATGATGTAAGAACTAGCAGTTTATCAAAATAAATTATCACTTTGCTTGTACTTAAGAATAAGTTTTAGATAATTTAGTTCTGTACACATTTTCTAATATATTTCTGGCCCTGGATAAAAGAAACACTTTTTTAAACTATCTCGTGTATGGAGATTTAAAATATCAGAGAATTTAAAATATGCTGAATAATCTTGAGTATAAAGATTTAAAAATTCTGAACAATTACCAACTCTTATTTATGCTGATATTCAAGTATTCAACTGTTTGACAAAGTGCAGCGTTGCATTTTCTGAAATCTATGAAAGAAATATCAAGTATTAAGGCTATCAGTTAAAAAGAAAAGAGTTAATACAGCTGGTACTGTTTATTGATTGTCAATAAATCAGATGTTTAACAGAAAGAGTTAAATATAAGCACTTACGTATTTAAATATTAACGATATTTAACAATTTGAATATATTATTAGACATTAAACCGGCAATTACATGAGCAGGTTATTTATTATACATTTATATTGCATATTAAATTAATCAAGCTATCGATTCGTTTGTATTCCCAGACAAATGATGGGGAGTTGTAAGAAGGAACTATAACTATAAACTAAACAAAAAGAAGAAGCTCGAATCCATTTCCGCTTTGGGGCTAAGAATAGATGAGAACTTCAAGCTTAAATGCATTATCAACTCGTTGATCTGATAACAACAGCATCAACAATCTTTTCTATTCTAATTGCCATTGGCTATTTTTGGTTAACAAACATGCCGCTTGTTTCGACCGCGTGTTACAAGTTATTAAATTCTCATTTTTACGGTTCAGAGGGTTTGTGGCCATTGTGTTAATGGTCGGACTACGGATATGAATACGACTAACCCTCGGTTGTTTTCTGTCCCCCCCCCCCCTCAAAGAACCCATTACACACACCCGCAATCGCAATCAGCATATGCATATGCCTACATATGGGTAAACATCACCGCGCCGCAAAACCGAAAGGCACAAAAAGCGCGCGATGGGCACTTCTTGTCTATGTAGTTGTAGCTTGGGTTCGCTTTTGGCCAGGCCAACAGATGGACAGCGGGACAGACAGACGGACGAATAGGCGGACGGTCGGACAGCCGGGCACGCCAAACAAACAAAAACAGGAAGCGTGGCTACCACAAATATGCGCGAAGGGCTTTGACTTGGGTTGGAGTTGGAGTTTGAGTTTTGTGTTCGGTTTTGGCTTTGTCTTTTGGCCATTGGCTGCCACTTGCATGTAGATACTAGATTGCTATCTAACCAGGAGCCCTGCTATAGAAGTAATAGTGAAATAATGTTTAAATAATGGCGGCTGGCTGTCAGGCGGCCATAATTAATTCCTCATCCCCGAAAAAAGGCGCACGAAACGCAATTAGGCGCAAGCATAATTTGTTGACGTTGACGTTGAAGTTGGCGTTAGCTGTTACGTCGAAGTCGACGTCAACGTCAACGACGACGACGTCGCCAATTGGCATGCAAATGGCGCTCTTTGTGTACACATTAGATACAAAGATAAATGCTTAATTAGGCGCGTAATTAACGTAATCAATCATGTTGTTGGTCAAAACAAAATGAAAATCAATCTTCAACGAGCGTCCCCATTAGCCAATCTGTGGCAAAACAAAATAAGACAGCTACAATCATTATTATTTCTCTTAAGTATTTTCAAAGCATAGTATTCTTTTTTTTATTGATGAGAACTTACCCGTCTCAGACTGTTTGAAGCAGTGCTCGTTGAGTCGTCGTCGCCGTCGCCGCAGGTCATTGGCTGTTGAGTGTGTGCGGCAACCGTGTGTGCAAGAAAGGGACGACTGCTGTGCGCGCTGTGCTATGCACTGGTTAGACAGGCACGCCTCTGCCATACGCACTCAGTCTCACTCAATTTGAGTTTTAACTCAAGCCAGTGAGCTCGTAATTATGACACCGACATTTCGATTATGTAAGTTGAGTTGAGTTTCACTGCGAAAATGAGAAACTCACACGAATTTCACGTTTCTCTCGATATATCTCCGTTCTCTCTCGTCTCAATTTAAACATTTTTCAGTGAAACGCAAGTTTCGTCTCGTCTTTTATCTAACAAAATAAACTATCTATTTATGCGAACAGTAGTACGAGTTTATATGCCTCTGTTTGCGGTGTCATTTGGCCGCTTAAAGTTTGTCTTTTAATTTAAATTACGGTTGCTTTTTGCGGTGGCAAATTACAGACCATTAAAATTGATTATTTATTTTTTTTGTTGTTGTTGTTGTCATTATTATCAGGCAGAGGGCTCACAGTCCGGCAATTACGATTGAGAAGGTCTTCGTGCTTTAATAGATAGTTTTGCGAAATTGTCATGAATGCGATTTGATTATAGGTTGATTCCAGGTGTGCGACACTTTTGCTGCGACACCTGCGCTTCAGATTGATTGAAAGACGCCTCCGCCGTAGACACTTGCTTCCGCTCAACGCTCCAATCACACACAAACCGAGTGCGTTCATCCCCAATGTAAGAAACGAGCCACTTTTGGAGCTGCACAAAGCTACTCAGAGTCACGCATGCCGAGAGTGAGAATGCGGGGCAAAAGGGGGGGCGAGAGCAAAATGACAGCTACCGCAGACAGTCCGACAGCCATTACTTAAAAAGCGGTAGGAAAGGCTACAGTGGAAATAGCACGACTGTGGGAGACCGTGTACTTAATCTGTGAAAACTAGCGTTGCCTATGTTTTCCACTTCTTTCCTTTTTTTAAACTTGCTTAAATTGCTTGTTGCATAACTTTCCAGTTTATTCTCCGATCGTGCTGAAATTTATTTGATCACATCGATCCCAAGATACTTATTATGTGTGCCAAGTCTCTAAAATTATAATTACTTTTATTACTCGTTTATTTCGCTTTCCTTCTGAGATCTAAGTGATCGGACAGCAGGACAGACAAATAGACAAGACTCTATCTTTAGAAGTGTTGTTAATTCAATATCCGTGACAAGTTTTAAAAGTGCTAAGGATACAGAGAACCCTACATAGAAAGTTTGGTGTCTCTAGCTCTTATGACTCTGAGGTTTTGGTGTTTAAACAGCAGGACAGACGGACAGACAAACGTACATACAAGGTTCTATGTCTGAAATTGATCTTAATTCAAGTTCTGTGGCAGAATTCTAAATCAAACTAGGTCTGCATAAGATATGGAGGCACATGTATAGCAGGTTTGGTGTCTCTAGCTCTTACAGATCTGTGATCTTTGGGATCTGGCGATTAATACAACAGGACAGACGGACAGACAATACAAGACTATATCTACTCGGCTGTTTACGCTGTATTTCGAATCTATATACCTTATAGTATTTGCCTTCTTCTGCCTATTATCCACATTTTCTGGTTAACAAACATAATAGACCCATTTGCACTGCTTAAGTACAGGGTCTTAAAATACTCGTTCTCATATCCGTCGCTTTCGCCGTTCAAAGGCAAACAATCATGAAGGGCACCGCAAATGCAAAAACAAAACAAAGCAAAGCAAAGCCCGGACGACCATTTTATGTAGTCTAAGTATGTAAGTATGTAAAGGCTGTGGAAGTGTTACCGCAATGGGAAGAATACTTATGGGAATGGGCAAATAAATCAATTAGGCGCGTCGCTGCTTCGCCCACAGTCCACAATGGTGACCTCTGTCAATGCGTCCCGCTCGCACTAACAGTTGAACAGGAGCAGATTAAACGTGGACCTGCTCGTGCTCTCTCTCTCTCTTTCTCTCTCACTCTCTTTCGCTCCCTTTCACTCTAGCGCTCTCTTTCGTTGTGTGTGGATGGTACTTGAGTTGAGTGCTTTTGTGGCGGGGTTGGTTGGTTTAGACTTAATCGGTTACTGTTACTGGCCAGTCGCGAATTCCTGGCCCCTTTTTTTCGCCTGCGCTTTCCGTTCATGTCTGACTCTAATGCGTTTTTTGCTCACCCTAAACTAGCCTTCAGTTTGCCGGACAGCTTGTGGGCAGACGAACAGACAGACAGACAGACAGGCAAAAGACGACAACGAGGAAGACGAAGACAAGCAGCGACCATGAATGCCCTCATATATCATAATCAAAGTGTGCGATTAGCAGCAACGACTGCGCGAGCTTCCGTTCGCCTGGCAACTTTTCCCCCTTAATGCCGAGTTACATACATAAATGTATTGGCATTCGAATTGAACTTTTACCAAGTCACACATACGCCCCGTATTACAAAACAAAATCACTCATCAATTAAACTGGCAGCAAGTGAGTTCGAAAAACTTTGAGCAGAAAGCAGCAACAAAGCATCGGACTGCTTAGGTAGTCAATTATTTATTGAACTTTTACTACTGTTTGAAAACACAAACTTGCCGATGCGCTCAATTGTGCGACGCTCATCGACAGCTTGGCTCAAATACACACACACACACACACAGACGCGCGCGCGAGCACAAGCTACAAGAAAAAGCAACAGCAGCAGTCAAAGAAGCAGAAACAAAGTAGACCCCGATCAGCTGCGGCTCGAGGGCAACGCGCGAGAGCAGAGGCAGCAACAACAGCAACAGCGACAGCGCAGAGTCCGAGTCACAGTCCGTTTCTCTGTCTCAGTCTCAGTCGGCGTCAGCCAACAGCGTGAGTGAGTGCGCGTCGAACGGGAACGTTTCCCGTTCGCTGTGTTCGTTGTATTTTCTTGTCTCTCGTGTCGCTCGTGTGAGTGTCAAAGACGAGCGCAAAAAGGCCGACGGTTAAGCAAACGCCAAATATACAAATTCGCCCAGGCGAATTACAAACAACTGTAAAAATTCGCCTTTTGATAACGCGCTGATGAAAAACGAATATTGCCGTCGCTTAGCGTTTGCTTTAAAATATAAATAAACTAAATAAATTAATAATAATAAGACATAATTAATAATTATTAAAATATTATTAAACGCGCTGTTAGCTATTCAATTGTTGTGCGGGGCATGGCGACAACTTCAACGGCAAGTTCAGCCCCCACAAGGACATCGACCAAGATAACAACGGTAGCAACTGTCGCCGCAGAATACACGCCAGCCACGCCCACTGAGGCAACAGTCTCCATGGCCGCCCAAGTCATGCCTACGGGCTTTCCAGTGGGCACGCCAATGCTGCGTCTGCCACATCATTTGCCACTGCTCGGGGGCATAGATTATGCTACCAAAAATGTGAGCACAGACATTGCACAGCCGACGGCAACGGGCGTTTCAGCCACACCCACAGGTGAGTGTGATCCACAATGATATACATAGTTATTCTCCGCGCTTCTCAGTCTAAGTCTAAACATGACGCATTCGAGCAAATTCCCTGAATTGACAAGGATACCGAAATTTAGGGTTCAGGCTAAAACAAAACAAACGAGATAGAAGAAGAAACTGTTGACACTGCTGCCCAAAAAGTTAGACTCCAACAGTCTCAAGCTGTGCCTCGGGCCTGACGGGCCCATTGGAAAAGCGCAATGATTTGGAAATTTCAACAACAGCCACAACAGCACCGACAACAACAACAACATTGGCTAAAATGAATGCAACGCTGAACTGCCAACTGTTTTGGTCTTTCGCACATCAGTGGCAATTTGTTTTGCACAAGTATGGGTTGTCAAATAAAATTAGTTCACGTCGTCCGGCCGAAAGCGACCATCGAGTTGGCCAAGTCGAGATGCGACTCGATTGCCACTCGTTGAGACCCGGGGGGCTGGGCAGCGGGTGGGGTGGGCTGGGAGGGGGTGCGGTCGAGACAACGGACTAAAGCTTTGACTTGTCTCTAAAAGGTGTTGGAAGTTGCACAATAAATAAATAATTATAAAAAAAAATGCAGCGCAAAAGGGGGAAAAGGGGCACAGAAAACCAGCAACAAACCAGCACACACACACACACACACATTGATAAAGAGGGGCATACATGGAAGTTTAAGCACTGGGCAGAAACCATACTTAAGGGTCTCGGGTTTCGTGGTGCGTGTATTCGCATTATTCTTAGAAAGCCGACCGTATAAAAGGTGTCCACAATGATTTTCAAGTGCTCTCTTAGCCACATGGCCGTCGATTGAGCCGTAACTGTAGCACTGTTCACATTTTGGCCCATATATGTAGACAATGTGTGTCAGTTTGTCGAGCTTGGATTTGGCAACAGCCCGGAAATTGTATTGCCATCGCGCCCTTGACTTGACTTATTGAAAGTAGTCTCAACTTAGTCAATATCTAACTTAAAGCAAACAAGAAAGCAGCAGCGTAGTGTGCTCGACAGTTAGATACCCGTTAGCAGCCCTATAGTTCTCGTATAGTCTTTCAAAATCTAAATTATGCAGACAGACACGACTAACTTGGCTATTCATAGTTAAAGTTGCCTTCTTCAGCCCGTTAAATAGATTGACACTAAGTTATTATACCCTTGCACCCTTTTTCTATTGATTATAATTTTTAAAATTCTTGACATCGCGCTGTCGAGATACCCTGTAATAGCTGCAACTGTTTACATGAGTTAGCAATTACTACATTCCTCTCCTTAAATGCTACAAATAAGAGACTGATCCTTTCTTTAATCTAACTTATTTCCCAAGGCATGTCTACCCAAACCATGAACTACAAAATTAGTTTAAACCTTGAAATGAACTTCACCCTTTAAATACAATCTTATCAAGACAGCAAACTTAACTCACACGTAGTCTAAAGAAGTCTCAACGATCGAATTGACAGCAAATCTATTTCAACTTGTCATTAGATGTTGATTCTACTGCCATAATGGGATATTAAAATAGACTTGTCAATACTTTCAGATACGTTTATTCTGCTCCAACAAGTAAGCTCCAAGCTATAGTAATATTATTATTAAATACTCTGTACAAATTTCACCAATTTTTGGCTAGGAATAAGTCTAACAGTTGTCTAGTCGTGAATACCCAATCTACATACTTTTAACTTTCAAATGAATATTCATTGATCATACACTAAACTCCAAACTCTCTATTGAATAGTTTAAGTAAGCTGTGTTTCTGTTTAGAAAGAAAATTCGATTTATTACTTACAGATTTTAAAGCTTTTAAATGGATTTTTCCTATAAATATTTACAATTCGACTCTTACATTAATCAGAACCCATATCTAGTCTCATAACACTCTAAGATCAAATAGGAAATCATTGGGTAAAGTAAGTCCCTTTTCTGACTAAGAAGAAGATGGCTCTAACTCTTTCATCAATTACTTACAGGGACTTCTTCTTTAAATAAGCATACGACGAGATCTTTAATCAAGACAACTTACTTGCCTAGTCATGTATACCCAAACTACACACCTACCTACCACACCTATCTTCAATAAATACATATTTAATCATACAAAAAAACTCAACGCATACGTAGTCTTAAAAGTCTCTAAAAATAATGGGCAATCAAAAGTTGAAGTAAGTCCTGAATCTGTCTGGGAAGTAGATGAGACGAATTCTTTCGTCAAGGCAACTTAATTGCCTAGTCGCGCATACCCTAAATCGCGAAAATATCACAATATTACGCACTGAAAACCAGAAGCCCCTAGACAACGACTAAATGGACTGCGCGCGACAAACAAGATCAGCGAGTACGCGGCGGGCAGCAGGGATTGAGAGAGCGGGAAGATATACAGAGAGGGGTGACAGAGAGAAAGAGAAAGAGGGAGAGGGCTGCTGGAAAAAAAGCGGGCAAGTTTAATTTATATGCAGTGCTGGCCGACTGGCAAGGCAGCAGGGGCAAAAACTCACCGGTAGCAATAAATCAAACTATCAATTGAATTCCGAGGCGATCATCACTTGTGCTTGTGGCCAGCGCATTCAACGATCTGGATCTGGATCTGGATCTCGACTCTGACTTTGGCTGTGGTTGTGGCTGTGGCTGTGGCAGCAACAGCAGCGTCGTCGGCGTCGCTTCTTGTTAAAAGTCGCACGGTGACGTGCGAGTGCGTCGACTGTGGCAGTGGCAACCTCTGTGGCAGTGGCAGCGTCAGCGTCAGGCGGCAACAGACACAGTGTCGGACACAGCGCCAAGTCGTGCGATCTTAAGCCGATTTTGCAATTGACTGAGGTTCGTCGTGGAGGCAGCCGGAGCTGTCGCATTGCCGGTAAGATCGGTAGTAAATCATCGTTGGACACCGACTCCGACTCCAAACTCGAATGCATTCTGTGGCAAGCATTGGCCGCGTTGACATCCGTGGTATAAGCGCAGCCAGCGAGTACTCCAATGTGAACGTCAATTGTGTGTGGAGTGAGCGAGCATAAATCAGGCATAACCATAACCACAACCGAGACTACAACAATTGGTGCAACATGCGGCTGCAACATATTGCTGACTACCGGGCAGCTAAGAGTACTACAGCGTGTCCGCATCGCATTTTAATTAGCACGATTGCAAAGGGTCGGCGAGGTCAGTAAAAAAGTGGCTGAAGAGCATACCAAGGCATCCCACTGGCTAAGTTGCCACACAGAAGAACAGAGGAGTACAGAGAGGTAGACAGTCCAAAAAAGAGGTGTTAAAATGTGTGCAGTTCTCGCGATCAGATAAAATGTCAAAATGAACATAAAAGCTTCTACATCTGAGGAATTGGTAATCGCTGCCACAACAAACGATTTCAGGCCATTCCATCTTCAAGCCGATCCTTAGGAAACCCAGCAACAAATTGCCCTGCGACTGCAAGACGGAGACATCAGGAATTTCATAAATTCCAACTCAAATTAGCAGTTGGCAATCGGTACTCGGCACTTGGTAGTCGATAGTAGTCGGTAGTCTGTCGCTGTCATTGGCTTGGGCACAACTGATTCACGACAACGTCTTTCAGACGGTAATGGACCACACCACGTCCACTTGACACGCCATTATGACCATAAACGTTGACACTTCCGCCAGCATCTGAAGCGCTTGTTGTAGTCGTCACTTGGCTTCAATGTCTTCGTCTGCGTCTGCGTCCCATTTTCAGTCTCACTCGATCAAAAACAGACCGAAATTTGTCCAATCATCACTGCCCCTCTAACCCTCTACCCCTTAGATCTACTTGTTCCCCCCCATCCTTACCCTGCCTACGCTACAAATTTCTTGGTGTTTGCGTGCCATGCGCGGAATGCTGGCAGCAGCTTCGTTTAAATTCCAATTGACATTTAATGATTCTCTTGCTATCTCTTTTACTCACTCTGCCCCTCCCTTTCTTTCGTTCTCTGTTTGCTTTTAGCTCTTACGCACAGCCACTGCTCGTCCAGTTCTGTGGCTCCTGGCACACCACCCGCTCCCACGTTGGCTCTTTTTGGAGGCGGCGGCGGCAACGGACCTCCGGGAGCAGGAGCAGCTACCAACCTCAGCGCCCTGGCCTCGCAGCATCGTCTGCTGGAACTGTCACGCTTTGGACTGCGAGGTTACGATCTGGCGCAGCATATGCTCTCTCAACAAGGTGCTGTGTCTAAGCTGCTGGGTAAGTCTTTGATTTTATTCTGTAGTTAGCCTAAGTAAGAGGTTAAATAAAGGAGTTGAGTGACTAGAGGAAGAAGGGGTAAGTGGTTAAAGGAAACGGGTAAGACGAGAATCTTAAGGGGTAAGGAAGTTAAAGGGGAAATAGTAAACTGGGTAAGACGAACGGGATTAGAAAAAAATTATAAGGGGAAATGGCTAAGAGGTATAGGGGATGGGGAAGGGTAAGGGAAGGTATGGAGTAAGATGGTCCGGATAAGACGTACAGGAGAAAAATAAAAGGGGTAAATGAAGAAGGGGTATGGCTAGGAAGTTCGAGGTAAAGGGGTACTTAGGAGAAGGGATAAGACAAGAAGTCGAAAGGGTTAGCGTGGCAGATCAGAGAAAGAAGACGTAATGGCTTGGGAGATATATATAATGCAATTCGGTAAAGAGACAGGTGGTAAGATGAAGAGAAGATGGAAAGACGGTTAGGCGAAAGTGGGTACAGGGGAAAGATGTAGTTATGAATATAAACGAAGTAAAAATTAAGACGTAAGGCATATGGGGAAAAACAAAATAGGTAAAAGAAAATAGGGAAAGGAAAACGCCTAAGGAGTTAGATCCAAGGGGTAACTGGAAAAGGGGTTATGCGATAAACTTAAGGGGTAAGGCTAAACGAGCTTATGGTTGAAAGGGGTAAGGCGTTAGGGATGTTAGGAAGAAAATAATAAGGAGAATGGTTTAAAAGATAGGTGGTAAGGTGAAGGGGAAATGGAGGGAGTATGGAGGTAAAGAGGTAAAACGTTAGGACTAGCTCGAGGCATAAGTTAGGGGTCTAAGCTCAGCCTGACCAATGTAATCAGCGCTAACGACATCTTTTGCATAACGCGGAACCACAAAACACGCGCTCCAAATGCAATTGCCATGTGTCCCGCCAAATTAGGGTCTCAAGCGTCCGTAATCGATTTGCGCGGCCTGAAACGACAACTTCAACTGCAACTGCAACTGAGAATGCGAGTCCGAGGCCAGGGTCACGTATACACGACAAATCGATTGCACCTTACCATGCCCAAAGTGACACCTGGACAATCTCTATGTACATAATTCCAGCGTGTGCAATTGAGGTTGCGGCAATCGCACACCTGTTGCCATCTAAGACAAATCTTTGCGCTCCAAATTGTAATTCTGCGCACTCGTCAAAGTGCAATAACAACAATTTAAAAGGAAGGGAGTAGCGCAATAATCAGGAGAGTCCGCTGGGGAAGAAACTGTCCAGGGGCATAGAAATGTGGGCGGAGGAAGAAAAACTGAAAGAATTAGCTAGAGTTTGAGATAAGAAGTAACAGGGAGATTAAAGAGGGCAGTAGTCGATGCAGTAGAAGTAGTGGAAGATGGATAATTGTAAATTAAGTTATTATCCATTATCTTAGTTGTTTTACCCTCATTAGAGATACTCCCCAAGTTTACTTAAGGCTTAGGTCTTTTATTATAAGTAATATAGGATCAATATTCTTATTATTTTTCCTAAGACTTTAGAGTTTTACGTGTCTTCAATGAACTTCTTCCTTGGAATACCATAGTATTACTTAAAAACATCTATATTCAATATAACAAAATGAGCTTATGTTAATCAGTGGTGCGCTAAGTTAGACTACCAATACTCTTAAATATTCAGTACTTTTCTAATCAAAATATTTACTTAAAATGAGTAAACTTTCTGCTAAACAAAAGTGTGTGACTTTCAGTTAATGATCTATTTCGAAATACTCAAAAAACAATACTAAGCGCTTGATCTGGGTTTCCATTTGATGTCTTTATTTATAATTAATGTATAGAAATAGTTAAAACAATTGAATTTGAAAAGTATTCATACCTTGATATGTCGTGTAGCTAGTTGATTTACCGAGTGCAGTTGATTGTTGAGCACAGCTCAATTCGGTCACTACAACAATTCATTGAGTTATCTTTGAATCATACTCACAAATTGTTCTGATCTGTGCGCAGCCATCACGACGGCAATTCATTCATTTTCAAAGTGTACTTGCCTTCGGGTAAGGGAAACGAAGGGGAGAGGGGCGAGGCTGGTTAATTTAAACTGTGTAAATGTATAAATTATTTCCGTTTTGCGCAAAATCCAATTTACATAATTATGTACACACACACATACACTCATATTTCACCTGTGCCACTAAAGCGACAAATGCAGATGCCGATTGCAGCGTCTACTACACTGAGAGAAAGAAATGTTTAATAAAAATGATGATGATGTGGTTAATTCCAATTGCTTGGATTGCTAAATAACATTTATTCTTTCAGTTATCAAACTCGTTTTATCTTTATATCGTATTATGTTAATTTATTATTTGAAACTTTAAATTCAGTTAATATTATCTATAAAGAACAATATATTTCCCACTTTTATTTAAGATTTATTTAATAATTGCCTTTTATTCAATGATCTGTATTATATAATGTAGTATATGTGAAATACTATATGATTTTTGGCTCAGTGTACTCTGAGCTCAACGCCTAATTCACAAGATAAACAGCATACGCCTGTCAGTTGCTTCCGACAAATTATCATTCAAGCTGGGCTGAAACTGAGGCTGACATTGTATATGGAATTGTAGTTGTTGTATCTGTTGTGTCATTTAGAAATATTCAAATTAACGCGCCATAGAAAAACGAAAAGCGAGTTCAATTGTTTAGCTAGTTAGTTAGTCAGTCAGTCAGTCATTCAGTTAGTTTGTCAGGTAGCCGTCGGGCTTTTGACCTGTTCGAAACGCCCACACGACCGAGTGAAGTGCGGATTCCAATAACGAACCGGGAGCTGCGATTGATAATGTGAAAATTATGCGATTTAGCCTACGGCAGAGGTCGCTGGGAGCAGAGGTCACACCTGTGTTGGAATGAATGAAAACTTAAATTCACATAAATCAATTAACAGATTTCTCTTTCTATTTTGCAGGCACACTGCGTCCGCCGGGTCTGATAGGTGGGTCAAAGCCCAAGGTGGCCACGCCGACAGTTGTCTCAAAGATCGAGCAATATAAACGCGAAAATCCAACGATATTCGCGTGGGAAATTCGCGAGAGACTGATTACCGAAGGTGAGTTGACTAAATAGAACAATGAGAACAATGCGAACGCAGATGCAGATTAAAAAAAGGGAAAGAAGGGTTAAAGGGGAGACGGGGTGACGGGGAGAAGGTAGAGTCAGCAGTAAGGCTAATTAAAATGAACTGATGGGAACCCCCCAAAAGCGAAATTGCAGAATCATTGACAAGCCAACTCAACAATCAATGGTTCGTCCAGTGCGTCTGAACGCGCCTCCAACTCCGGCTTCCATTTCAACTTCAACTTCAATTCCAACTCGAGCTCGAACCTCAGCAGTTGACAGCATCTGCATCTTATTGATGTGTTTATGGTCAGTACTCGGTACTCGTAATACGAATTAGCCAAGAAATTGGTGCAGACAACAACTCTTTGCGTCCTGGCCACGTTTTGTGCCTCATTTAATGTTGTAAGTTTCGTTGTATTGTTTTCGCTTTTGTCGAAGATTTATCGATTGGTTAATTTATGAACATCCGCTGCAGGCTTAGTCGATTGATATGTAAATGTGCTCACATTTGTGTCACTCACTGTGCGATCCCTCGATGCCCCGTTTCCCTCCCTGTCCGACTACCCAACTGCCCGACTGACTGCCTGACTTCTTAGGGGGGTCCAGTTGAATTCGCGCTGTGCGATGAATCGTCCGATTGCCATCGCTCACATGAGCTGCTTGGACACACAGGAGGAGACTCTGTCTCCAACTATAGCTGAGTGAATGTAGATTTGAATCGCAACTGGTCTGCTCATTACAGTCAATCTAATTTGTGTCAGTCGCAGTTCATTTGGGGTTCAAGACGCACTGCATCCGGTTGAAGTTTCTGTCTATATTCTCTCTATTTTGATTGTCTCCGTCTGTAATCCCTTTCTTCCTTCTTTGTTCTTAGCCCTTTTGAGATGTCTCTATGTTATATCTGTATTAAATGCCACCTTCTGTGATCTTTTATAAATTGTTTCCTTATGCGATCTTCCACTCTTCAGATCTCTCTCTAAAACCTCTCTTTTCTCAGAGGTAAATACATTGACTTTTTAAATCTTACCTTCTTTATTGATCTCTATATTCTCCCTGAATTAATTGTCTCCTTCTTGTCTACACTTGGCTATATATTCTCTCTGTATATATTGTTTCTCAGTGGTATCATTATGATTCTTATATTAATTGTTTTCCTCTTTAAGCTTTGCCTTCTGTGTGTCTCTATATTCACCCTGTCTCCTATGATCTTTCCCTAATCACGTGTCTGTATATTCACTCTTTCATACCGCTGTACTTTTGCCTTGTCAGGTGTCTCTATATATTGTCTATTATTATTTCCGTATTTATTCTCTCCTTCTGTAAACATCTTCCTTCAAGGAGTCTCTATATTCTCCCTTCAATTTTCCTCATCTCGGATTTCTCTACACTCTTTATTAAATCTGGTCCATGAGTCTCGACTTTTTCCCTGAAATTATTCTCATTCTATGATCTTCCCTAATCAGGGGTGATTATACATATGCCTTCTGTATTGTCTCCAGATCTTTTCGACTTTGGGGGTATCAATTTAACCATCTATTAGTTGTCTTATTCTAAGATCTTTTCCTGATAACTCGTCTCTACATTATTTCTATATTCTCACCGTATTAATGGTCTTCTCCTGTGAAATCCCCTTCCTTAGGTGTCTGCACGAATGCCACAGCTCCCTCGGTGAGCAGCATCAATCGCATCCTGAGGAATCGTGCCGCAGAGCGTGCCGCAGCGGAGTTTGCACGTGCTGCCAGCTACGGTTATGCTCTGCATCCCACACATCCGCACGCACATCCGTACACGAGTTTTCCGACCTGGCCAGCGACGTTGTCGGGTCATCATCCACTTTGGAGTGCTGTGCCCTTGCCAGGAAGTAGTTCCCTGCCCGGCAGCAGCTACAGCAACTCCGACGGAAACTCGAATCCCAATACGAATAACCACAACTCCAGTGTCTGTGGTGGAAGCAGTGCTGGCAGTGGACGTTTATCTTTGCCAGCTCTATCTCCTGGTTCTGGGAGCAGGGATAGTCAATCCCCAGATGTGGATGCCAATCGCATGATCGGTGAGTTATTCACCCCTGAGATACTCCAACGGATTACCATTAATCTACCTGCTCTTTTAGACATTGAGGGGGAAGATTCGGACTCGGAGGACAGTGATCAACCGAAGTTTCGTCGCAATCGCACAACGTTCAGTCCAGAGCAGCTGGACGAACTGGAGAAGGAGTTCGAGAAGTCACATTATCCCTGTGTGAGCACGCGAGAAAAGCTCGCGGCACGCACAGCTTTAAGTGAGGCAAGAGTTCAGGTGAGTTGTGTTTCCCGCTGGACAATGGACAGAAAGTGCTTGATTCCCTGCCTACTAACCAGTTTAGACTTAGACCTTGGACATGGACATAGCCCATTTTTGTAGATGAACTAACAAATTGTCTCTCCGTTGATTGATCAATTAGGTTTGGTTTTCCAACAGACGAGCGAAATGGCGACGTCATCAGCGGGTCAATCTGTTGAAGCAACGCGACTCGGCATCGGCATCGACATCCCCGACGCCGCCACAAGGCCAATCCGCAGCGAGGGAACACAGTCCGCAGTCCAGCTACCAACAATTTGCTCAGCATCCCGCCGTCTATCAGCACACGGCACAAGAGGTCAGCAGCACTCGGAGCAACCAAATCTCCATCAGCAGAAGCCCTACGGGCAGAGACCCCGATCCGGCGACAGCAACAGTGGCGCCTGCCTCACGCACAGCATCAGCTCCATTATCAATGGGCGGTGAGCACAGCGCCTTTCGAGCTGCCATGCCCACAGCCTCAGGATCATCCTCCGCGTCCGCGTCCGCTTCCGCTTCAGCTTGCGCCTCCGCTTCAGCATCCGCTTCCGCTTCAGCTGCTGCATTTGCTCTTAACTTCGCCCGTCAATATATCTGGCGTCATATGGCAACGCCGCAAAAGGAGGTGAGTGCAGAGCTGGAGGAGGATGAGATCAATGTGGATGCGGAAACGGAAACCGAATCGGAGGCTAACTAATGAAAAAAACAGTGCAATTTAAACCACAACTGTACTGCAATGATATAAACTAGAAAATATATAAATACATATATATATATATGTGAATATCCTTAAGAAACTGTCAGTTCCATTTTCCTAACGCAATTTAGTGCAATTTTTTAGAACTACTCGTAATTTATTCAGTTTCTATATCTACATAAATAACGTGCTGAGTACAAATAAAGAATGAATTACATACATATGTACATATACACACATGTCTGTATGCCTATAAAAACAATATATAAAAGTTTTGAGAAATTCTCACGGGTTTTGTATAATTGGTCGGGAATTCAACAGTTGACACCCATTGAAAGAGAAACGGTAGAGGAGTGGAAGCTGGAAGCTCGACGCGCATTCGAAAATAACTCAAGTGGACAAATCTGACAATTTTGTGGCTACCAAGCGAAGCAAACACACACACACATACACACACTCACGCACGCACACAGACTGAGTGAAGTGCCTGCGACTGAAATTGGGACTGAGCCCAAAAGTCTTTGCGAGCCTGGCTTCAAGTTCTCGGTTGCTGGATGATTAATGTGGCTTTAATTACATGCGCTGAGAAGTCGTCGACGTCGTCGTCATCGTCGTCGTCAATGTGTATGCTCGGATGGATCACTATAATTATATAGATGGCCGAATTAAATTTTAATTTAACGCCTGTCAAATCAGAAAATCACTTGTATAATCGTTCGCTTAAGCGAGCGCTGCGACTCGACTCCACTCTCTGTACATCCACATCATCCACACATCATATGTTACACACAATATCCACAACGGCAGCCGCCACACAGTTATTCATTTCACTGTCCGACTGTGGAGAAAATTGAAAAGAATCAATCGCAGTGCGGCTATTATTGATTGTAATGAGCCACCGAAGGCGTTAACTTCATCATCAAAATCTCTAGCTTGGCATGAATCGATGCTAGAGAGTATGTGAAAACAATTGAAACCATGAAATTTACATATGCGTTACCTGTGGATTTCGATGAGTTGCTGAAATGCAGCATTGTGTGTGTTTGTGCAGAGTGAAAGAGTGGGAGAGGCTGTGGCTGACGTGGCGCTCGTTTTTAGTTGTTTCAGTGTGTGTGTGTGTTTGTGTGTGACCCTATGGAATGCCTCGATCCACATCCTTGCCATACACTCTCGTAGCTGTGGCTCTTAATTGCCAAAGGCGTTAGTATTAAGTGGTTTTCGTGCTTATTATAAATATCTCTTAATTTTTGCAATCCTCACACAGTTCGTTTCTCTCTCTGTGTGTGTGTATGTGTGTGAGGGGCAGAATCTTGAAATGGCAATCACCGACTGCCTTAGCAGCAGCAGCAGCAGCAGCAACAACAACAAACAGACAAGTGGAGGACGCTGCTGTCGTCGGCTTTGTTGTCATTATGTTGTGTTATTTGGCACGATTTGTTGAACCAGAAGGAGCAGTTGGCACTGAGGCAGCAACTGAGACAGCGACTGAGGCAGCGACTGTGCGGCTGTGCGCGGTTGCATGATGCTGCCGATCGATTGAAAATCGATCAGCAACGATCGGCGAATGGCAATGGCAATGGCAGCAGTAGCTGAAACTGAAGCTGAAGCCGCAGCTGTAAGTGTAAATGGCATCCTTGACTCAGCGGCAGCTTCAAATGCTGTCCCTCTTCTGCTGCTGTTGCTGCTTCTTCTTTGTATTTATACCCTGTGTGAGTAGGGTATATTAAAGGTATGTAACAGGCAGCAGGAGGCATGTCCAATCATATAAAGTATATACATATATACTTGATGAGCAGCAATAGTTGAATTGATATAGACATGTTCGTCTGTCTGTCTGTCCGTCTGCCCGTCCTTCCGTCCGTCGGTCTGTCTGTCTGTCAGTCAGTCTGACTGTCTGTTTGTCGGTCTGTCTGTCTGTCTGTCTGTCTGTCTGTCTGTCTGCCTGTCTGTCTGTCAGTCTGTCTGTCTGTCTCTCTGTCCGTCTGTCTGTCTGTCTATCTGTCTGTCTGTCCGTCTGTCTGTCTGTCTGTCTGTCCGTCTGTCTGTTTGTCTGTCTGTCTGTCCATCTGTCCATCTGTCCATCTGCCCGTCTGTCTGTCCATCTGTCCATCTGTCCATCTGCCTGTCTGTCTGTCTGTCTGTCTGTCTGTCTGTCTGTCTATCTGTCTATCAGTCTGCCCGTCCGTCCGTCCGTCTGTCTGTCTGTCCCTTCGTATGAATGAAAGGATCTCAGAGATAGAAAGCGCTAGAAGCTTAAACTTGATCTTCCATCACTGCTAATACTTGCAGATAGATCAAGATGATCTTAGATTCGTCTACAAATAAAGAAAATGCTCAGTTTTATAGCTAGAGTCTTGAGATTTGGCAGTCATAATAAGTATGTTGGGTTTAACGTATCCAGATAATTTCATTACAATGCCAGGCGCCCTTAGCCTACAAATTAAAAATAATAGAATTACAAAATAATTATTATATATTATTATATACTATATACTGCTACAGGGTATATTACGGTCGGGTTTACAGTTTTCCGACATGTTTTCTTTTGCCATGGGAGCGGGAGCCAAACTGGCGTCGCTCAGCGCATATAATTGTCGCATGCAACATCGCGGCTATCGCACAAACACACACACAAACACACACACACACACACAGAAGCAAACACATTTATATCTATGTGTTGTAGCACGAAGACGACACGGAATCGTCTGGGACAGGTAGACATGAAAGGTAACGCATTGCGCTGCTTTTGGCTTTGCAGACGAGAATAAGTAATTCACTTAACGCTTTAATATCGCTGATAAATGCGAAGCAATGCCACGAAGATACCCTCTCTCCACTCCCCACTCCCCCCCACCGTCCTTGCCACCCTGATGATCCTCCCTTGGATATCCACATGATCCCCTCTTCATTCCAAGTTTCTTTGCGCCCGGACAGACGGCATACATTGCCACTTAATTGGTGCAATTTTCAACGATTTTGTTTTATTTGCATGTGTTGCACGGATCTCGCTGCCGGCGCAGACTTTGTGGCAGCGGCGTGCGAACTGCGTTGCGCCTCATTTGCATAAAGTTGCCTCGCTCCGGGAAATAAGTATATGTGCTCAGTCATTCCGTTCTTATTGCACTAATAATTAGTGACCGAAATCAAAAAGCAATCGAACTAATATATATATTATTATGTACCAAAAACCAACTCATTTAATAATGTGACTTAACATAAACCAATATATACCTAAATTATTATTATTATTATTACAAAATTAACACGTAATTACAAATTGAGTGTAACTTAGAAAATAAAGCAATAGCGACTAAGGCCTTAAGCGTATATACATAAATTAATTATTAAAATACAATAAAAAGCAATCTAATTAATGTATTATAATATTATGAAATTGTTTTTTTTATAATTTAAATTAGATAATGAGTTTGCTTGGGAACATAAGTATATGTTAATATTATAATGTTTTTAATATAATACAATCATATTATAATAATATTATATTATGTTTACACTAGAACTCAATAATATTAACGAATTTAGCTAGATTGTCTAAGTTGCTTTAGCTTTAAAACTATTTGTAATCTAGAGTTAATATCTTCTCTAAAAATATATATAATAATAATAATAATATTAACGATTATAACTACCAAGGAATTAAGTATATGTGCATAATATATTTTATTTAAATTCAATACAAAACAATTAAATTGTACTAATATTAAATTATGTTCGCACTAGAAGTAAATAATATTGAAGAATATAACTACTTACAAAACAATCACATTAGTTTATAATAATTTAAAATTATATTCATACAAAACTTAAATGAAATAAGTCGTCTACTTAGGAAAGCGTATCTATGTGTCTAATATAATTATTATTAAAATTATTTTAAACAAAACAGATGTCAATTTCATACTTCTTCTTCTTAGTTAATATACTACTTGCCGCTGAGTTTATTGACTTTATTAAATCTTTTAAGCATGCAGTCCACTCTATTGCCAAAGCTTCTATGATCTTAAGATCTACGACTATAAATTTGACACAGAATAAACAATATATTGTTTGTATAAATAATAATAATATAATTTTAAAATAATAATATATAATATAATAATAAACAAAGAGTTAATATCTTATCTTTATTAAAGTACTAAAGAAACAAAAACATCTAATGAATATTTTAAGCTATAAAGTCGAAGACTCTCTCTCACTCTCTCTCTCTAAAAACTATTTGTCAGATTTTGGAATTAGTACCATTAATAATAATTGATTTACTTTAGTTTTTATTAACTACCTCAATACCTCAATGCAGGGACATTTTGGTGTGAGTCTCAAAATATATTTTATATTTTTATTTTAACAATATACAAAATAAAGAGTGATTTGGTTTACTCAACGGATCAAATTTATTAATTTACAATCATTAACAACAACATAACATTACACATTACAGAAAAGTCAAGCGCATCTTTTAGGCGCTATTTTTTCTATATTGCTCCCTTAGAATTCTCAACAGGTTCTAGCAGCACAATATAGAGAAAAAGCTTAGATCGTTGGTTAAGCTAGCTCAAATGGAACTGATGAGGGAGTTTGGCATCTGCTGAAACACAGCTTAGAATCTTGTCTTTCGACAAGTGTTTCTGTGGTTTTTTGTATGTTAATATATCTATCATATCGACAATAAATTGATCTCAAATCAGCTAAAACACAATTTCATAAACACTTTCAAAACAAGCCTATAACCTTTTTTCTCTTTTCTAAAACTAAACTAAACTCCAGTTTGCTCGCTTTATTAACTAATTAGTTGAATAGTCTAAGAAATGTTTTCCTGCCTTATTATTGGGATTATTGAACATTTGAGAATTAATCGTATTTCTGTGGCTAATATACGTGTGTATGACGACGAAGACGACGACCGGATGCCAGGCGACTGCCAGTTGTTGTTGGCCAACAAAAGCTGCACATGCTCACCCTGGCCAGCTTTAATGTCAGCCACATCCTCTCGTTGCTCCAGTCCGACGACGTCTATGCGAGTTTAATGCCAAAGCTAAGCCTATAATTTGATCATATCCACACTATAACTCAGGCGGTGGTGCAAAATGGCCAGTGGCGCTTTGCGAGCAGTACAACGGAGAGGGAGGAGTGTGGAGGCGGGGCAGAGATGAACCGAGGAGATCCCAGCGAGCAATGACAGAGCATGGGATAATGAATGCGCAGCAATGCCATTTTTGGCAGCTTGGGGAGTGCACAGCGGCTTCTGATAAGACCACCAACCAACCAACCTACCTACCAACCTACCTACCAAGCAGGGCAGACCTGGTACCATTGCCATTCCTGGACATCTGCAGTAGTTGTTGAAAGCGTCGAGTGACCAACGAGCCACGTTAACCGGACTCACTTAGCGGGCATGCGTCATAACTCAGAGTCTGCCGTTCGATCGGATTACCCGCCAGGCATTTCAATTCAACACATCCTTTGGGTCGCATCGCCTGCCCAATTATACTCTGACTCTGACTGTGACTCCGATTCCGACTCCGGGCACGACCACGCCCACCGCATGGGCGTGCGACAGTGTGACGCAAATTATAGCAATGCGACCGACTTAAATAAATGCGCAAGTTTGAAAATTGAAAAGAATTAACGTTTTGCGTATCGAGATCTGTGAATATTGCAGAAATATTATGCATAATTATATGCTAATGTTCAGCTTGAATTCCATATTTATGATCTAATTGGAGTTTTTCTGCGTTTTTACCCCATAACTGCAACAAATGTTGCAACTTGCAACAATTAAATTCGTTTAATATACCACGACTTTTAAATATTTATATCTACTCAGTTTATGACTTAAAGTTCTAGTTTAAGTTAGTTTCAATTAATTTCGTAGTTTTTAATTAGTTGTCAAGTTAAAGCTTAATTTTTAAATTTGGTTTTGAACTCTTAATAATTCTAGTGTTAATAATTTCACGATTACAATATTATATATATTTAATTATTTATTTATTTATTGTCAGACATAAATGGCAGTCTACACAACAATAAATAAAAATATATTTACAATATATAAATTAATATAATTGTTAATAATAAATAAATATTTTAATTTGGTTTCTAATCTCTTAATATCTCAAGTTATTTTGCTATTATTAAATAAATAGATAAAATAGCAAATAAGCTAATTTCTTAACTTTGCTTTGAACTATAAATAATATGAAATTTTCTAATTTTAAATTGATAAATAAATAAATTCTTTTATAAATAAGTTAGTTAAATTGTTAATTTACAGACTGAATGCCTTAGACAGTCTTTTTGTACTGTATAATTAATTCTAAGCTACAATTAATAAATAAATACAATAAATAAATAATTGTTTATTTAAATTGCAATTTTTAATTATATTTTAGCTCTTAATAATGCTAGTTCTTTAAGTTAACGTTAAATAAACAAATATACTATTTATTAAATATATATAATAGTTATTCTAGTTTTTCTAGTTGATGTTAACTAAATATAATGGCATATAGTTGTTGTTATTATTGTGTTGACCCTCAATAATTCTAGAACTTCTAGTTGACGTTAAATAAACAATTACAATTGATGTTAAATAAATAAATATAATGGCATATATGTAATTGTAAAATTTTCTCTAAATAATTCTAATACTTCTAGTTGACATTAAATAAATAAATAAAGTAGTATATAAAATGATTTAATTGTTAGTTTAAATCGAGATTATTAATTTTGCTGCGAACTGTTAACACTTATATAGTTCTTCTAGTAGTAAATAAATAAATCAATTTAATTGTTAATTTAAATCATATTTTTAAATGTAATTTAAACTCGTTATATTTATAATTTACTTTAAATAAGTATATAAATAAATAAATCCATAATAAATATTTAAATGACTCTCCACACACACACACACACACACACACACACACACACATACACACACACACACACACACAGTGAGCAGACTAAGGAAATGCTCCCGGCGCCAACTCTCTCTATCTCCCTCTACTCATAGTCCCATCCAAATCCCAGCACTTCCCAACTGGGGCCACACGCGATCTGTTGTTGTTGTTGTTGTATTGGAATCGGTCATGTACTCGTCATTTCATTGTCTGATATCCACCGACAGTCGGATTGATTACTGTAAAAGAGTGTGATAAATCTCTGTTTTTTTATTAACTTTCGGCATGACGTTGCTGAAATGTGAGAGTCGGAAGAAGATGAATGAAATTAATATGAGAATCAGATCAGCATGATTAGTTATAATTTGTAAGACACGTTCATCGATAGCACAAATTAAAACCCGAATATTCTAATAAAATAATTAATTACATTTGCTTTAGTTCAAGTGCCGCCCGAGAAGACAGGCCAAACATCAGAGAATTAGAGATTACGAGTGGTTTTAGGCAAAATTAAAGGATTTCTGAGGATATTGCTTGCAAATCAACTCTGGTATTTTCCAACGGGCACTGTCAAATACAGTGGCGCACAGCTAAAATGTGACAAATGCTGACAGGCAGCTGACTTTTATTTATTTATTCAATCACTTAATTATTTATTTGTTTAAATATTAATTATAAAAGTGATTAATTATCATATCATCTAAAATCATATTTAATTCATTATTTATTTAGTTATTTATTTACTTACATATAGATTCATTGATCTAATTAAATTTTCAAATATTAAACGGAAAGCAAATCTTTTATTTGCGACGCCACTGTAAACTGATTTTAGAGTGTTTCTATTAACAACCGCTAGGGGGCGCCAGCAAATACTTGCTATAAACGCTGTTGGTATTCGAAAAGTTTTGTTATAAAAGCAACAGTTATAAAGCAGTGTGACCAAGTCTGAAGACGACTTGGTATTAATTTGGTATTTATAGCAAATTATTGCTTATTTGCTAAACAATCGATGCACATAATAAATCAATCCACAATTTAATCATATGGCAGAAAAATACAGCTTAATTTATTTAAAGTTCTTGTGTTTTGGGTAGAGTAATGCAATGTTTAAAAAGCGCATGCACTAGTCGCAACTGTATGTATTCTTACACTTGCTCGCTTCGGTCACACTAATTATGAGCATTCTCAGTTGAACACTGTATAAAGATATATTTTTTTTGTCAATTAATATTTAAGCCTGCACCTAGGGTTGAAATATCAAATGCACAGCTTGATTAAATGTGTTAATTCACGTGCAAAGAGTTAAGCTTGAATCCCCGCATTTACAGTTCGCTTGGATGTCGTGTTACAGTGCGTTCGAGATTGCAAACTACGCCAACGTCAGCAAAAAGTTTTACGCCAACTAAAAAGACAAAGCAGTTTGTGATTCAGTTAAAAGGTTGTTTTGTCAGTTGTTAGCTGTTGCCATGGCCAGTCCAAGAACACGCCGCGTGCTGCAGGAGCTCAAACCGCAAGACGATAATTCGGTAAGTCAAGTCATAAGTGGAGAGAAATGCATATGTGTGTACAGTATGTTGGGTAATTGTTTTGACAAATAAAACAATCAGCTAATTGTTTTTAATTTATAAATATATATATTATTTAAGCATAAGTAACTCAAATAAATTAAGAAAATAAGTAATTGTAAAATAAATAAAATACGTATACTTTTAATTATGCCAAAACAAATGTAAGAAATAATATAATATTATTAATTAAACTATTTAAATTTCTGCATAGAAATGCTTTGAATGCGGAACCCACAATCCACAGTGGGTGTCGGTGACCTATGGCATTTGGATATGCTTGGAATGCTCCGGCAAACATCGCAGTCTGGGCGTCCACCTGTCGTTCGTGCGCTCCGTGACGATGGACAAATGGAAGGACATCGAGTTGGAGAAGATGAAAGCGGGTGGCAATCGGAATGCACGCGAGTTTCTCGAGGATCAGGCGGATTGGAATGAACGTGCACCGATCACGCAACGTTACAATTGCAAGGCGGCCGCTTTGTATCGTGATAAGATAACAACTTTGGCGCAGGGCAAGAGCTGGAATCTAAAGGATGCAGAGACGCGTTTGAGTAACAGCAATTCCTTTGGCAACTGCAGCAGCAGCGGCAGCAACTCCTATGGAGGTGGCAACAACAATGCGCAGAACCGCGCAAATGCAACAGGTTATGGCGGAAATGCCAGCAGCGGTGGCGGCGGCGGAGGAGGCTATCAAAATGGGGGAGGCGCCTATAATGATAACACGGGTTATCAGCAGTTCCAGACACAAGAGTTTAAAGATCAGAAAGAAGAGTTCTTCAGCCGTCGTCAAATGGAAAATGCTTCTCGCCCCGAGTGTGTATTTTTATTTATAAATTCAAATATACTTATTATTAATGTTAAATCCCATCGACAGAAACTTGCCACCGAATCAGGGCGGTAAATACGCTGGATTTGGTTTTACCCGAGAGGCTCCGCCGAAAACACAATCTCAGGAGCTCATAGACTCCACGCTGACAACTTTGGCTTCCGGCTGGAGTCTCTTCTCTTCGAATGCCTCCAAGCTGGCCAGCACGGCAAAGGAGAGGGCCGTAACCACTGTAAACTTGGCCTCAACCAAGGTATGCACCAGTAGTTGTTAACCCTCTTTTGTTTATTTTCCCTTTTTATTTGTATTATTTGGTATGATTTTGTATCGTTTTCGTTTCCGTTTCGTTTCGTTTGTAGATTAAAGAAGGCACTTTGCTAGAAAGCGTTCAGAGTGGAGTTACAGATGTGGCCTATAAGGTCTGTAGTCGCTAATTGTTATTTTCAGTTGACATATTAATTATTTAATTCGCTTAATTATTAACAAGTCATTGTGTTTGTTGTTGTAGGTCTCGGACATTGGCAAACGTGGCTGGAATAACTTGTCGGGCACCAACAATGCCACGTCCCAGGGCGGCTACAACGATCCCAGTCTGGAGGACAATGCCTATCAGCGTTCCCATTCGGTGGGCGGCAATTTGGCCGGCGGTCTGGGACAACAGAGCGGGGCAACTGATAGCGACTGGGGTGGTTGGCAGGAGAATGCCAAAAATAAATCACACCTGACCAGCTCCAGCTCATATCATAACCAGCTTGGTGGCAACAATACAGCCAATAGCACAGCTAGCAGCGGTCTTACCAATGACGACGATTGGTCTGGCTTCAATTCGCCGAGCTATCAGAATGCGGAGACATCGTATCAAAATGCACCGTCTGGCGGTCAAACTGCCAGGCGCAATATGAAACTACAGGAGACATCCCATAAGTTGACCGAGGGTTTCGACAGTCTGGATGTGAAAAATGTGAAGGCTAAAGCGCCAGCATCGTCGAGTGGAAAACCGAGTGCCGAAGATGATGCCTGGGACTTGTTAATGAATTAGCGACAAAAACTTAACTATTGCAAAGTGTATTTGATTTGTTTTGTACTATTGTTTGTTGTCCCTATGTTAAAGAAACCTCAATTTATTTCTAAACGCATTTAATGTAAATCATCAACGGATATTAAGTTCAAACTTTTAGTACTGATTTCCAACGAATAATTTAACAGGCTAGACCAATTTTAAATGAAAATATTACAAAACGAATTAATTAGCCAAAATATATATATTATATGTATGGAATCAAAATTATAAAATCAATCAATTGCGAATTTCTAGTGCGTATTCACCCCCTGGGCGTTAACTGGCCGATTCAAGGTTGTTTGGGGAGAAAGTTTTCCATCGACCGATAGATTTTTAACGTATTTTTAAAGCTCTTAAAGCAAAATCAATCGATATGTGTTATACTAGATATATTTGAGCGGGAGAGTAATAAACTGTTATAAGGATTTAAATTACAAATATATATAATAGATACAAAAAAGTCAGTCAAAAAGAGTTTAGTAGAAGTAATAGTAAATATCTTAATGTGAATATCCAATGAGAGTACGCCAAAATAAAGTATTAATATTTAGGAGAAAGAATATCGGTATCGTGTTACATATCGTGTATCACATTGCTAATTTCGCTTTGCGAATATCGATATATCGATAAAGTATAAGCATTTCTGTCATGTTTTCTCTTTTCCTTCATTCTTTTTCGTTTGAACAAGCTGTGCGGACGCGTTTTTATCGTTTTTGTAGCATTCGAGTTGGCAGAGCGCACAGTTTATCCCAAGTGAATTCCACTGCTAGTGTTTTCTCTAAAATTCAAAAGTTAATAAAAAGTATATATAACGTCTTTAAGGACAGCCACATCAAAAAGGGAGTTTAGACAGTACGTAGCGCCACGCGACTTGCTTCTTGGTTTTTCGTATCTTTTGGTTATCCATTCGTATATGTTTCAGCGTGTCTTTGTGTGAATGTGTGCCTGTGTATGTTTGTGTGTGTGCAATGAAAAAAGCGTTCGCAGAAATTGAATTTTGCCAATTTGGCAAAACTCGCGAATAATTAAGGTGAAATTTGAGTCACTGCGAAGTGAAAATAACCAGATGCCAATTGTGAAAACTATAATGAGCTATTTAAAAAGCAAACAAGATTGTTGTGCTAATATCTTACACAGTACACAAATGCAAAGAAAGTTCCAGCATCGTCGTCCTGCGTGCGCCCGCCCCCACACTCTTCACACATATATTAGTTTCGTGTGTGTGTGTGTGTGCGGGGGGAGTTGTTAATTTTCAAGGCTTCTGTTTCTTCCGGGAAACGGTTGCAACCAGAAAAAAAATCAATGATTCAATAGCAATTGCGACTGCCCAGCTGGCAGCCAAAGGAAAAATCGTTTGAAAATGCTGAAAAACATGAAAAATTTAGAGAAAGTGGTGGCCACAAATGACTTCATTTCCATGACATCAAAACTGGTTCCGGTTTTCTTTCGCCAGCTGATTCGCTTCTTTGCATCGTCGGTTTTTGTTTGAAGGCAGCGAATGAAGCGTGAATGAAATGAATGAATTGTTGCTCGTTTGAATAGTTTTTCTTTCTTCTTTTGGCTATTTAAAACAATGTTTGATATATGTATCTATAGTGTGTGTATACCGTTAGACAGTTGGTCAAGTAATTGTTTAGACAGAAGCAGATGCACAATGGATTGCATTATTTCTATACTTTAAAATATCAATTTATTGTTTTTCTTGTAAAGTAATTTATGTGCATTTTGTATTTTGTCAAAACAATTACCTGCCTAACTGTATGTATATTAGGATATGTGAATAAATAGCGAAAATTGAATTTCTTTATTTATAGACCTTTTGCCAAACGAAGCGACGCGACGGAAAATTCAATTCAGTTGAGAGCCCGAAATCAAAATGTGCCAGCCATAAAAGAAAAACGAATCGAACCTTCAACGATTGCTGCTGTGGCATTCCTGGGGACATCAACAACAACGACGACAACGACATAAACACAACATTTGACAAAAGCGACAGCAAAAGCAAGTAATACTTGATACAACGTTAAGACGAATCTGGAGAATGGTTAAAAAGCAAGTCGATTTTGAAAACAACGCGTCCTTAGTAGTAAGTCAGCAGGTTGAGCAGCTTCAGCAGCAGCAGCAGCCACAACTGAAGGCACAACAGCAGCAGCAGCAACAGCAGCAGCAAGAACAACAGCAGCAGCAACAACATCATCATCATCATCAGCTTCCGGAGCAACGCTTTGACATTGATTTGACGCCGGAACCGCAGCAAGGATTCAATTACGCCCAGCAGGCAAATGCCATTTATGCACCATTGAAGTCCGCTGCCGACGCCGCTTTACCTGCAACTCAGAGCTATGAGAAGGTCCTGCCACACAAGTTGCACCAGCAACATGCTTTACTCGCCACAACGCCCTACAATCTCAACATTGTGCCGCCGCAGCAGAGCAACAACGACTCCGTTGCCGCCGTTGCCGTCGCCGTCTCGAGCGTACCGCTTTCCATCATGCCGACCGAGATACCGGCCGAGGATGAGGAGAGACTCGAGAAGATCTTCAATCAGCTGGATCGTGACGGAGATGGCAAGATCGACATACACGATCTATCGGCGGCATTGCACGAATTTGGACTCTCGAGCGTCTACGCGGTGGTGAGTGGCAACAACAACTGGGGAATATACATAATTAGGGACAATTTGTTGTGCAAATATGTGATCTTTGGCACATGCCATTGTCTGTTACCCAAGCTTATTTATAATGTCATGCATTTACATAGATATATCGATCTTGTTGCTTATGCAACGATACAGTTTTCACAAGCAACGCAACTCATAAATAACTTGGCAGACAATTTGAAGGGCCAAGGTTGCACACAATGCCGTTTGCCAAAAAGGGTGGCATATAATTAAATATATCAATGTAAGCTTCTTACGTATTATATTCTTTGACCTGTCACAGAAATTCATGCAGCAGTCGGACAAGGATCAAAGCGGCAACGTCGGATTCGCCGAGTTTCTTCATTATGTGCGCGAGCATGAGAAGAATTTGTGTTTGCAATTCTCGCATCTGGACAAGAATCGTGACGGTTAGTTAACTGATTAATTGACTGATTAATGAATAAATCTAACTATCTGTAAACTTAATTTGCAGGGAAAGTTGACTTGGAGGAACTGATATCGGCTTTTAAGGATCTGGGACTGGAGGTGGACATCGACGAAGCTAGGAAACTGCTCAGCAGGTGGCTTAAATGTGATGGCAATACGTTAACAGCAATTAGTAATTGACTTTTACTTTATTTTCGTGCGCTAGAATGGACAAGGATGGCAGCCTCAACATAAGCTTTAATGAATGGCGCGATTTTATGCTGCTCGCGCCCTCAACGGACATTCATGATCTAATCAAATTTTGGCGGCACTCTACTGTAAGTCGCAGCAAGCAGCAAGTTCTGTTTTTTTTTAGTAGGAGTTGCTAGTAATTTAACGCTTTTGTGGTCAGAAGTTTGCACAGGCGTTTTTCCTCCCTCCATTGTTTATATTGTAAACGGAGCCTGTGCAAACTTGCTAGCCAACAACTAAATGCAATTTGTACTCTGTTGCGTTCCTTTGTCTAGACATAGTTGTTTATTTTTGTTGTTGTTAATATCGTATTGCATTTGAAAACTAATTGTTAAACCTTTCTACCCTCCTTCCCTTGTCCATAAAACAAACAAACAAACAACATATCTTTTACCCATATATACTATACCTATATATACTTGCGTACTATAATGCTTAAAATGTATGTAGTTCCTGCAAACACACAACTCCTGACTAACTGAGGAAGATTTGAAGGTACATATCAAAAGTCAAAGTTTAACTACTATTACAATTAACATTAATACTCGTAGTCGTTTCTAGTATTAGGGTCACACTCATCTCATCTCTGTTTCGCTCTCCTTGCCGAATCACACTCATCTACACAATCAAGCAATGACCGAATGCACTTAAGAGAGCGAGCAAAGAGCTTTACTCAAAGCTCTCTCTACAAACACACACTCTCTCTCTATTTTGGAGATCCACTCTCTCGCTCTCGTCAAACTGTTGGCTGACGTAAGCTGGCCGCTTTATTTCATCACGTTTTTTAGTTTAGATTTGCGCCTATCACAGTCTAGGCTGGTCCGCTTATCAGACTGTCTCTTTTTTAGCTATCTAATGATGCGTTGGCATCTAATGATGCGTTGGCATTTGTTGTTGCTGCTGCTGCTGCCATATCAATTTGGGGGACTGACACTTTCGTTCATTTATCGGCTTTGTTGTCTGTGCATAATCATTTTGTTTACACTGTTTTTTGTCGTTGCTCTCAGTTCATTCAATTCAATTAATTTGGTTTTTGCATATAATGGTTATGTTATGGCATATCATAGCAGTTATTTTTCAAGGGAATGCACCCAAAACATTCTTTAGTTAGTGAGTCAGTTAGCTGCAGTTTTTGTTTTGGCCCGCAAAGCATTGTTTTGTTATTCATTAGCTTAACCGGTTGGCACTGTCTGCTAAGATAAAAGATACAATACCTGTCAGATACCTGTCTGGCAGCTGAATATTCGTTTCGTTGCTATGCAGCCTTTTTATGTTATTCCTCATTAGACTAATGAAATGTCAAACCCGAATTTGCCTTGTCTTGACATTAAGCATACGAAAAGCATGAGAATTAATAAACTAATGAACTGAACTAAACAATTAGACATTCCCCTAATGCTAATGGGAACGTAGGAATGTACAATCCCTCTATTCGTAATATTGAAGCACTGAGACTTCCCAATGGGTCTTTAACCCGGGGAAAAGCCAAGCAGTGGGGATTTTAATTAGCTTTTGCCTTACTCTCTTTCTGCTTTTACGCTTACAAAATGTTTGTATTGCTTGCAAAATATTTAAGTTGTTGATTGTGGAAAGAAACATTTGTTTCTCAGTGTAATTGGTAGCTGATAAAGTATTTTTGTTGTTCAGCGAAGTGCAAAATGTTTACGCTAGAAATCGTTTGTCATTGTCCATAATCATAGGACAACGATGTTTATTAATGTCAAGTATCCCATAATTCCTGTCTAGAAAGTACTTAATTGTAGCATTTTATCATTTTCAATTCAATTTGAAGACAATTTGCAATTGCAGCTTAACTTTTGATGACATTTGTAAACTACTATAATTAGTTCGGGTAGGTTTTCCATATAATATCATGACTTAAAGGTTAGATAAGTTGAAAGTTGGAAGAGTTGCAAAGATTCTCAGTGTTGGAGGTTAAAAGTGTTCGTATACTCATTAAAATTCAAATTAAATACTTAAGTTTCGTTACGTTACTTTAGTAGTTGTAGTTTTATCTTTCTTTATTCACACACATAATTTGAAAAGTCCTTCTTTTTAATAGCTAACCTTATTATTAGATCTATAAATGATGATATTAATATCAATTGTCCGCTTGTTTATTGATTTCTCGCATACGTTCTGTTGTAATTGTTGTGTCCGCTTCCTCCACAAATACCATAAAAATACCAATTGAATGTACGATATTTAATGGTGTCATAAATTAATTAAAAACCTCCTGAGTGATTGCGATTCGTTGTCGAGAGGTTGACTAAACCATTTCCAAGTCATAATAAATGGGTGTGTCAATGTTTTTGTACTTTCGTGGAACTTTCCACCTGATCTGTAATCTATGAATTTGCTTGTTTTTTTCAATTTAATTGCTATTTCCAAGCTGTTTTACATAGTACATATGTATACTGATAGCCAATAAGCTGTTGGCCTGTGTACTTTATACCTCGTACACACAAGATGCTTTCGGGTATATTCTGCGTAATTCGTCATGATATAATGTCATAATAGTCTCTTTGGACTTTCGGGAAAAACGTTGCGAGTTAGCGTTGTGACGTTAAATGGCAATCTGGAAATTTTCCATAGCGGTAGATAAATTGCAGGAGCGTTAAAAATGTAGTCGTAAACATTAGATCCGTTACGACGCAGTAGGCGGGACGTCAGTCTAATCATACGCCCGTCATGTGGCTATCAACAAAGCGTCGAAACTGTGGGGAGAGGGTGCCCTTGATAAAGTGCGAAATCGGTGCAAACCGGTTAAGCAGGCGAATATTATTGGGTCTGTGATAAAGAAAATAAACCAGTAATAATCAGGCAATAGAGCATAAAATACTCATGGCCAGACTGTCTGGTTCACTGAATGAAGATATCGTTAATTTAATATCTGTTTTCTTTTTTTTTTTTGTATCTGGCATTTACATACAATACATTTCTTCTGCATAACATACATCTCAGCTTGTGTTTGTCTGCATGCAAGCGACTAATTGACATTATTTGCTTTGCTTTTCTTACAATTTAATGGGTGGGAGGTGGAGGGTAGCGTGCTTATTTGCCACTAAGGAAGAGAGAGGGGGAGGAGCGGGCGGGAGAGAGCCACGCGCCAGCTGTTTTGATAAACGAGCAAACGGAACAACGATTTGTACTTTGCTGTGTCTATCGCAGTTGCTCGCAACGTTGACGTTGACGACGACAGCGGCGGTGGCGGCGGTGACGTGAGCACAGCGACAGCGACCGCCAAAGCAATGATCGTTGTTGCTCTCTTGTCTCAGTCTTGTGGCAGCTGGCTCACGCGTAGGTTGTGCGCGCGTTTAAAAAGTTCAATCCGCTCCCTGTAGCATTATTATATAATCTAACTGAAGCGAAGACGGCTTTTGCATTCTCTCGTTGCAACTGTAGACGCGATTTTTGATCAAGCCAACGCGTTCTGTGTGCGAATCAAGCAGAGTCAGATACCGCTAAATACTCAAACATAATTAATAATTAATAAACAAGAGACTGAGACGCCGCGTATTTTGTAACAGTGAAAGTTTGCAATTGTTTCAAAAAGCGGACTGCAACAAAAAAAAATAGTGAAAGCTTCAAATACCAATACATACATATATATATATATTTATATACATGTGCCGCAATTGTAAAGCGGAATTCGGAAATCGGAATTAATACATAACTCTTGTGACTTAACAACTCGCAGAGGGAGAAATACATAATTTGGCCAAAATCAAAAATGTTGCGGAACGGCACTTATCAATATAATTTGCCAGTCGATTACCATAATATTCAACAAATGGCAGTCGCTGGCGATATGATGGAGGATTTCGTTGTCATATTCCGTGACATGATGGGACGGGTAGGTCACAATAGATGCCAATACTCGAAAATGTATTTAAACAATATTAAATAGTTACTGGTAAAGTTAACTATAAAACAATGCATCATCCCTTAGGTTTTTCCCCCCAGTGGATTGTTGCGTTTGTTGCTGAGTCACTGATAAAGCGACTATTGCCCATTTATCTTATCGCTTGCAATAATTCTGTTCTGTTGCCATTTCTTAAAGCCGTCTCCCAATCAGAGCTAATAATATACCAGAAATTGCTAGAGTTGCACATTCCACACACGCACGCTTCCTCTCTGTCTTTCACTCGCTGTCGCCTATCTTTGCAGCTGTGTTCGTTGCACTTGTGTTCGTATGTACGTGTTGTAGCATCTGTCAATACTTTGATTTGACTCGACTCGACTTCAGCTTGACTTGGTATTCACTTTTAGTTGCGTAGTAGTACAATGGGGCGCATGGCAACAGTAACAGCAACAGCCACAGCGTGTTCAAAAAAAGTGCCAAGTGCTGATATGGAACCGGTCGATTCCCCCCATTCGTCGTCTCATAACAGTCGACCTCCCTATTGCCCTAGTCTTTGTCTTCGTCTTTGTCGATCGTTAAATCGTGTCGACGACATACTTTACCACACATACACTAACACTTACGTTACTCCCAGCTGATTTGACTCTTACGCTCTCTTTGTCCCCACATCTCTAGCTCTCTCACTCTCTCTCTCTCTCTCTCTCTCTGTCAAGTTGGCGCCTTGCGGGGCTTCATTTTGCTGTTGTTGCTCTGTTGCTATGCGCTCTGCTACGTCATTATGCTTTTGCTCTTGACAAACTTTATCCATGTACGCTGAGTCATGTGTCTGAAGAGGCGCGGTTATGCTCCCTTTCCCTTTTCCTCCCACACCAATTGTGATGACGACAAATGCGTAAATGATTGTTTATAAACTTGTTGCTTACATTGTTTTTTCCATTGATAATGTTTACGTCTGAGTATTTGCGTCATTGGCCAAGCTGGATGATCGTTGATCCACAAATGAACTTGTGAGTCAACTGATTAACTTATTTATCTGGTTTACAAGCTAATGACGTTGATGTTAACGTTAACGTTAACGTTGCACCCCCTTGGCCCAGTTTAACTTCATGCCTTTTGCTTGCTTTAACCTTAAGGCTTAACTTGGCCTTGGCTATGGGTTTCCAAAGCGCGTCTTATTACTGGCCCCATTGTTGAAGTTGTAAGCCAAACAATGTCTTGGGGGCCAACAATTTGTGTGTGTGTGTGTGTGTGTTAACTGATTGTTATTGCCTTAAAGCATTCCACACTCGCTGGCGATAAAAATGCGTTATAAATAGACCCAATTCATAGAAAATATTATATTTTTTTCGCTCGTCTTGTCATGTGCCTCTGCTTCCGTTGGCCAAGAGTTGAATAAATACGAATACGAATACAAATACGAATATATTCACATTTGCCACATGAAAAGTCAATGCCCATTGAGATGAAAATGCAGGCAGGGTCAGTGCCAAAAAAAAAAAATAAACACTGTTATTTAAATAACAATACAAATAATTGAAATATAGAATATTCTACACACCTTTGTTTGTCATACATTCACATATGTTTAAAAATAAAAGCAAATTTAAATGAAATACATTATATACTAGTATACTAATTAGCTAGTTCTTTGCTTTTGCCTGCATTAAGTTTTATTTGTTGTTGGCCCTTTGGCTTCTTATTTTAAATCATTGCACGCTCGCTGAATTCCATGAAAGACAGGCAATTGAACTTTACAAATTATAATTTGTTTCGCCTTGAGCATTGTTCGTTTACTCAAAACTACTATTTAAATATGCAAGCTGAAGGTTTTCCCGCCTTGCTCTATGGAATCGGGGAGCAGTCAGAGTCGGAAATCTTTGAAGAGCTTTTTTTTAATGATCACAAGACTGTGTTGCTGTTTATCACCTTCAGACAGACAGTATTGACGTTCAACTGTGCTGGCTTATCAACAGCTGCCTCGTTGTGTTTCTCTTATCAACAGCTCAACAACTACTTAAAGCAGCCATCGAGTTCAAAGTGCATTGCCAAATTACGCAATTGCGAGCAGAAGGAGGCACGTCTGGGATAAATAGAAATGATGCAAATAAATTAATTGCATTACATATATAATATACATAAGTGTGTGTTATATAATCATTTGCGAGTATTTTGCACACAACAGTTTTTCTTATTTTAGACAACACACAAACAACGAGAGAAACACACGCGTACAAGTAGTTTCCGCATTGCTTTTCTTTGGCTTTCACAGCAACATAGAAAGAGACGCGCAGCGAGGGGGAGGGGGGATTGGGGCTTAATTTGATTACCCTGTGCTGCAAATAGGACTTTAATAGCATGATCCCGACTAATGCAATACCCTTACCACAGGCAGGCGTTCAAGGCTGGCTCGTTTCCGTGTTGTGGCTCTCCTGCAAAAATGCAAGCAATAAGGAAGTGGTCTGCATAGTTTAATATCTCTTATTATTTAGTCATTTTCATAAACTTTCATTAGTTTTTTAGATTTTTTTTAAAGTTTTCGTTTTCGTTTTTAATTTGTATATGTCTTGATCCTTTGCAGTACCTCGACATTGGCGAGGATATGAATGTACCTGATGACTTCACGCAAAAGGAAATGCAGACGGGCCTGTGGTGGCGACACCTGGTGGCCGGTGGCATCGCTGGCGCCGTGTCACGAACGTGCACAGCTCCATTGGACAGAGTCAAAGTATTTCTGCAGGTAAGTCGTCGCTGACGTAAATGACAGTTAATTAAGTAATTGTATTAAAATTTCACTCCACTTGACACACGCAGGTGCAGACGTGCAGAATGGGAATCTCAGAGTGCATGCAAATATTGCTAAAGGAAGGCGGTTCGCGCAGCATGTGGCGTGGCAATGGCATTAATGTGCTGAAAATAGCCCCCGAGACGGCGCTCAAGTTTGCCGCGTACGAGCAAATGAAGCGTCTGATACGTGGCAACGATACGACGCGGCAAATGACAATTGCGGAACGTTTCTATGCAGGTGCGGCGGCAGGTGGAATTTCTCAAACGATCATCTATCCCATGGAAGTATTAAAGACAAGGCTGGCGCTGAGAAAGACAGGTCAATACGCGGGCATAGCCGATGCGGCGGCCAAGATCTATAAGCACGAAGGCGCACGCAGTTTTTATCGGGGCTATGTGCCAAATATACTGGGAATATTGCCGTATGCAGGCATCGATTTGGCCGTATACGAGACACTCAAACGCCATTACATCGCCAGCCACGACAACAATGAGCAGCCCAGTTTCCTGGTGCTTCTTGCCTGCGGCAGTACATCCAGCGCTTTGGGCCAACTCTGCTCCTATCCATTGGCGCTGGTGCGGACTCGGCTACAGGCACAAGGTGAGTTTACAACAGCAGTGAGTGTGGCCAGACATAGAAGTAGCTAAAGTTGGCTGAAAATAAATAACGAATATGGCAAAAATTAGGCAAAACTTAATGGCATCCAGACAAGTGTTGGTTTTATGTATTTATTTGAGTTTTAAGCCTCAAAATTGCGTTCAACTAATAATATTATCATATGCGCATTCATTGAACTATTTTTCTATACTTGGAACACATTTGCCTATCCATATTTGGTGCGCAATATGCTCAGATAGCCAAAATAGCCTTTTATTGCTTTGTTTTCAATCTTATTCAAAGCGCAACGCATTCCATTGTCGATATATATATTTTGCATGCCACATGTTGATAAATGTCAAATAATTCTGCGGCAGTAGAAGTTTCTGACTGTTATCACTTTAGAAAGATATTCCTATTTGTTAAATACCGCTTCAACACAAGGCTCACATTCCTGGGAAGAAAGTTTTCTTAACGACAGGCATAAGTCTAAAAGCATTTTGTTCACTTGACTAGAGGCCAAGTTTAACTTAAGCATTCAGTCATGGAAGAGTGTGATTTGTTTGATTTATAGTTTTAGGCATTTTAAAGAATGTATTAGCTATCCCATTTCATAATATGCTAAATCTAAACTGTCAACACTGGTTTACAACATCTCATTTTATGGCAATTCAGTCACTAACCTATCAATTCTCCTTTTAGCTGCCGAGACAATTGCCTGTCAGACACGCAAGACGCAGATTCCAATGAAGAGCAGCGATGCACACAGCGGGGAGGAGACGATGATGGGACTGTTCCGCAAGATAGTGCGGCAAGAGGGACTCACAGGACTGTATCGTGGCATTACGCCCAATTTTCTGAAGGTGCTGCCCGCCGTATCCATTAGTTACGTTGTCTACGAATATTCAAGTCGAGCGTTGGGCATCAAAATGTCGTGATTTGTTTTGCTGTCTGCGGTGCGGATGGTGATTTATTTGTGTTGTTGCGATGTGTCTGTCGGTGTTGTGCGGTGGCAAGTGCACCTAATTTTGTATAGTAATAGTGGATAGGTGTAAGGTGGTTGTGGCATGCCCCTCGCGCTCTGACCTCCGACATACGCTCTCTGTTGCAACGCGTCTACTCCTCAAGACAACTGATGACGATGATGACTAAGCTGCTGCTTTCCTTAAGGTGTAGATCAAGTCTCTTCCATGCTCTTGGTGTATATTTCTTTATAATTTATAGTTAAATTAGTTTGGTTACTTTCTAAAAATACAAATTAAGTGATACTACGGCTAATTTATTTATAAATATGGAAAATCTGATGATGTTATACATAATTAGGCATGTGTGTGCGTGCGGTTGTGTTTTTGTGTGAGGATGTGCAACAATCCCCCAAGTTTCTTAACTTATCCCACAAGCCGTTGTAACTTTAAGTGCTTATTTATTTACAAAAAGAAAACAAAAAAAAAAAAGAGAAAGGAAAACAAATATGTGTAGGCTACAAATGCGAGACAGTTGCATCATGTTTAGATTAGACGCTGAGCAGAGCTATAAAATACCAAAAACAATAAAAGGAAAACTGAAAAACTGCAGCTGCTAAAGCGAATCTGTTGTTAACAAATGAAACGGCAACTGTGTGCAGTTTAATGAAAACTTTGTGAAATGTAAAGGGATAACGAAACAAACGAATAAATACTTAGGAGCGTTTTAAGCTTGTACACAAAAAGACATAAAATAAAAAAAAAACTACTCGTATTTGTTTAGCATAAAATAACAAGAAATAACTTAACGTTTGAAATGTGATGATAATAGTTTATAATACATAATATACATCTACACATACATACATACATGCATAAACCCAAACACACACACACACATAAAACTCCCACACACCAATCTATGCGCTTCTAAACACAGTCGCGGTTTTTGTTCGACGGCGAGGCTGAACTTTTTTGTAGCATTTTATTTGTTTAGTTTAGGTGACATTTATTCTTAGATTGTATTGAGAAGTGAGAAGCCAACGAGATTAATTGTGACTAAAGCTAATGGAAAACAAAATTATATTATTTATTTTATATATACAATAACAAACTGAATACAAAAATCTGTAGTTTAACTTGAAAACAATATGTAAATTCTGTTTATCATTACACTTAATTAGCCAATTGAATTTTTATTGTAAATTTTTAGTGAAAATAGTACTACAAACTATTGTGAATTCTCTTAACTACTATTTACTTACGCATTTTTTTGTAAACTGTAACTGCAACTGAAAAGTGGAGCAACATATTCAGTTGAAAAATGAAACTAACACTCATCCATTGAAAACAAAGACATGATCAATATATATAAAAATAAATTCAAACCTTAAACTACAATGGCTACTTTATTGTCTATCAATCAATCAATTGATTAATTAAAACCCTCGCTTAATTCTAGTCATATAGTAAGAGAAGAGACGTTAAGCTACTTACTACTACTATATCCGCAAATAATGAGCTGTGAGTTATGCTCAATTCGGTTTATTTCAGAACTTATACCCTATACTCGTAAACAAGTCTTTTCCAAGTAGTAGTTGCAATGTTATTTAAATATGATGTCAGTCTACAATTAAATACTTATATATTTAAAGAAGAAGATATTCCATTAATTACAATTGTATGTGTTTCATGACGAGAAATTCAACAAGATAACTATTTAATATACGAATATAAGTATAACTGCATATATGTATGTGATGCAGACAAGATATACAGACATACTATATATTGTTATATTTTTGTACGTTTAGCTAATTTTTAAATAAATTATTTAATGTGATTTATATGCCCTACTCAAGTTCAACATATAAACGACATACGATTAACTAAATAAATGCCAAGCATACTTCCTATATGTATAAATATTTAAATTTCTGGTTCTCACGCTTTTCACACGGCGTATGCGCAACTTTAAAAATTCAGCATTGCACTCGAGCGAACTCTGGCGACGAACTGGGTGAACTACAACAGAGGGATTTCGATTCGATATGAAAATGAACGAAGAATCTCGCGTAATTATTTTTAACGTGATCGGTTGGTTCTATTTTTGGAGGGCAACCGCCCGCCAGCTGTTTCCAATACTTAGAACGGAAAAAAACGGAAGACGTATACGAGATTTTCATCGTTCTGGGCATTGCAACGGGCAAATCATATTGCATTTTACATAATTAGCATTGAGTTTTGGATAAAATGGAGTACGATACGAACTATCATCAGGTGTGCTCGACCCGCACCGTGCAGTCGGATAAGAAGGGTTTCTTCAACGAGTTCTACTTGGACGTGAAAGATGCATGTGGCGACAAGTGGCTGCAGAACTATTTCGGCAAACTGAAGTCAAATGCGGCACGTATCTTGTCCATATTCAGTGATCGCGAGGTCTGTGATCCCGTACTGGGCGTGTTGGAGCATGTGCAGCCGGTTTACAAGCAGAAAGACGTGCTCATCTCGTCGCAACGTCGTGCCCAGGCCGATAAGTTTTATTTGTTAAGTGCCAGCTCGGAGATTCCAGACGAACGCAAAGAATTGCTGCAACAGGCATTGGGGCATGCCAATCTGGCCGTAATGCGCGCACCTGCTCCACATTTCGATACAGCCATCGATAATGGCCTGACACTGGCCATGGCATATCGTTCCCGTGCCGCAATACTCATTACATTGGGCGAGGGGGAGGCTGCCTTGAGTGACCTGAAATTGGCCACCAATTTCGGACTGGAGTCGAAGGAGAGCGTGGAATATTACTGCAAAATGGCCAAGGCTTATGCCGGCAAGTATTGGGATCTCTATTGGGTCTCCTTATGTCTACAATTTCTGTATTTATAGTCATGGGTGAGGCTGCTCGAGCTGAAATCTCTTTGAAGATTGCTGAGAAGTTGGCGGGTGCCGATTCCATGATAATCGCTGCGTGTCGCAAGGAGATTGCTGCATTGAATCCTGGCAAGCGGGAGAAACCCAAGGAAGCAGTTGTTCCCACACTAACACACGGCGAGAATCCTGCGCTTAGCGGTGCTGCCAATGTCGTTAAGCTCGTGGACACCAAGGACAAGGGTCGCTTTGTGGTGGCCAATGATGGTTTGAAGACTGGCGATGTGGTACTTTGCGAGAATCCTGTTGCAGCCTGCCTGCTTCCCAGTTTCTTTGGCACCAATTGTCATCATTGCTTCAAGCGGTGAGTTTCTAAGAAATTAATTAATATAATTAATTAAATATATATAAAAGTAGGAAAGGTTATTTTAATTAATTATTTATCTAATTAATCTGGTAATTTCCAGGCTACGCACTCCAGTTGCCTGTCTGAACTGCTCGGGCATTGCCTTCTGCTCTGCCCAGTGCATGGGAGAGGCCTGCGAGACGTATCATCGCTTTGAGTGCCAGTTTATGGACTTGTTCATTGGCTCCGGCATGTCGATACTCTGCTTCATAGCTCTACGCATCTTTACACAGGCAGCCAGCCTAGACGATGGTCTAGCTACAGCCAATCTGTTGTTCGAACACTTGTGCTCCCATCAGGATGAGCGCCAGGCGGATGACCATCTGCAACGTGCTCTAATGGCTGGATTCCTGATGAGGGTTCTACAGAAAGCCCAATACTTTGGACGTCGCAAGACCGAAGGCGTCAATCCCACTGCTGTGGAGCTGCAGGTGGCCACGGCTTTGCTGGGATTACTACAGGTGCTGCAGTACAACGCACATGAAATCTATCACACTCTGGTCACGGACGAACATTGCTTCGAGGGCTGTAAGGTGATTTATTTGGGTGCCGGCTTATATGGCACCGGTTCCTACTTCAATCACGAGTGCTGGCCCAGTGTGGCGGGCTATTATGTGGGCAAGAAGTTGGTTCTCACAGCCACAAAGCCACATCGATCCAACGAAGTGGTCGCCGTTAATTATGGTCCCATTTTCACCAAGACGAATCTTAAGGAGCGTCAACGATCGTTGCGCGGTCGCTATGCCTTCAGCTGCAATTGCATGACGTGTCAGGAGAACTGGCCATTGTTGCAGAAGATCGACAAGCAGGTCCGATTCTGGTGAGTAAATTAAATTGATAGTTAAAAGCAAGTTTTATAATCTATAAATTATGTTTCCTACAGGTGCACCTCGGCCAATTGTGTGAATCTGCTTAAATTTCCAAAGGATCTGGCCAAAGATGTGCGTTGTCCCCGTTGCCGCAAGAACATTTCGTTAAAGGAAAGTGTCGCAAGACTTATAAAGATCGAGGAGTCATATCGGGAAGCAGCCGAAGCAATGCAAGCCCAGAAGACGAACGAGGCAATTGAACTGTTCAAGGAAGGTATCGATGCATTTTTCCAAATCGCAGCACTCCCACATAAGGACACACTAATTGCCCAGCAATCGTTGCTCAAGTGCTTGGCTGACACCGGTACCACATTTAAAAAGTAATATTATGAGATTATAGCTGATTTTATACAGAAAATTTTTAAAAATTACAAATTTGTATGCGAATAACCGCCAGATAAAACAGTAATGGAAAATGCCGCAAAGTGACCAGCGAATTTTGTAACGATATCGACATGATTTTTGCTCATCGCTATTGCAGTTTTATTGCCCGCAAACATGGCGCGCAATTTAAATGAATTAATAATTAAAGCAATTGTTGTATTTGTGAAATAAAATTAATAATTAATTGTCCGATTTAATTTATATATAAGATTAGGAAATGGTGAAAGGTAAATGGCAAGCTGCGAATACTATTATTTTGCTAATACGATAGCGGGACACTATAAATCAGTCCATCGACTATCGACAGCTGTTCACACAGGCACAAACATAATATTAGATATATCGATAACTCCATCGATAGTTTTGTAGCTCTACATTGGCATGCCGCGTTTAATTATTTTGTTTAGGAATAAATAAAGACGTAAAATGTTTAATAAACTAAAACCTGGTGAAAGCGAAGATGATGTCCTGCGTATGGCGGCAGAGTTTAATGCAGAGCGCAAGAAAAACCCTAATTTTCAACCGGCGGCAACAGTTGTGCGTGTGGATAAACGTGAGTTTCACAATTTCTGTTTATGTTTATAAGATATTAATTTACTGCGTTGACTTTGTGTTAAGCTATGGGAAAATCATTGTTTGCACAGAAGCGAGAGTTAAGCAAACTAAATAGCAAAGGAAGTTTAAGTAATGAAAAGAAAAATACAGGGAAATCGCCTTTGGAAGTACCGGCAAAAAGTGATGTCGACGACAATGGCAAAAGTATAATAAACAATAAGGTTTTGCTTGATGAAATACATGAAAATATGTTGGGTGATGTTCGTGGAACGAAAGTAAATCCCAATCTGATGGAGAACGTGCTAGGTGAAATTGTTGAAAGAAAGGAAGGCATAATGCGTCCTGCCATGGAATTCCAGCTACAAAATCAGGTAAGCATTAATTCATAAACATATGCAATTAATAAACTAACTGTGTTTTCAAAGCCCAACAGCAACAAGCCAAAAAGCATATTTGCTCAAAAATTCAATGCAAAGCAATCAAATTTGAAAGCAATCCACTCTGCAAAGGAACCTCAGAGCAGTGGAAAAGATGAACTAAGTTCTGGACACAGCGCTATTGTTCAAGATCCAAAACTTACAAAAGAAATCCACGCTGAAAATCTGAGTCTACTGAATCAAATGCGCGAGGAGGATATATTGGCGGAACGTCAAAAATTGTTAAGCTCATTGGGTAATTTGAATTGTTTAGTTGTTGAATTATTATTTACATTCATTTCCTACTTCACAGATCCAGGTCTGATTAAACTGTTGGCCCAGAAGCGCGAAAGTCAAAAGCAACGTTTAACTAACCAAAGGACGCCAAGCATTGAACCCCAGGAACTCTTAGGAAACGATAACTTAACACTATCCAAAGATAATCCTGCATTGGAACTACTTCAGCAAAGTGATGAGGGAAATTGGTTGAACTTTAATTTAATTGAAGATCACAAATTGGCATGGATGCGTGATATTCCCGCCAAGATGGCACAGCTTAATCCTGGTCATCAATTCAATGCACGCTTCGATTGGAAGGGCGTTTTATTGCCACACACACTTCAGGATCTGCAACAAAATGTCGATGAGCGCGAATTGTATTTGCACGGCGAGGAGCCAGATCGACCTGGATACTCGCTGCAGGAACTCTTTCGTTTAGCGCGGTAATTTAGACAATCCTAAGCTTTTCATTCGTTGCTCTAACAATTTCATATCTTTATTATCAGATCAACTGTGTTGCAGCAACGCATTTCCGCCTTTGGTTCGATTGCTGGCATTTTAAGCATTTACAATCAGGGCTTCTATGATCAGGTGCTAACCTTGCCGGTTTCAAAAATATTCTTTCTGCTGCGTTTCGGCCTGGATGATAATACGCCTGCACAGCTGGAAGTTGTAAGCAGGGCATTAGCTCGTCTCTTCTACAACGAAACGGATGAAGTTCTGCTTGATCATATACACGAAAATGCCTATTGCCATTGGCAACCAACGCTGCAAGTGTTGATCGATAGCGAAGGGTCTGGCGATTCCACATCCTTTGCCTTTCTACAACGTTACATGACACTGTTGCGCACCAATTCGAAAGCTATAAACGCCGATGTTGACGACGATCAGACGGAGCAGGCAAGTCGACAATCAATGGACGACTTTCAGCTGGCTGAAACGGATCTAATGAGTTGTCTGCTACGCACAAATATATTACAGCGCATCTGGTAAGTGTTGTTTGAATATAGTTAAAGTTAATAGCAATTTCTAATGCACTTTCTTACAATTACAGCTTCATACTGCGGTCAGTGCGTCCTGAAAACAGCACAGTTGAGTCCTGTTTAAAGCTGCTCATACGCATTGCACGCACAAATGTTGCCACTGCCAGGCAATTAACTCAGGAAAGTCAACTTCTGAATGTGATATTGATGAATTTTTTGCCTAAAATATCACAAGCTGGTAAGTGCACACTTAACAACCAGTTATATGGTAAGTTACTTTAATCTTTATTCCCTTAGCTGCTAATAGCACAGCGCAGTCAACATTCTACGGTCATCCTCAGTATCTGTGCCTTAAACTTATACGTGTACTGATCTGTCAGCATGTGGACATAGCCAAACAATTGGCGAATGAAACACTTATCGAAAGTTTGAAAGGCTTTTTATTTTATCGTGATGATATTAAGGTATATTTTGCATTCTAATTGATAAATAATGTTTAGCATTGATGTTTAAATTCTTTTTGCAGGGTAAATTAATACGTGTTCAGATCGAGTCGCTGCGTATTGTACGCTGTCTTCTGATACTTGGAATCCTGGATCGGGAATTGTTCAAGTGAGTTCGCATTAACCGAGTAAATCGTCTACAGCGGACTTTATAAATGGTCCCTCCACATTGATGTAACATTGGACAGATTGAAATGCAGTATCACAACCATCGGTGCCCTCTGGCAATCGAAAAGGATAACGAATAATATTAATTAGACTACAGGTGGTCTACTTACTTATTGTGCCACAAGCGTTGATTATATTATTAATCTTGGGATGCATCTCCTCAGGCAAGACTTCCAATAAACCGTCCATGTGCATAACGTGTTCGCTGTCGATCTGTGTGAATAGTAAGGAATATGAATACGTATATGTAAGAGCATCTATGAGTTCTTAACACATACCAGACCAAACATTTCAAACATGCAGTGCAGAAAGCATTTGAAGGCTGGATCATTTGGCAAAGTTCCCTTGTGCGCGTTGATTATTGTCTCTGCAGCGGGAATATCCTTTAATTTATACTATTGTAAGCAATTCTTACTCACCTTCGGGGACGCCAGTTTGATTCATGCAGCGTGTATGCACTTTTTTCACCTGTTTCTTCACCACCTCGGGAAACTGCAACTATACGCGAATTTTTCAACCTTAAGGAATTCGCACAAAACAATTATAAACTTACAGCATGTTGAGGCGCTATCAGAGAATATAAAACCAGCATTGCAAGCGCAAAGCATAAAAACTTGAAGCACATTGTAAAAAAAATAAGTTTTCGAGTACTGAAAAATCAAATTGCAAAGCAGAAGTTGTTGCGTCTTCAACTAAATCGAGTCCGGAAAGAAACTTACTTTTATAGCTGATCAATTCGACGTCTGTCAATGCATTTCAACTTTAATAATATATGTATTATTTTATTGTTACAGGCAATTTCTGCCTGCACTTCGACAGATGCTGGATTGGCACTATAATCATTGCGTTTTCGATGTGGGCGGTCCGGCGCTTATTCGTCAGCACGCAGCTGCCTTGCTGGCTGCCATTGTGGCCAGCGGCGAGAGCGGTGTTTGCGACGTTGAGGCACAAAAGCTGTTGGTGGAGCCATTGCATAACTGTTGCTGCAACTGGATGAACAAGGCAACGCGTGGCGATGGCCTAAGGGATGTGAGTTTCCAACTAATCACCAGAATCACACATTTGCCTAAATGTATTCATTTGCAGTATACCCAATTGACGCTATTGAGTGCTGTGCTCTATGCTGTTCATTGGTTTGCCCGATTTGGATTTCTGGGAACGACATCCTTTCGTCAATTTCTGCTTAATATACTGCCACAGTTTGTGGATTCTGCAGGTTTTATTGCTTGCGTGCGGCAGCTGACGTAAGTACACATAGTGGCAATTAAGTTGCTTTAATTACTGACCCTTAACATTCCACAGTCGGGGGTCTATAATTCTACGAAGCTTTGGGGATCGTCGCAATGTGCATGCACCGTTGCCAAATGTGGGCGCTGTCTTGACACACGACTGTGGTCCACAGTTGGTTGTCAGCGATACGTATCCGGTGCAGCTATTGAGTAATCTATGGACATTTCTGATGGTGCCACTGGAGAATGGTCAGGAGCCGCTACTTAAGGCTCTAATGCAGCCTGCCGTGCTGGAGCCCTTGGGCGATTACCTGAAACAGCTGAGTCTGAATCTAAATGGCTTTCTGGCCAGCAATTTCTTTGCCCGTAGCGAGCTAAAGTTTGTCCATCAATTACTCATCACCGATGGCATTGAAACCTATTTATCGCACACGCAGCTTCTGCAGTTGGTTTATAATTATCTATGCTGTTTGCCGACATCTCATGCCACGCAAATTAAGAGTATTTTCGAAAAATACATCTTTAGTGGAGTGTACGTTCGTTTGGATGAAATATCTTTGAAGCTGCTGAAAACAACTTGCTTGGAAATCATCTACTCACAGTTTGTAGCAGTAAGTTAGATTCGTTTAACAAGTTCCCCTTTAACACTTTATACTGTTGTTACAGAATTACACGGAACCCAACCTGACGCTTTGTTATACTCAAGCGCCAGTTTTACCGTCCGACTGGCCTTACTTTCAGCTTCGTCTTATACTCAACAACTATTTGCAAAATGTGCAGCAGCATCCGGCTGTCATATTTTCAGGTGAACATAAAGGCAAGTCATTTCCAGAGAAGCAGAGAATAAACAAATTGTTTCCGCCACAGAGAATCAGGTGGTGCGTATGACCTTGACGTTTGTCGAGCAGCTGGAACAACAGGGACTGCAAATTGTCACGCCGCTTGAGAAACTCATGTACCTAATGATAGTATTCATGGGTCCCGACAGTCAATTCCTGGAACCGGAGCTCCACACACTATTAAACGGTCAACTGTTACATTTCTATGCGCAGAACATCACACATTCTTTCGACTTTGAAGCCACGTATGAGGACAAGGCCAACTTTGAGCCACTTTACTATCTGTTTGTTAATCACTTCGAGGCTGCCAGCTACGGTGATGAGCTTTTCAGTTCCCTGGTGCTGTTACCATTGGCTCAGAAGTACGATAACAAGTGGCGGCGACGCATTTGGTCTGAACACGTTCAGGCAATGCGATTCTTGAACTGTAATGAGAGCTTGGTAAGGTCTTTAAAGCATTTTGTGCAAGATATTCTTTAAAATGTGGTTTTTTTCCAGTTGATTGGTGGCCTGGCTGCCTATTTGGAACCTTTAGAGGAGGAGCCATCGCTACTCCAACTTTATGGCGATGCATTGCAGCGTCAACTGGTGCGACCCGGCAGCATTGCTTACAAGATTGCCAGACATCATTTCAACAATTCGCCAGCCATTCAAAAGACCAAGTTATTTTGATAAGAGACATTGGAGACTGTACTCAGTTGTCGTGATATCATTTGTAATTAATAAGAAATGCATATGTTTAATTGAATATGTTTCATTTAATCTTTTTCGTCTCGCCAAACGTGCTTAGATTGCGATTGTGGGCCAATGGCACAACAGATTACATTGAAATCAATTAATATTGTGTCTTAATTTTCTTTCTTTTTCCATTCTGGTTTACCGACGTCTGTGGATTGTTATTCAATTATATGCCTGAGTGGAGCTCATGCACTATTATATAAGAATATTTATATGTACATACTACTATGTGTGATATACATTAAAAATATGTCATTCTTAATTGCATGTGAGTTAAATGCTTCTAGCAGGTTGCGTCTGCCAGTTGCAGAGCATTTCACTATCACCCTCAATTAATTAACATCACTTGACTTATTGACAACTGCCACACATGAGCCGCTGGCTACGACTGCTGATAAAATATATGTAATTATAATGAACGCAATTGAAAGGCCAGTGCTAATTAAATTATACGTTCGCCATACGCCATACGCTATTGTTTTGTTTAAGTGTGCGCATGTGTGTGTGTGTGTGTGTGTGTGTACAAATATACATGCAAAAGGCTCTAACACACCTACATACAAGTTTCGCCCACAAATCAACAGTCAAATGTCAAGTCATAAGGTCTTTCGTGTGGCATGTGGCGTATGCGTAATATGCCTAACGAATATGCGAAAATGCGTTGTGGCACTAACAAATTGCACAGACGTAAGCTTTTGCATTAAAAGACAATTCCCAATTATCATCTTTAGATATAAATCACAACTGAAGTTCCCTATGCATAAATATCATGGAGCTTTAAATGTTTTCCTCTGTAGATTTAGGGCATCCCCCCGCCGCGGGGGTCAACAATATTTAATTAGGTCAACAGATATATTTCGTCCTTTTTCTTTTATTGTTCCAATTGAAGTCTAAAGCGCTGCTAAATTTACATTTGCAAATGCTGACAACGTTTTCAACCACCACACCTCACAGACATTTCAAAATATGTTTGTTTTATATGAATACAATGAAATATGAATTATGTTTCCCCCTCCAAACAATCAGGGAACTTTTAAAAATTATATTATATGAATTTGGTTATATTTGCCGCACTTTTTGGAGTTTTGTTTCGGCTCCGTTCGTACAATAAACTCATGCATGATAGATGGTATACACATCTCTCCTCGGCATGATATGTAGACCCATGTTTGGTTTGGGGCACGTGCACCAGTTGGGTCTTATGCCCAACGATTTGAATTTTGGACAGAATTACATACGAGTACGAGTACGAGTACTCGTACTTTGCCATATGGGAGAAGTATGAATATACAATTTGAGTTTGATTTATTACCAATTTGTTTGTTTTTGTTTTAAACGAAAATTCAAGTAATGACTTGTTGTCATGCCAAAACATTTGAAAGCCACATTGCCTGCAGCTGATATGTGAGTGTTGACCACGTTTTAAATAGTATATATACTATTGATAATCTATATTTAATATTAAAGTAAGATATTTATATTATTTAAATACGATTTACTATACATATTTACCTTCTTTTAATAGAATTATTGATAACACTTGGCATTTATTCCGCTCTATTTGGTGTCATTCAAATAATGAGAAATTATTGCAAATATTATAGATAAACACACACATTTTCATATTTGTTAAAGGATTATCATGTGGATATGCAAATTATATTGCATATTTATTAGTTAGAAATGCATATCCCAATAGAATTGGGTACAATGCCAGATAGTACGCGTAATTAGGTACAAAATTGCATTTGTCAATGCACAAGGGATTTTCTGAACGCGCTTTTGGGCTTTCCTCTCTGCTGTTTCTCCCCCCCCCCCTCCCCTCTGTCAAAAATGGCAAACCCTTGAAATTATTTCCACTTAATAAACAGAATTTGCAGTATTTAATTACTAATTAAAAGTGCATTCTTGTAAATGGTTAGAACGTAATATATTCAGACTTTTGTGCAGTTTTCATGCCTATCTAGTTTTAAATGTTAACTAAGTGATTAATTAAAATACTTATATATTTTATTTAATAAATGCTTATACATGTATTCATTTATAATGTATATAAATGTTGTAGCATTTGAATTTATGTTTAATAAGTTAATAATGCATTCTGAACAGCACATTGAAGAATCCTAAATAAGGGTATAAAAAAATAACCACCCTAATGGCCAAAGGCAATAAATGAGTTGGCAGACAGAACTGGCAGCGCCATTGCTGCTGAATTGCGGCATCTGTATAAGAGTCACACACACACACACAGACAGAACTCGTATACAGCTGTTAATGCAGAGTTTTAGTTTCCGCTCATAACTCCATGTACGTTGAGTGGAATTTTTATATTGCCCGCTTTAGCGATTTGTCATCGATCACGTCACAGCTTTAACAACATAAGGGGAAACGTCTGTTTGCATGTATTTGCTCATGTATGTAGGTATGTACATACATACATACACACATACTCGTACATATGTATGTAGAGCGTTTTGGGTTCGTCGTCGCTTTTGCGGGTTCGTCGAATTCTGTCGCCGCTGCTTTCAGTATTTTTCTGCTGATCGCGCGGACCGTTCGTTTCAGTTACTCTTTGGCTCTCTGCACGTGCGGAACCGTTGGATAGGCTTCCTCGCCTTTGCCTAGTCACGTTAAGCATTTCAAACGCGCAGGGTGTATTCGAAGTACTACATTTTCCATTTCAAACGGTAATTTCTCAAGTGGCAAAGAGAAAGAAAATATGTATGTAGTATACTAAATAAAGAGTTTATTTTCGGTACTGCATAAAAAGTAGATATTTACATATGCTCCAAAAGTATTTTAATGCTTGTGCGTTTATTGAATCGAGCCCCCCTCCCAGTCAAAAGTAGATTGTGGCCACAGGTGATCACAGTCAGTTCAGGAATACTTATCAGCTTGTGGAAATGCATTTTCCAGAGCCATAACTAAAGTGTTGTGCTACTACTATAAAGAAAACAATGCAGAGGCTACAAATTTGAAATTGTTTTGAATTTCAAAGCCACACGTGTATTCCACGTGTGTAAAAAACATGTTTGCTTGTATATGTATGGAAATTTAATATACTTACAATATATATAAATATATATATTATTGTATTGTATTTTGTTATTATATTTGGTATATACAAGTAAACATGTGTCTACTTATTGTTGATAACATATACTCATTTGTCGGTATTGAATTGTGTTTGGTTTACAAGAATTTCGTGTTTTGTTTTGCTTTTTTTGGTGCAGATAAAAAACTGTTTGCATATTTACTTGTTTGACTTTTAAGCGAACGGTAGAACGAGTGTATTTATCATATCAATTGTTACACAAATATTAAAAGTTCGCTATTGTGGCAAAAATAAAAGCAGAGGAACCCATGAACATATAAGAGAGTTTCAGCTACTATTGAATATCCGTCCACGAATGTCTACACAAAAGCTTCGCTCTTAAATAGGATTTAATTTATGCTCAATAAATAAATTTGGTAAGTTTTTGAGTTAAATATAAATTATATTAATTGTTATCAATAAATTAAGTGATTTGCACACATTTTAAATGAAGTCTGTAATGTATGAGACTAAGACTTGTTGGGGATTTCGTTTCCTGTGTAAAACTCTTAATGAATGTTAATTTTGTTAAAGTAGTAACTTTTTTTTTGCATTCACTTTATTTTGTTCTCTTAAAACTGACCCCGACCTAAAAAAGTTCGTCCAACAGAAGAAATATTCGCTGAGTGTAAGATTTAAAACAATGGTATTTATGTATATACTATAGTAAGTATATGCTTACAGACAATACATATTTAGTAGTCGTATGCAATTCTACTTCAAGTGACTCTTAGTTAAAATGCACATGAACTTGAAATCTGTAATTGCTATCTGGCTCGGAACGCGGGTCTTGAGTAATGTATATAAGTATTTACATTATTGTAACCCCTGGGTTTTGGTACATTTATTTTGCCTTCCTTTTTTCAGTTTCCTTAGTCGTCACTCTGTCCACTTTCATTTGGCACTTTTTGTTTGTCGTCGAGTGGGGAGAGCTTAAGTGTTTGTAATAGAAAACCCTGATCTTTGGGGCTGCACTTAGTTGTACTCAGTGTCTGCTTACTGCCACATACACTGTAAACACAACAAAACGACGAAACGACAATGTAATAGGTTACAGGTTATCTAGTTACGTTTGGAGAGTACTCATATCATATCTACATTTTTGTAGACTCCTAATTATCGCTTGAGTAATCGAAGAGTTTTTTAATTGTTGCTAGCATATGTGGCAATACAGTAGAAATGCTCATATCTATAAAATTTACAAATAAAACTATTTTAAATATTATATTCATAAAAAACTAAGAATTATATTGGAAAATGTCAAGAAAAATTTAAAAGTTTTACATTTTTGTAGAGCAAAAAACTATGAAATAATTTATTTTTAATAACTTGTATTATTTATTTTCGGTTAATTTTTAGCAGAAATAAAATGTATAGAAATAATGACACTTCGACAAAATTAAACCAGCTAAATTTGTGAGAAACTATTGTATTTTTTTTATAAGACACGCTTTGCAACAAAATAATTATCTTGCCAGGGTGTATATCATTTGATAAACTGCCCCATTTAACACACAAAACTAACTGACATTGATACGTTCACCTGCCTGAGGGAAGCAACTCGTACTCGTACTCGTATTCCCAGACTGTTTGCCAGTCTATCGAATTGCATCTGCTATCAAGTGAGCTGCACATGCGCACTGAAGGTAATCAACCCTTGACTGACAGCAGAGTATTCGTATTCCCCTGCCCTTTGCATAGCAACAGAAATATACCCCGAAAACGGTAGGCCAAGGAAGGGGCAGACATTGGAGACACTAAGGGGTTGCTCTTAATGATGACGATTGTATAAGAGACATATACATACATACGTACTTACATATGTATGTATATAATCGCAGCTGATTGGAATGCGACTCTCCCAGCTGGACACGCGCTAAGACTCAGTTGTCAGCGGCTATTTCGTTGTGCATTCATCAATCTAGAGGGAATACAATCCAAATGCAGCTAATGGACTAATAGCCTCTGACTTGACTCGACTTAGCTGGGAATTCTGTGAACAAGTGGCGCTTGCTTGCTGCGGCTCAACCAATGGCTTTTCATGTCAGCAGTGAAACAGACAATAAATAAAGAAAATGGAAAAGTAAATGACTCTCTGTGACAGGCAATGGCAGAGGCAGACAAAGAAAAGTCATAGCAAATGTGAGAGTTGAATATAGTACATACATACATAAGTGTGTAGAAAGAAAGAATCTTGCACGAGTGTAGACCGAGAGCTACTAAACTATTAAATCATTGACCTTGCGAACCTTGACAAAAGAGAATACACAAGACACAGTCTGGCGGAAGAGACAAAAGCAAGACTGCACCCGCCGATAAGTAAGCTGGATTTCTGATGTTTGTTGCGGTGTCGGATTGTCGGGTGTGTCTATCGGACCACAACGGAAATATTCGTACGTAAAACTACGAAAGCAACTTGGAAATTATGCAAAGTCGTAAAGCAACGAAAATAGCAATCGTCTCTCACTGAAATGCGGACAATTTTCACCTTTTCGCTACATTTTCCGCTTTTAATCAAGATTTATGGCAATTGACGGAATGACAGACCAAGCAAAGCTTAGGCCTGGGCCTCTAAGCATAGCAGGCAAACAAAAAGAAGAAGACGAGAAAAAAACAGCACAAAACCTTTTGAAAAACTCGGACGACGACAACAGCAGCAGCAACAACAGCAACAACAACAGCAACAACAACAGCAGCGACTTTGCCTCGCGTTCTGCTAATCAAAGCGATTTTTGTCTTGTCGGACCCATAAACCAAATCTTGCGGTAGCGGCTATTAATTGAATACGCCTTTAATTAAAATCGCGCGCAGTCCGTTATTTGTTACCCGCTATCCGTTACCCGTTACCCGCTACCCGTTGCCCGCTACCCGCTAACCTCTACCCGCTCACGATGCTTCCTCGAACTAGATTTTTGAAGCAGAAACTGAAGCGATTGTGCAGACCACTTGAAGATTAGAATTTCTTGCTTTGATGTGTGCTGGAATTGTTGGGGTCTTTGGGTGAGGGTCAACCCCGAGTAGATGAGACCTCAGCTCACGTTCATGAATTCCATTCGAAGGTCATAAATTCTAAAAAAAAAAACTGGACTCACAAACAAATTGAATAATATGCGTAATCCTGACAAGCTAACAAGCGGACTCACAATTAGTGCGTATAGATTATAATGGGAATATTTCAAATAATTAATTTATAAATGCAAAATGAGAAATGAAAAACACACAGCTTATATAGAATCGTATGTAAGGTAAACTCGCTGAACCGTGAAATGATGTGAGTTACTTATTTTCATACTGTTTCACACAACTAACAGCCAGACCTAGACATAATCACCTGGAGTGCAGACCGTAGGAAGGTCGTAGGTATAAAGGTGCTTATGTGTTTTTAGCTAATTTTAGATATTGATGAAGTACTCGTCGTAGCTAAGGCGCTTATGTCCACGTGAATCTATCGCAATCAGTTTCCATGAATTTTGTTAGGCTTTCTACCAAATATCGCATAGATATTTCTAACAGTTTTCTCATGTAAACAATTTAATATTAATTGGTTTTTGAGTGTCTATCACGTGAGTTGCCACTATACCCCTATAGTATCTGCAATGTTTATAAAAGTTCTTGACTAGCTGCGAATTTGTTTAATAAGTTCACGCGTGCAAATGACCTTTGACTTTAGTTTCAGCCGTATTATGTATGTATGAATAAGTATGTTAAGTTGTGAGACCAAAACTTTCTTCCTTTGCGTGCTCCAATGCAGTTTCCGTTCCCCATTACTCCCCCATACCATTTATTAGTTAGCTTCTTTTGGCTTATTTCTGTATGCAGGACATTTAACAACTAATCAGCATACAAGTATAATGTCTAATTATAATTAAGTAATGCAAACTCGACTTGAATACGTAAACACAGTCTGAAATTACTTCTGGATGTGTTGTTGCTGTAATAAATATAATGGGAAAATGACAGAGTTTAATTTACATCGATTGCTATATTAGGTCGATCATGAATCTAATTCCATAAGCACTCTCCTTCCCCATTTCTATCATAGCGATAATATTAAGTATACGACAAGTCAGCTTCATTTTTTAACTCTTAAAGTTGATGTATTCCATTCTACATGCCAAATTTAAAGTTCTCAGTAGCTGTGTTGCCACAGATTGCCATGAATATGTCTCTTCACTTGGATTTTACGAAATTCAACGAATTCTCTACATGACTTTAACTTTTATTTTCCTTGAAAACGGACTGTATGCAATTACTTAAAAGTCGGACATGATAAAATGCATGTAGAGTGCAATTACGTGAAATACAGAAATATTTACGAATATTCTCGGAAATAACTTTTTAAAGCACTTGATAGAGAAGCTCTCACATGATCGAAATCTCAGTTAGTTGCATACACTTAAATGGTCGTCATAAAATTGGGGCCAATTGTATTTCCTACAGCTGTTAAGCTTTGTATAGTAAACATTTCATAGCACATCATAGAATTTAGCCAATCGGCACGATTTTTAAATGTCCAACTGGTATGGAAAACAATTTGGATTGAAACGCGGGCGTATACGTAATTTATATTTGTTAACTTTTATTAGAAGCAATTTTAGTTTGTTAAATGATGAAAAGCTTGAGCATTTGCAAGGGGGGAGGGGCCACCTGAATCGCTTTCTTTTTTTTTATGGCTTCGTATGAATTTCGTTAAAATCCCTCGCATTTTCTGCTGAGCAACTTTATTTATTGCAATGGAAACGAAGTTGGAAGCGTGGAAAGTGACCATAAAACGTAGCCGGCCAAATGGCATTGATTTTGTCAAAACAATTTTCCTTATGCTCGTAATACATTTTTATTGACCTTTTAATGCTGGCAGCATTGTTTTGCCCCGCACGAATACGACTACGAATACGAATACGACTACAAGTACTCATATGTATATATTTGTATATATATTTGTTTTTGTAGATTTTTGCACTTAATTTATGCTGCCGCAAATGAAGCAAATAAAAGCTGCAGTCAGAGCATACGAACTGTGTCCGGGGACAGCCGGCTCCGGGTACTTACCGATGAATGTCATTCCATTTCTGAGTCGTAAATTTATGCTGCCACAAATTTACGACTTTAAATCATAAAAAAAACAACAACGACATCGCTTATTGGAATTCAGCCAAATGTATCGTATGTATGTAACAGATGAAGACTTGAGTCAAGCCCCCGCCAACACCCTCCTCATAACCCAATATGAAAAGCACAAAAGTGCGTAGCATGCTCAAGTACAATCCAAAGAGGCGACTTGTGGCTGCCACTCAGTTCACAGATTTCCCGTTTGCCGCATAAAAACTCTCGAAATAATATTTATGGCACTTTTCAATGCAAATATACAGCCAAAAGGAAAAAAAATATGAAATACTCGAACTCACACTTACATAACCGAGTCGAGACTACCGCATAAAAGTAGCGACTTTACACTTGAACTTGTTGGCAACTTGAAATGCTTTTGAAGAGACTTCAACTTGAATCGCCTTTAGTTCAGCTTTAAAATGTATGCTATCGTGTTAAATTGCTAACATTTATTTAACTATCGGCCGGCTATTTAAGTATTCAAATAAAAATTTGGCCTAAGGGCTTCTACAAACTAATTTTTGATTCATAGAATCATTTATGTATTCTTAAAACTGGAAAGTTATAATGCTAAATGTCTTTAATATTCAACGTCTAAGCTCCTACATTTTAAAGTTCTTTATTCAAAGTGTTGCTGCTATGGCTTTAGTTCTTTTGAAAACCTGTTGAATTAATACTGGTTTTTATTATTTGTTGTCTTTTTTTTGTTGCTGTGTATCAAAATATTTGACTGAAACTACTTGAAAGTAAGAACATAAATAATGTAAGTTTGAAAGGTTTAATAAAAGTTATCTTGACCTTAGGTGGCTGATCCAATGATGTAATACTTTTTATACCCTGTTTCCATTAAAAATGGTCAAGAAAAGGGTATAATAAATTTGTGTGAATGTATGTATGTAACAGGCAGAAGGAGGCATCTCCGACCATATAAAGTATATATATTCTGAATTGGTATCAATAACCTAGTCGATTGACACCTGTCCGTCTGTCTGTCCGTCCGTCCGTGCGTCCGTCCGTGCGTGCGTCCGTCCGTCTGTCTGTCTGTCTGTCCGTCTGTATGAACGCGTGGATCTCAGCAACTATAAGAGCTAGAGACTTCAAATTTGGAATATAGGTTCCTGAATACCACACGCTGATCAAGTTTATTTTCAATTTACGATATCAAGCCCTGTTTGTTTTAAAATTATACAAATCACCATAAAATAAGCAATGCTTAAGCTAGAGACTTGAGATTTGGCATCCAGATAAGAAACTTGGGCTTAATGTACCCATCATTGCGATGCCACGCCCCCTTTGCCCACAATTGGAATAAGCTGATAACAAGAGCCGTTTTATAGCTAGTTATCTCAAAATACTTTTGTTTTAAGAAATGCACAGGGTATCCTACTGTCGCGCCCGCTCGACTTATCGGCTTCTTTGAAAGATAATTTATTGCTAAAGTTCTTATATAAGTATATTTTAAAGATGCCTTAATTCACAGTTTCTTCTTTTAAACATATTTTGCACTTCAGCTGCTGTTGAATTCTTTAATTTCATCAATTTTTATTTTAAATTATTTTATTTAATCAATTTTAAAGTCATCTTGCTCTTCAACTTTTAATATTCGAAAAAAATCTCGTTAGCTAAGAATGCTAGAAAATGCACATAGATATTTGATATTATACGTCAGTTAGTTGACTTTTTTTTTGGCTATTTAATATTAAACAGTTTGGCGTTTTCTACTTTGTGCATTAGTTTGACTCGCAGTTGATTGTGTTAGGGCCATGGCCAATGTAATACTCAGCGGATCAGCTTACGCTTGACTTGTTCTAACTTTTGTTGTATGTTTTTGACACTTTTTTTGCCGTGCTGTCAGTTCCTGTGTAGTCTGTGTGTAGTCTCTCCTCCGTCGGCCTCGGCTTGTTAATCAGCTTTGATGCGCGTGTCTATTCCTGTGTGTACATACTAGACTTGCTTTCACTTGTTTTTCACCGCCTTCTGTTGATGCGTTGATGGACATGCTACAGCTGGACGTACGCGTATTTGTGGCAAACATGGCTAAGATATGGTCATGGTAGGGGGGGGGGGATGGCTTGGCTTTTGACCGTGGCTAAAGTTTGTGTTTGTGTGCGTGCTTTTTTGCTGATTACTGTTTAGACATGTATCGCTTCTCATCTTGTATAAAAACGATTGATATCAATATTAGGGCACAAACTTTGCCCATCAACAATATGTGTTCACTTGACACACTCCAATAGCACGTCCATTGCTCCATGTTGTGTCATTCCACTGATGTTTTGTCATTAAGACCTGCTGCATCAGCATCGACATCAGCGGCCATCATAGCATATTTTATTGTTGTTCTTTTTTTGTTTTTTTTGTTTTGCATTGGACTTTGAGTAATTGAGGTCATGCTATAAAATATTTGTACTTTTTGGTATAGAAGAGCATACCAATTAAATATCATTGGATGGTGCGAATTGTTGACTGCAAAGATTGCACTATGGTATCACAGGACTGTTGAAAATCTCTCAACTCTTTACGAGCCAGATACACAGTTGAATTTATCTGTTGGCTATTTAGAAAGCAGCTAACATTTAATTCGGCCATATAGCAAAGGGCGGCGTCGAACAAGGTTTATATGAGGGGATCTCAAAAAGACCACCAAAGTAGTAAAAATCGTATTTTATTGTGGCAATTGAAATGCGAATGGGCGTTGAATTGGGCAATGAAAAGAAAGCGTAGCAACGCTTAAATACGCATACTCGCATAGGCTTTTCCATAGTCAAATTGGCGGAGTGAGAGAAAAAGGGAAAAGTCAGAGGAGTAATTGGCCATTAAAGATGCCCCGCCCTTAACTCGGGACGCAGCCGTTTTCCTTTGCTCGGACAATGGCAACAATTATTCAGATAAGTTTTTTTTACAACTTTTTCTCGTTGTTTATGTCATGCCTTTTAGCAGCTGTCAAACGATTTGGTTGGCCAGAAAAAAAGAGAGGGAATACACAGCAAATGGCGTTGTGTCTAAGATAAATACGAGTTGGAAAAAAAAAAATCAATGTTGCCTGTCCCATGCCACCTGAGAGATACGGTGACAGAATGCGAATGAATTTGTTTATGACACGATTAATCTAATCCAAGGCCAGGCCTGATCATAAATCAGTCATCTCTTCTTGAGGCCGCCGCCATCATCATCATTAGAAAATGGTTTAATTTCTAAAAGTGGTCGCTTTGAGAGAATCTTAACCCCATAGCTTATGGCCTTAATAAGTTTTCACATTTCGACTCACCTGGCCCTTGGCTACAGGGTACAGGGACTACTACAGGTCATCGGCTGCCTTCTTAGCGCGTGTCTCTGTCGCTGGCCGATAAAAGGCAGCCAAAGTTTCTGTCTGCTGTCAGCTGCAGTTGTTGCCTTTCCCATGCCATTGACTCATTGAATTAAGCTCTTAATTGCTCCAATAAATTTGTGCAAATTCCATGTTGCACGTTGTACACGTTCCCATACATATTCCGTGTACTACGAGTACTATAAAAATTTAGAAACGAAAATGAATGTCATAATTGGCGTAATTATCTCGCGCTTTCATTTAGGTCGCTTCGTGTTTTGTCTTTTTGTCTTTTCTATTCTATTGCAAGTATCTGTCGCTTGTTATGCTAATTGTTTTTCTGTTTGTCTTCGGCATTCATTGAGCTCAACTTGACCCATAAATTCCAGGCATATCAAAAAAAAACAAATTCCTTACGACTGTGACAAATTGCCGACGCTTTGCAATCAATTCTTGTAATTCCTTGGGGCTTAGTTGCTGCCACCTTGTATCCTGTTTCAAAATTCATAACGTATACGCCAGGTGTGCTAGGGTAAGATGAAAATCCACTTGCCACACACATGACAACCATGGCAAACCTTGGCAAACCATGACAACCCTCATTCCCCCTGGGATCACAAAAGACTCTGCTAATCATGATTAATTTGCATCAATTTACTTGTGCCATTTTTAGCAACCGATTTGTGCACAAATTTCAACTGGAATTACTCAATTTGCGGCGGACGCACTTCTTAAAATCCATTTCATGCATACTTTTAGTTTACTTGACGACTCTCACAGACTTTCACAGAGCAGACAACTTCAAGTATATCAAGCAATATATTTATTTATAAGACGACAGAAATAAACCTTTTTCTCAACATACCATAAATCCCTTTGGGGTATGTATGTTAGGCAATTACTTCTATGGCAACTCGAGTAATTCAAGATGAACTTCAGCGTCAAAGCTATGTTAATTGAAGTTAATGGAAGCCCGAATGCCTAACGTGGCTTATGAATACGTACAACTTGTGCCAGCAAACTCCAATGTAACCAGGATAAAGTTATTCCATTGTCTAATAGGCTTTCTTTAACAGAATGGGCTTAAGTCTCATACAGATTGCTTAATTGTGACGCCAAAATATAAATACTTCATTTTGCTCTGGATATGATTAGTTATAAGGGTTAGAAAAACAGCTAAAGAAGTCAACTATCAAATATTTCTTTAAGTTACCTTTAGCTTATTATAGCAGAAAATATGTTGCTTTTACTAGTTGGTCATGAATGAATAGAAGAATTTAAGTGGGATATAAATATTAAATACATATATACAGTATTTAAAGGATATAATACTATACTATGGAATATATAATAGATATAACCAGAAGTACATATTATCTAAACTATTAATTTATTATTATAAAAATAGCTATTTTTATAATCTTACCTATTATACCCTGTGGGGGTATATTAAGTTTGTTAAAAATATGTAACGGGCAGAAGGAAGCATGGCCGACCCCATAAAGTATATATATTCTTGATCAGCATCAATAGCCGAGTCGATATAGCCATGTCCGTCTGTCCGTCTGTCCGTCGGTCCGTCGGTCTGTCGGTCTGTCGGTCTGTCGGTCCGTCGGTCCGTCCGTATGAACGAAAGGATCTCAGAGATGGTAAGAGCTAGAAGCTTGAACTTGGTGTCCCAGCACTGGTAATTTTTGCAGGCAGATCAAGTTTATCTTTTTTTTTGGATGCCACGCCCTCTTTGCCCACAAACTAAGCAAGAAAAAAGTATGAAACAAGCAGTTTTGTAGCTCTAAACCCTCATAACAAGAGCAATATAACAGCTAAAGACTTCACATTTAGCACACATAATAAATATCTTGTGGTCAATATGTCCAGAAAATATTATCACGATGCCACGCCCTCCTGGCCTACAATGCGGAAAAGCTTATAACAAGAGCAATATTACAGTTAGAGACTTCAGACTTGGGACACATGATGAATATTTTGTGGTTGATGTGTCCAGAAAAATGTATTACGATGCCACGCCCCCTTCACCCACAAATTAAGTAAAACCTCATAAAGCAAGCAGTTTTGTCACTCAAAAACCTCATAACAAAAGCAGTTTTGTAGCTGGAGACTTGAGATTTGGCACACATAATGAATATTTTGTGGTTGATGTGTCCAGAAAAATGTATCACGATGCCACGCCCCCTTCACCCACAAATTAAGTAAAACCTCATAAAGCAAGCAGTTTTGTCACTCAAAAACCTCATAACAAAAGCAGTTTTGTAGCTGGAGACTTGAGATTTGGCACACATAATGAATATTTTGTGGTTGATGTGTCCAGAAAAATTTATCACGATGCCACGCCCCCTTTGCCCACAAAAATTAAAAAACGAATTACTAGAGAATTTCATCTGGAGTGAATTTAAGCGGGTTCCTGTAAACCCACAGGGTATATTACGGTCGGGGTCCCGACTGTTCGGCTTGTTTTATAGTTATAACTATATAAACTATCTAATTTATACCTATTCTATTTATATATTTATATGAGTCTTCTTTAAACATATGCATTGGTTTTGTTACGATATTTACAGCGAAATAATTATTTGCCGAGCAGCGGGAAACCATTTGTCGTGTTTAAAAAAATACTCATAGATAAAAGGAATTAATACAACTGATTTACACGAAAACTAAGTGAAGTGTATGAATGACTGAAACGGGTTAAGTTTCTATCAAATCCTGTTTGCATTAACCCACAGAAATCGCAAACTTTTTGACAAAACTCGTACCGCACACACACACACACACACACACAGATAGACAGAGACATGTCGGATACGGCATCGTTTGAAATGGGCTCGGTGGATCGACCCAACCGTTTCCAAGTGAATCCTGTTAACCATCAAAAGAACAACAACGACAACGAAAACCGCAAATCACACGCCCTTTCGGCCGACCCAGATTCGGATGGTCCCCACGAAGTTTACCGCCGGCTGACCAACATCGATGGAGACCTTCTCGAGGACGACATTTTTGATGCGACACAGTTGCTGAACAAACAACAGCCCCGGCAACAGAGGTGAGTCTCCCCCCATGACCTTGTCTTTCCTCCTTTAAGTGAAACCCCACATTACTTCTTTGAGGGAATTCGAAGGTTTTTCGAATCTTGTTACGTCCTGTTAATTATTTTGCCTTGCGTCAAACATTATTATCTTATATATTTCTTTGTTTCCTGTCTTTCTTCGACCTTATTTTCAATTCTATGTTGTGTTCCGGTTTGTGGCTCTGTCGACCGTTATTATTATATGCTAATAGTATTTGTGATGGAAAGAGCTCATTTCACAGAGTTCGTTGACATTTGTATACGCAGTGTGAAGTAAACGATTGCAGTATACATATATGATAGCGTGGAAGTTTCAATGAAGTCTACATGAAATCAAAGTCCGATTATGTTTGCTTGAAAAGATTAAGTCGATGTAAATCGATATAGATATAGATATAGATATAGATATAGATTTAGATATAGAAATAGATATAGATATAGATATAGATATAGATATAGATATAGATATAGATATAGATATAGATATAGATATAGATATAGATATAGATATAGATATAGATATAGATATAGATATAGATATAGATTTAGATATAGATATAGATATAGCTATAGATATAGATATAGATATAGATATAGATATAGATATAGATATAGATATAGATATAGATATAGATATAGATATAGATATAGATATAGATATAGATATAGCTATAGATATAGATATAGATATAGATATAGATATAGATATAGATATAGATATAGATATAGATATAGATATAGATATAGATATAGATATAGATATAGATATAGATATAGATATAGATATAGATATAGATATAGATATAGATATAGATATAGATATAGATATAGATATAGATATAGATTTAGATATAGATATAGATATAGATATAGATATAGATATAGATATAGATATAGATATAGATATAGATATAGATATATATATAGATATAGATATAGATATAGATATAGATATAGATATAGATATAGATATAGATATAGATATAGATATAGATATAGATATAGATATAGATATAGATATAGAAATAGATATAGATATAGATATAGATATAGATATAGATATAGATATAGATATAGATATAGATATAGATATAGATATAGATATAGATATAGATATAGATATAGATATAGATATAGATATAGATATAGATATAGATATAGATATAGATATAGATATAGATATAGATATAGATATAGATATAGATATAGATATAGATATAGATATAGATATAGATATAGATATAGATATAGATATAGATATAGATATAGATATAGATATAGATATAGATATAGATATAGATATAGATATAGATATAGATATAGATATAGATATAGATATAGATATAGATATAGATATAGATATAGATATAGATATAGATATAGATATAGATATAGATATAGATATAGATATAGATATAGATATAGATATAGATATAGATATAGATATAGATATAGATATAGATATAGATATAGATATAGATATAGATATAGATATAGATATAGATATAGATATAGATATAGATATAGATATAGATATAGATATAGATATAGATATAGATATAGATATAGATATAGATATAGATATAGATATAGATATAGATATAGATATAGATATAGATATAGATATAGATATAGATATAGATATAGATATAGATATAGATATAGATATAGATATAGATATAGATATAGATATAGATATAGATATAGATATAGATATTGAAATAGATACTTCATCAATAAGTACGATATAGTTTAGAATTCTTAAACTGTTGATATATGCAAATATAAGACAGGGTATTCCTTCGTTTAAAGCCTCATGGCTTTAAATATTCATTTGAGTGAACACAGTACTGTCTTTCGTACTCACATGAATTTGATTCCAAATTTTAAAATTGGCTGAACATGATGCATCTATCAAATTCATTCAAAGTTTGTCGACCCGCTCTCTGTCCGCAAGTTCAACAAACAGAGTCTCCGCCTTATCACTCGCTCTGTCGCGCTGTTGAAAGCAGCTGCTCTAGAGACGCTAGGGACTCCGGGGTCAAAGAGAGAGAGTGCACTGCAATAGTAGACGTTGGCAATTCATCCAATCAGAGTAAAATAAATAAAACACACTTGGATTTGGAGTCGATGAATGCAGCCAGTACAAAATTGACTTTGAGCCCATTTGCATAGCCAATTTGATTACAATGTATACTATTGGCCACAATCGACTGTAGACACTGGTTGATATTTGCCTTGAATTAAAACTACTTTGCAGTATTGTTGTTTTGTTGTTCCATTCAAGTAATTTATTTTTATCAGCTATATAAAATATTTAATTTATGAGCAAACGAGGATTCCTAAATATTTCAAGTGCCAATTAATTTAGACTTTGATCTAAGTACGGCTTTTCACCAAGCATCTTTGCAAGCCTCTACAAATAGGCCACAAATTGTAACACAAGCCATAATTGCCTCTCAATAATGTGAAAACAAATACGAGTATTTACGAGTATGAGAGAATTCATTACGTTGCCTTGCTTGCGGCATTCGCGGCTTCCTCAGAAGCTTGACTAGACACTCATATAACCATTCATATCCATTTTGTATGAGTGTTTATGAGAGTACGGTGTTGCCTCGGGCTGCTGGTTAAGGTCAATTGTTCAAATCAGCAGGGATCTAGTCAGTCATAGAACAACACATAATCAACAGCAACAATAACTGGAATTATCTTGGGCCATCGCCATTTTGGCACTCCTGTCTACGCACGTGGGCGTGTCCTCCGGCTCTGTGCACGTGAACAGACGTGGCACACCTCGCTTCAGCCCAGCGAGAAACAATCAGAAATTAATACTTTGTCTTTGTGCATTGAAATCTTCATAAGTTCTAAGCTACTTAATTAAAGCAGGGTTTTAAAAATTAGCTGAAAATTCGAATACAGAAGATAAAGAGTGAATGGCCAGTTGAATTTGAACTTTTTCCATATTTAAATGAATGCTCAATGTACTTTTAAGTAATTATACATGTACCCAACTTTAGCGCCAAGGGCAATGAACAGGATTTGTTTTTTCTGTTTTTTTTATGCCCAAATAAATAATTCGTTTTTCCTTTTGTTCGTTCACTTAACAGACCGTCCATCAAGAGTAGTTTTCGGGACAAGGATAAGCCGTCGCGCTTCAAGGATATGCAGACAACAACGCGTTTTCAAGTGGAACCACAAAACGAGGAATCTGATTCGAATGATTCACAAGAGGATCGTGAATTGCTGGACAATGAATACGATACAAGATATGCTAAAAGCTTTAGGTAAGTGTCAACTGTTGCTAAGTTAATAATTTATAAAGTTAAGGCAAATGACTTTATTGACATCTCCTGTTTCCTCTCTAGGCATTTTACGCGTGAGGCGCTGCCACGCCTCGATAATTACCGCAACATGATGTCAATTCAGGCCGCCTACCGGCCCACACTCGATGAACTGCATAATTCAACGCTGGTGGGAAAAGTGAGTATTCATTCGTTTCTCCTTCCAGTTTTGACTTTAAAATTGCCCTGCTTCGAGATGTGTGTAAGGCACGTGCAGCTTAATGGCCTCTGGTGCATGCAACATACTGTTGCTGTGAACTTTTGCTCTGTCGGGACGAACAATTTGCATCGGCAGCGAAGCGTTACCACAGACTGAGACTCTCAGCAGTCAATCATGGCTAGAAGTTGGGGTCATTAGCATAGCATCAGCTGCAGCGTCAAAAGAAACTTCTACAGGGTTCGAGGAACGCACAGTCAACTCTGTTGTGTGACAGGAAAACTGTGGAAAGTGTCCTCTAATAAACACAAGTAAAAGCGCAAACAGAATTATATTTTCGAGCTATAATCAAGTGCAGATGCTATGCTTTTAATTAGCTGCAAGTGAAATATTAAACCGAACCCTTATTGTTCGAGGTTACAAAAGTTCGACTAAAATTGAGCGACCTTTACACCTACGCATCAGTAACTTTGTGGCGCTGACTTTTCAATTGACTTTCCGTCTTCTCGAGGCGTGCTTTTCCTCCCTTTGTGTGGGCGTATGGCGTCGCAAATACAATTTGTAACACAATCAATTGTCACTAATTGATTTTTCATTTTGAAAATTGTGTTTTGTGGCTTTTTATATCGTGTCAATTGAACGTGCGAGGTCATGAGTAGACAGAGCTAGACGAGTAGATACTCTGTAAGCAGTGTAACTTACACTTGGCTTTAAGAGAAAGTTAATATGGGTAAACTTAACTCTTTTTTATTCTCTGGTATTCTCTGTTAGATAGATACTTTGTCAGCAGTGCAACTTCTCTTTTTAGTTAACATTCTCTGCACTGCCTTTTTAAGAAGAAAGTTTCTTAAGTGCTTACAGGATATTACAATAGTGCCGCCAATAAATGCTAGAGAATTGCGCAATTGTTTGACTATTGTTGTAATAAGTTTCCGTTTCAGATCTACAACATATCATTGTAAAAGGTCCCTTTACAGTCTTATCTAAGAACAGAACAAAAGTTACATCTGCGTTTTCGGTGGCGTATGATTAATTTGATAAGCAAGTGAGGCAAAAGCTCGTTTGACAGCAACTTAAAGACTGAACGCTGTTTGAGAATTTAAGGTTTGTTCTTGCCTGTGGATGGGGGAAGTTCCAGACTGTCATTTGTGGGTCGCATCATTTATCAACACTAGACAGCTTTATTGAAAATTGCACAGCAAGCAGCCTAAATCATCTTTGACTTTTTTCGATGGTTTTCTCACTCTCTACCTCCTTCTGTCCCATAGAACACGCACAGCCTACAACGTAATCAGGACTTAGAGTCGGGCAATATGAATGGCATGCTGAAATTCGGTTGGATCAAAGGTGTACTCATTCGATGCCTGCTCAACATATGGGGTGTGATGCTCTTTCTGCGCCTCAGCTGGGTCGTGGGCCAGGCTGGCATCATCGAGGGTTTTATATTAATACTGACAACGACTGCTGTCACGACTATCACAGCGTTGTCAATGTCGGCGATAAGCACCAACGGCGTCATCAAAGGAGGTGAGTCTTTGGCACTTAATGTTTTTAAATGGTTTTTAATACGCTTGGTTAGGTGGCACCTACTACATGATATCCCGTTCCCTTGGCCCCGAGTTTGGTGGCTCCATTGGCCTGATTTTCTCATTGGCCAATGTCGTTGCCTGTGCGATGTATGTAGTGGGTTTCTGTGAATCAATGCAAGCCATGATGACGAGCATGGATCTAAAAATTATTGATGGTGACATTACGGATGTGCGCATCGTTGGAAGCGTCACCATTTTAATTCTACTCATCATAGTTGTTGTGGGCATGGAATGGGAGGCCAAGGTGCGTATGATTAATTTATGAATTTAATTTAAATTAATTTCCAATGATTTTGCAGGCACAAATCGGTCTGCTCGTCATTTTGTTGGCTGCGATTGCTGATTTCCTCATTGGCAGCTTCATTGGCCCTAAGAGCGAGGAGGAGAAGGCCAAGGGATTTCTCGGCTACAATGGTAAGTGTTATTTGAATGAACTTTGAATACGAAGCTTAATCAAATTTTCTCGACAGGCACATTGTTCCAAACGAATCTATTTGCGGACTATCGTGAAGAGGATGAAGTCCAGCATGATTTCTTCTCCGTCTTTGCGATATTCTTTCCGGCTGCAACGGGCATTCTGGCAGGTGCCAACATCTCCGGCGACTTGAAGGTATGTCTCGCCGTATAAAAGCAAAGGCAATGGCCAATTATAACTGCTTTGTTCTTTAGGACCCCCAAAAGTCCATACCCAAGGGTACCATATTGGCCATAGTCCTCACAACAGGCACTTATCTCCTCATGGTTGTCGTCTGTGGCAGCGTCGTGGCCCGTGATGCCACCGGCAACTTGACCGACATTGTCAACGGCTCCTATGAGTTTCTCAACTGCACAATAGGTGAACACAAAAGCGACATCTCTTCATTTTTTGGGCAAAGGGTCTAATTAAGTTGCTTCAACAGGTGAATGCGACTTTGGACTGCAGAATTCATTCCAGGTAATTGAGTTGGTTTCTGGCTTCGGGCCGCTCATCTACGCTGGTTGCTTTGCAGCAACATTGTCATCTGCGTTGGCCAGTTTGGTTTCGGCGCCTAAGGTTTTTCAGGTAAGGAAATAGAGTGGGAACTATCGGAGACAGAGTCACAAAATAACATGTTACTTCAAATATGTTTGCAGGCACTCTGCAAGGATGAATTGTATCCAAAGATCGTGTGGTTTGCCAAAGGTTACGGCAAGAACAATGAGCCCGTGCGTGGCTACGTATTGACATTTGTCATTGCAACGGCGTAAGTACTTATAGATAATACGGCGGTAATAAAAAATATAAAATTAGAACTCACACAACAATTTAAAATATTAAAGCTACAACTTTAAATGCATTACTTCCACGGAAAACTCTAGAATTAGAACTTTTGAGAATTGCCTTTTATGATTTGTTTTGAATTTTGTTCGTATATTATGCCAACAAAAGGATGGACAAGTCAGAAAGTTATAGTCGATTCAACGACTATAAAATACCCGTTACTCAAGTTAATAACACAATTATTAAACAAAAGTGACCTGCTTGGTGTTCTTATAAGTCAGCATGCCAAATTTGGTTCCTCTAGCTCTTATAGTCTCTGAGATCTGGTTTTTCATACAATCGGACGGATGGGCTTACGGAAATGTCAATGCCTTCCCTCCTATACTTTCAATTACTCTGTTATTATCTATCTATTACTTACTCGTACAATATACCCCTTTAATTTTGCGAGTAATGGGTATAATAAAGTTTTTCTGAATAGTTTTACAGAAACCAAACTAAAAACTGCAGAAATTAAAGCTATGCTAAAAACCAAGTAGTTTTAATTTGATAAATTAAAGTTAACAAAAGTACTTTTGTCCTCTTAGCTTCATTCTAATAGGCCGGCTTAACTTGATTGCACCGCTCATCTCGAACTTCTTCCTGGCCGCCTACATGTTAATCAACTTTAGTACATTCCATGCCAGCCTGGCCAAGCCCGTCGGCTGGCGGCCAACCTTTAAGGTGGGACATTTGATATTTTTCTATCAATTACCATAATAATTCTCATTATTTCTCGCAGTATTATAATATGTGGTTGAGTCTTTTGGGCTCTGTGCTCTGCGTGGCGGTTATGTTTCTGATTTCCTGGGCCACAGCTCTTATTACGTTCTGTGCTGTGCTGGCATTGTACTTAATTGTGGCCTATCGCAAGCCAGATGTTAACTGGGGATCCACAACGCAGGCGCAGACCTACAAGAATGCACTGATGTCCGTGCAGCAGCTGAACAATGTGGAGGATCACGTGAAGAATTATCGTCCGCAGATATTGGTCTTGTCTGGGCTGCCCAATGCACGGCCTGTCCTGGTTGATTTTGCCTACATGTTGACAAAGAATCTGTCTCTGCTGGTGTGTGGACATGTGCTAAAGGGATCTGGTTCGCAAAAGTATCGCAATTACCTCAAGGATCGCGCCTCTAATTGGTTTAGGAAGCACCGCGTCAAGGGCTTCTATGCCTTGATCGATGGCGAGGACTTTGAGGCGGGAACACGTGCTCTTATGCAGGCCACGGGCATTGGCAAACTGAAGCCAAATATTATACTGATGGGCTACAAGACGGACTGGCAGACGTGTGAGCGCAAGGAACTTGTGCAATATTTCAACGTCATGCATAAGGTAAGTTCCCTGATATGCAACGCAATTTGTAAGCAAGGCTAATCAGAGCGTCCTCTGTCAGGCTCTGGATATGTATCTGTCTGTGGCCATTTTGCGTGTACCTCAGGGTCTGGACTGCTCACAGTTGCTGGGTTCACCTGACGGCGGCTGGTCAACTGCAAACTGCAATCTTGATGTGCCACGCACCTTGCAACCCAATGAAAGCTCCGGCGACTTGCAGGCAACTGAACGAAGCGTAAGGAACGTTCTCAGTGGAAGCGTGGACTCTCTAAGTCGCAATGTATCCCAAGGTAAGTTGGCTTCGACTTGATTCGCCAACTTATTAATCTTTTTTTGTCAATTATTTTTGCATGGACTTCTACAAAACAAAAAACGCACTTGTGCACAAACAAAACACAAACACTTGACACCACTTTCAATTTTAACCCTGCACACATCTCAAACTCTATCTCAACTGTAAACTCAAACATTAAGATGCAGACAAGAACTCGGCCCGCAGTGAAAAGGGCCTAAACATAGTGAAAAGTAAGTAACATGTTCGTTGGATTTATGATCAAACTTTGCTAAGAAACTTTAATGAATTCTCTTGAATTGGGTATCTATTTGCATTTCCGTTTCCGTTTCCGTTACCTCTACCATCTTCACTTCTATTTCACTCTCTGCCTCTGAATCTTTTCCTTACTTTCCTAGTGCGTTTCAAGCAAAGCCTGCGTAGAATACGCTCTTGGCCAGCTGCTGAAATTGAGTGTAAGATCAATTTTACGTGTCTTAAGCTACTTGATTGGAATGTGAAGTTATTGTGTAGGGTAACCTCTGCCAGTAGGTAAATATGTATGAACATTGAGCAGACACTACCCAAAAACCTTCCCCCTCTTTCCGTTTAAGCACTCACAGCACCAAGCATGTTGTCTTACCTTAAATCTTATAGTTGGCTCTCATTAGGCCAACAAATTAATCTCGTCGCTTGCACGAAACTAATTCAAAACTAACTGAAAACTGAAAACTTAAACAACCGCAACTCGGCTCAAGTGTTAACTTCTAAGTCCTCGCTAGGGACATGGACAGGAACAGGGAATGGATTTGGGATTGTGATAAGAGGGGGGGGGGTGGGGGCTCCTCGCCAGATGTGACAAAACCCTTTGCCAGTTTGTGTTGTTGTTGAGCCCAAATTAATAAATGCTCGTAAATTTGAATTTAAATTTATACAATGTCCCCGAAAAGACCTTGTCCAAGGACTGAAGGACTGAAGGACTGACTGTGTGGGAATTCCATGTGCAGTCGTGACAAGACCACGATTTGCCCCAAAAAAAAAGAGGGGAGTAAACGGCACGTGCATGTTTTGGGCTTTATGTTTTGCATACATTTTACCAATTTTCAGAATGAATGTGTAAATGGGCGAACTGCTGATAAAAGGGTATAGACTTTGTTTATATTTATTGTATTTAATGAATTAATGCAGAGAATGGGAATGAAGCATGGCTTAAATGTGTTTTTTGCTAGCACGACTTTGGAATGATTTAAAGATTAACGTACCTATTAATGTTATTTGTTTGAAAACAGCTTCTAGCACCAGTGACTTATCCTTTATTGCCGGCAACCAAACGAAGGATGTTTCGGCGGCGCCCGATCCCCTAGATGTTAAAACCGCCATTGAACAGGTGAGAGACTCAATGGAATTGATCGCTTTCTGAAACAAAAAAAACAATTGAATTTAATTTGCACGCACAGCCAAACGCAATAAGGAAATCGAAGCAGAAGCACGACGATCCCGTTTCACTCTACAGAGGTCCTGGCGGCGTCGAGTTGCCCAAGGACGTGCTGGCTGACTTGACGCAATTTACGCGTAAACGCAGCCACGCCATCATCGATGTCTGGTGGTTATACGACGATGGAGGTCTCACCTTGCTGCTGCCCTACATCATAAGTACGCGGCGCACCTGGCAATCATGTAAATTGAGGTAGGTATTAGGAATTGTGAGGGTCAGGGAATACCCTGTAGACTTGAGTTGAGTTCTAATACTCACTAGTCAAAGTGTAGAAGAGTATTGTGACTTAATGGCAATGCATACATATATGGATTTATTGATATATGAATATATTCTTGAATTGAATTATGTCCAGTTTGGGTTTAAGTTTACTCGCCTTTACTATTACTGAGATATTATTAATTTCTTGTATTTATTTGTACTTTTTTACTATACTATATATTTGATTTCCCTTCATTCTTTTGTTGCACTTCTCTCTGTGAGTATCTCATCATCGAGTACACTCGACTGTAGCGTTCATACATATTTCAAATGAGAGGGGAACAAAAACGGCATCCCAAGGTGCTTAAACAGACCCCGCAGCATAATATGCCTTAGCAGGCTTATTTAGTATGAATTGAATTTGAATTTAGTATAAAATGGAGCCAGTAAGACGAGTAAGATTTCCCTGCCAGATGCTGATGCGTTGTGTTTATTTGAATGAGAGTTGAGTCATGTGAAAAGCAATGGACGGGCAACTCACTGACTGACTGACTGACTGACTGACTGACGGAATGGTTTCCTTAGGTTTCCAAATGCGCTGTGAACAGATATAAACAGCTCATCAGCTCAAAGCAGCTGTCCGACCTGACGAAATTGGCTTTTGTTTAAAAAAAATATAAGCACAGTCACTTGAGGGAGACCAAACTTATATTGATACAGAGACAGTTACAGAGACAGTTACAGATATTGCCATTATAGCATGCAGTGAGGCGTTAAGTATAGTCGCTGGCAGGGCAAGTGAAGCGATTGATTCGACTTCTTGGTTGCTTTAAATTTAATTCAATTTATTCATTTATTTTATTTACTTTGTTTATTCACTTAACAGAGTTTATGCATTGGCCAACAAGAAGGCGGAATTGGAGTTTGAGCAGCGTTCCATGGCCAGTTTGCTGTCCAAGTTTCGCATTGATTACTCGGATCTAACACTGATACCGGATATTACCAAGAAACCGCAGGAGACATCGACGCAATTCTTCAATGAACTTATCAAAGATTTCTTGGTGGTTGAAAAGGAGAATGGCAGCAAAGCCACGCTTATTGAGGATGAAGGTAAGACATTTGCAGTTGATATAATGAAACTCTTTCTTATACTACTTATATCAATCCATCTTTTCGATCAGCTATCATTAGCGACGATGATCTGCTGGCAGTGGTGGACAAAACGAATCGTTATTTGCGTATTCGGGAGTATCTGCACGAACAGTCAACAAAGTCGGATCTCGTGGTCATGACGCTGCCCATGCCCCGCAAGAATATCGTCTCAGCGCCCCTCTACATGGCCTGGCTGGAGAGTCTTAGCCGGAACATGCCGCCTTTCCTCTTCGTGCGAGGCAACCAGACGAGCGTCCTCACATTCTATTCGTAGTCAGGAATCAACGTTTTTATTACCCACTCACTCTTGTTGTTACGCGTAGTGAAATGAGCACAAGATTTTAACATAATTCTAGTTATACCATAAATGTATTTATATGTGTATTTATACTTATACTTATACTTATATTTGTATAGGCTGACCGAATCCCCACGCAACCCGAATCCCAAAACGCACGCGAGAACATTAAATGTTACACAGAGTTGTATTCCATTGTGTGTGTGTATTTACATATTTTGAGGAATTGCTTCCTTTTGTTTTGACTTTCATGTTGCATGTTTCGACTGCTGCTCGCATTATAAACGGCCCTTGTCTAATCAGACTTGTAGGGGGGGGGGGGAGCTAAAATTGCCAACTTTCACGCAGCTCACGTCTGAGTTCCCGATGCCAACTGCATTGGCGTGTAATTGAAATAATGTCGACCTGACCGCGCTTACAACTTACAAGTACATTCTGGCCAATCTTTGGGATTCGCCTGGTTGCCACTCAGCATATTAATTTCTTCATTTGGTTTTTAACTGTTATGACCTTCCCCTTTCAAATGCCGTTTCCAATTGAATGAGCTTGATGGTCATCGTCGGATTGTGCAGAACCTCTTTGGCGGTTTGGTTACGACTCGTAAACTCACGATTCAATTTATGGCTAAGTAACTTAGTTTTATTTTTTAATTGCTGCTACGTTTCCAGTTGAATACACTTTATGCTCCTGCCCGGAACATTTCAGGCAATGAGTTAATAAGCCTGACTGAAGGCAATAACTTGTCAGACATCTGGTCAAAAAATTGACATTCTATTGATGTGTATAGAAACTCTAATTTCACATATATTCATCCTTGCGAGAAGCAATGATAAAATACTACCACTACTTACTACTATATTGCAAATTCAATTAGAACTTAAGTTTAAGGTCATAAAACTTGGCATTAAATATAGACAAAAAAATGTTTATAACTTTATAATAAATTTATAAATTCAGACAATTCTCGCGTGGGTTGATTTTGATTATGGATTGTTCTTTAAATGGATACTATTTCTGTAGATTTCGAAAATTCATAAAAATATCCTACACATTATTTGCCTGAAGTCTTAAAGTTTTCTTCAAACGCTACTCACTTAAACACATATAAATACTTAATGTGCGAGACAAGGATTGTTTGTTTTTTGCCAACACCGTCTGTTTTGGAGGTCAAGACTCGTGTAAGCAGACGCTTGACCAGTTTTCAGTTCCTTGCACCTAGTGTCAATTTCCACTCGAAGTTGTCTTCTGATAACTTTTGTTGTGTACTACTTTTATTGTTTCACAACTTTCTCGTGGGGTTGGCAATCCAAACAAATTCTATTTAAGATTGTTTCGTTACAGTTTTGTACCTCCCATTTGCTGCTCAGCAACAACAAGGCGTATACGTAACTTATTTTGGTTTTCCCTGCAGGTGACGCTGAAAAATTGACGCCATTGCGTTGAGGGGCAATTAACTGCTTATGTGCGGAATACTTACGCTCTTAAGCTCACTCAAACATGCATATGTATGTATATGTATGTTTGCATAAACATGAAACTTGTACTTAAGTAATATCAACTGTGTGCGTCTCAAAGTAAGCAGCACACTAATAAATTTGGATACACCTACACACAGAATGCTTTATTAGTTAATGTCTGCGTGAAGGTGTGTGTGAAGGTATGTGTGTGTGTGTGTATTCGGGGGTGTGTGTGTGTTAAGGCGTGTAATGGACTAAGTTTCACATGCGAGCGGTCGTTGCTTAAATCAATTAAGTTTTCGTTTGGGACCAAACGAACGCGAAGTGAACTCGTGCGTGTCGAAAGTGTTTGGCTGCGAATGCTGTAAAGGACATCAGCCCATCTTCATCATGTTCGCCAGGACAAAACACTTTGGCAGCCGTTTAAACACTATACGTGCTGTATTTGTCGCCGTACTGTTAAAGTTCTGCCAACCACAAAGGAAGACACAGGCTGAACTTTGTCTTTTGACTTCACAAGCACAAATCGAAGTCTCTGTCTGCCTTTCAGCTCACATTGTCACTATACTTGACAGCGATAAAGCCTCTGTCTGAGGAAAGTAACCAACAAAATGTCATCCTGTTGCAAGTGAAACTTGAATATCAAAGTTAAACTGGCTCAACACTAGCGATAAATTGAACAGATTGATTCCTGGAAATTATGCGGCATTTCAATCTTTTCAATTTCAAATAACTCTTTTTTGAATTTCTGCCTTGAAACTGATACTGCCTTCTCCCTAAATTCAATATATTCTAACAGATTTTGTCTGTTTGTGTATGTGATATAAGATATAAGAGCTCCTTGTCTTTGCTATTGTTGTTGTGGTACTTATTTCACGCTCAAGCAATTGCTGTCTTTGCCGTCTTCTTCCCTCATAAATCGCATCGAATTGTTCCTGCTGCTTAATTTAAACGTGTTGTACACATGTCTATGACCGAATGACTTTGTTTGTGTGCCACATCCTCTTTGGTTTTTATGCTTTTCACGAACAGAACATATGTGCTCAAGATGGAGAATTTCATTAAAATTATATGCGAAAAGTTGACAAGAGGAGCAGGAAATTACTTCAGTTGTAGAAAGTGCTGCTAAGGGTTCAGCTAATTGCGCTTTCATACTCGTAAATCGTACAGAAAACGAGAGTTTGAGCGATCTCTGGCCTCGACATACAAATATTTGGCTAGGAAAGCCGCTTAGCTTGAAGGCGCCCTTAAATTCGCTGATATTATATTTATTTTTTGTTTTTTTTAATCTTTTTATTGTCACAAAATTGTTTGATAAGCCACTTTCGAATACTTGTTAATGCCGAAAGCACAAATTTACCACGCATCGTAATTTTCCATTGCGACGCAATTGCAAAAGTCCTTAAACTCGTTCTAAGGAATTGTATTTTATTGTCCTCCTTCAATTAATCCAGTGTCATAAGCCTTTTTGTTTCGCCTTCTCACATCCTCTTTTGATTGGGGATTTAAATGTTGAGTACGAAATCGATTTAAAAGTTAATCCAATTAGACAATTGTAGTGAAATGTACTTTGGCTTTGACTTCCAGTGAAAGTCTACTTGTTTTTATTCTTATAACAAAATGGTTGAGTCTCCATAATCGCTGCATTGTCAGAGAATGGATTTTAAGGCTGTCTCGCACGATTGCTTGAGGGGTTTGATAAATGATTCGAGGACAAAAGTGTAACTGTTTGGACCATTTCAAAGGGACGGCCGTTCTGGCCTATATCAATAATACAGTTATGCGTTCGACACGGTAATTAAAAATTGAGAGCACGCATTCTCTTAGTCTCGTTGGTTGCGTGGCAAAGTGTTGCCTACTTTTAGGCTGGGGCATAAATCACACGGATCCGCCAAGACACGTGCGGGTCGTAAAGGCTACCGTCACATTAAGCTGTCAGCACGACGCGGGCATAATTACAAATTCCATGCCACACATTCTAGTCCTAAATCAAACGCAATGCGGAAACGTTAATGTGGTCGCAATTGCATGAAATTATCACGCACCAACGGCAGGCGACTACAACGAGTCGATAACATTAGCTGGTAGACCTCGGGGATCTGGGAGACTGCGAATTTCATTACCTTGCAGTAAACTAACATTGCGACGATAACACGCGGCGTATACGTAACGTCATGCTTAAATGTTGTGGCTGTGTCTGTGGCTGTGGCTATGGCGGCGGACAGTCTGCAAAGTTGCAAGTGCAAATGTGGGAAATGATTTAAGCATAATTTTGCGGGAAACCAAACAAAGTTTTGAATAATTAAACAGCGCTGACTCTGCGTATTTAGATCTCAGTGATTCGGCAGTCCGCAACGATTTATTAAAGACATCCATGTAGCGATAGACAAACGCTTTAAAAAAAATAGCAAAAGCGTTTGCGTTAAGGCAAATAAAGAAATTCTTTTTTAACAAGAATTTATGTGCTTTCAGCGCAGAGCTTGTTCTGAGTTGCGGATACCCCAAAAAAAAGTCCCTGAGATGCCTTAAAAAGACTGCAAGGCGGGGAAACTCTACTTAGCAGGGCATGACGACACCTCCCAGCCGATTCCTCGTACAGGATTTTATATTCCTGCTCGTACTCGTACTCGTGGCATTATGTTTCTAAAATTATATTTGACACGCGTTTATCGCATAAATACTGCGCGTGTATCTGGCCTGTAAACTCAACGCACTCCGGCGACATGCGGCTGACTATCTGAGTATGTTTGTGTATCCATACCGCATGTACTCAGTAGATGCTCCCTGTCCACTCAAGTGGTTGTCCATAAACGCACCCATATTTACTGCCGCATCATCGTCATCGAAGCTTCAAGTTGCCGTCGTCTAACCTTTTGTATCGCAACTTCACCGGGGGTCCTTATGGTCCTGCCATGGAATTCGTGAAGTCTTCTCATTCTCATCCTCTTGCTTGGCCCATAAAGAGCGCAGCGTAGTTTGTTTGCTAAGCTTTAAGCAGGGCCTGTAACAAGGACTTCTAAATTATTTACTAAGCATTTATATATACAGAAACAAACAGGACAAAAATACGCGACACGTTGGCTGGCCTCGGGAATAAAGCACTAAACATTTTTAATGAAGCTGCAAATCGAAAGTTCCCGTTTATATGCTGTCGACCATGTCGCGGATGCCTTCAGGGACCGCCAATGAACAATTTCAAAGACTGTGACAATTGCAATATTTTGTATGTCACGTGTATACAATAAAATACTCCCTGCTAGTGGCGAGGCAAAGGAATCGGGCGAAGTCTGATGGAGGGGCTGAATATTGTTGAGTTTTTCTTACTTTTCAAAGCTTAAATTTGTCTCTAGCTCGCATGGGACGTGAAATGAAAAAGTTATAGCTGGCATTAGCCGAAAGTTACGGCAAATTAGCAAGGCGATGACACAATTCTCCCCATACTTCTTCTTTAGATACGTAGTACGTAGTATGTATGTATCTATGTAGAAAGTATGTAAGTATGTGGCTCATTCATAAGGAGGAATTATACGAGTATTTGCCGCTGCCTTTCTACGCATACTTTCACTTCTTATTTGTCTTTTACTGAAAACAGCTTCCTCAATATTTTTCATGCTGTTTCAAAAATACATTTCTTTAAGACACATTTGCCTTTTTTTTGTTTCATTTATATTTATAAATAGAATTACATCTTTCTGTTCATTTTAGGTTGTCGTGTAAAAGAAGAGAAATCTACACCTGAAAAAGGTTTAGTGTTTGCATTTTCTTTAAGCTGTCAGTTTTAAATTTCATTCATTCTTGCAGATACATTTTGTGGGGTCAAGTATCTGGGGAATGTGCATAAAAATGGAACGAGTTCAACGCTAATGACATTTAAATAAGCTTTAATGCTCAGCAATGTAGTTGTGTGTTCTGAAATTGAATACCTGCTGAATTTATGAGTTGTGCAGGAGTATTTGTATCAGGAAACCAACAGACATGCTATATACAACAATATCACAAACGCTTTCAGAAAAAATAATAAATTCTTTTTGAAGTTACAACTGTATTGGTTTTTGTAATTCAAAAACAAGCATCCAAACTGCATTTGTATATTCATTAAGAAGTTCTCACTTTCAAATTCAATTTGTAGCTGCATAATAATTAGGAAGTTCTTACTTTCAAAGTTGGTATACTTGATTTTCAGTTTAGGTCACCCGGTTCTCTTACTGATTATGTGTTAATAAACCAAGGAATAAATTAGTAGTTGCTCGGCAAGTACAACAGCCAAATGTGAGCAAAGAAAGGATTAAGCAAAGACATAAATTATAGCACGGTCGTACACTTTTTTTAATGGAACCCATTTTGCAAAAGTATATTTAAGGAATAAGCTCAAGTCTCAGCTAAATAACGAGATAATTACCAGTTGACACGTCAAAATATGCCGAATACGTTGAAAATTCTGCTTTACTCATACCACAACAATTATAACAACAACAACATCAGCGTGAATTACATTAACAATCTGCGGCCTTGTTGTTGTTTGCTTAATTTAATTTAATTTAATCGTCTACCGTTAATGCAGACGCTTCCGAGTGGCACTTAAGGCGTGTCCGAAAACCACGATACTCCATTTGGCCAAAACCAAAATTCAAACACTGCTGATGTTTGGCCAAACGGTCGAGTGCTCCCTTGTGCAATTTGTTATGAAAATAATGTAAATTAATTGCATTTAGCAAGAGGACTATAGCCATATCTGTTTTCACTCCTGCTGCTGTTGTGTCTCTTTGTAACAAGGCTGAAAGTAAGTATAATAACCATTTTCCTTGCATTTTCTGTCCGATAATATTCTTAGTTGTGTGTTCTTTGGATCTTAGTTAATATTGTCTGTCAACAAGGTGTGAATTATTTCTATTATTATTGCTCTACATGCTGTTCCATAGACAGCGAATAGCCTAGTCTTTAAATAGATTGTAATATAAGAAAGCAGGTGCCGGTTTTTGGAATTGCCAGAAATGAAGCGTACTCTTTTCTGAGATATTTAAATAATTTTAATTAAGGGTAAATATGAGAACGACACATGGCAGACACATGGTAGGGAAAAGGGGGAAAAGTTCAAAAGATCAAGAAATTGTTGGCAAACAAGTCTCGTGGCTTCAAAAGTTGTTTTATGGCATTTGTCGCATTTTATTTGTTTTAATTCCTCATCACAACAAAGTTGTAACATTCACATATTAAATTATGTTTGCTGTACTTATATGCATGTAATTCCTTTGGGTTTCTTTGAATGTTGGGCACTTGTTATTATGTATTTAAAATGCCTGTATGTCGTACTAATTCGCATTTATTATTGATGTATTTAATTAGCAATTAGCATTGTCTTTGACATTAAATGATGGGACCAGGCATAAATCACGCCCACCCAATGTTGCAGTGTGCTGCAGACAGCCACAATGTATTTATTAGCTTTTTAACTAAATGCCACTAATTACCACAAGTGGCTTTAACCGACCAGCAAACCAACCGACTGAGTTCGCATTGCCTACATTTTTATAACGCATAAAATATTTATGACCTGGCCAGGCTAATAAAATGGCCCAGTGTCGGGGCATACACTTGTCCAAATACTCTCTCCCAAAAGCTCATAAAACCCTTACCCAATTTCAATGTCCAGGGCGTAAGCTGCTGCTGAACTGGGCGTGTTTTACTGGGTGTGTCGAAAGACTCATCTTGTTGTTGTTGTTGTTGCTGTTGTTGTTCATTTCGGACTACTTTGTATGCGCCACATTGTCGCCATTTTGTTTGCCATAAATGTTTAAATTCTGCATAACTTCTTAATAATTAAGCAATGTCCATAAATCAGAGTCACAAAATCGCTGGACAACTGCAGACATAGCTGCAGGGTAAGTATTTAATTAATTAAATCACAGCATTAAATATATTATTATCGTTGTATTAGATTGGGCTTTTGGTTCATTTTACATTTCAGTTTCGGTTTATTTATGGGGAATACTAATTGCCTTCGAGGTGCTAATCAAAATGTTTCCAAGGAAACCACTACTCGTGCTTTGAATTTATGTAGGAATACTGTCATTTCGTTCTCTCTGAAGTGCCAACAGCTGGCTGACTATGAAAATGGTCTTAAATGTGTATTGCAGTGGCTCCTCTTGGTGCTTGGCGCGCTTAGCTTAGCCACAATTTATGACTGAGCACTGTGAAAACGAGACGCAAGTCGAGCTAAGAAACCTCAACCCTTTAATAAACCTTCCAGCTGTTTGTCCAACTCTCTCGTTCTCTTTAGTTTGTAATGTCTAAAAGAAACAGAAACATAAACAACAAGCTGTTTGAGGAAAGCTTCAAGTTGAACAGCTTAAACAGCAACGACAACAACAACAGCAACAACAATGAACAACATAAATAAGGAGCTGTGAGCGAGGCATGAACAGCGTGTTTCCCTGAGGCTTTGTTTTGTGGCACCTGTAGACATTGGCAGTCACCGGGAAAAACGCTTGTGACTTGCTGTTTTGTCAGCTGACGAATGGGTTTCTTAACCCTTTCACTTTTACTTTTTTGTTGTGCCAAGCAAATGGCCGTCGAATTCTCCTTTTTGTAGCATACTTTCCAGCGCAATACCACAGAACGTGCTTTTCATATGTAATCAATTGAATGAAGCTGTCAGAATTGAAATATTATATGCATAACATTTTGTTTTCATAATATACTTGGTTAAAACTCTTTTATTCTATACTTTTCAAATATATTTATTTTTATTAATTTATTTAATTATATTAAATAGAGCTGAATGAATTAAACTACTTTATGCGAAATTTAATGGACATACAAATTTATCTGTCTAATGATTTATTATCGGACCTTTTTTTTATTTAAAAATGTATGCTAATCTAATAAGGATTTAGACTGTTTTTTGCAAATATAATAGATATTTGAATGTATTTGTATCAGACTTTTTTTATACACAAATTTAATTGAATCATCGAATAATCAGTTCACAACTTTTATGACATTGCAATTGAATTTAGTTGCCTATTATTTCGAGAGCAACACTTGCGACCAGTTTCTTTGCCTCACTCCTTTGCAGAGTTTCACAAATTTTTCACCCGTTTTTTTTGCTTTTAAGGCGAACTTGAACTCAAGTTTCTTGAACCAACGACCGGTTCAAGGCACAGCCAAGCAGAAAACAGAATAAGAAATCTCTGAGGCACACCTTTTCACACTGAAAGCTTCTTTAGTTGAGAGACAGAGTAAAACCAAATTGATTTTTACATATGTGTGTAAACACTCAGTACATATATTAGCATGGCTTTATTTATTTGCTTCGTTTTCCAAGCCATTTATATGTCAGACTCGACTAGTCATCATAGCGTAGGGTTGTGTATGCTCTCTGTGCCCGGATGCTGAGACTGTTTACCAGTACCAGAATAAAGCAACCTCAATCTGAGCCAAAGACAACGACAACACACACACACACACACACACACACTCATATAAATATATTATACACACACTCAGATTCCCTCAGTAACAGACAGGCGCCGTCAATCACCGGACGTAATGGTCGCCCAGGGCCAAGAGTCTTTACTCTGCTGACCAAAAAGTGTTTTATTAGTGTGTTTATTTTCTTGGCTTTGGTAGTCCGTTTTGATTTAACACCTTTTCAAGGTGCTTTGCTCATTTGTAGACAAGTGTTAGTCATGCCACACGTAATTGAATGGGTTTGCTTAATTATCTAGATTTGTAAATCAATAAAAACGGGAAGGGAAACTGACAATGCCAAAAGGGAAAAGAAATTCAAATTGAATTGACTATTGTTGGTATGTGCAAATAGCTAATTCAGTTAACTTATAATTCTTAGCTTTGACTAGGTTCAGCCTGTGAATATTGGCGGGTTTCTACCTCGAGTGCCATGTTAAGAACAACTGCAGTTGACTCAATATACGAGCGTAAACAGTTTGTTGGCTTTATTCTTAAGAAATTAATTCAAAAGGGCTCTTTCGTTCGATTTGTTGCAAAAACACCATTAATTTATTTTTCTTTTCACAGTCATTTTCTTTGATATATCAAGTTATTTTTCTTTTGCGAAAGTACAATCTAAGTGGTTTCAATTGATTTATTTGCTATTGCCAGTTTGCCTTTTCAAATTTCTTTAAGTCTAGATAGAGCGAATAGAGAGAATCTTGGCCGCATTCAAAATTGTAGTCATTTATTCAATTAGTCATTTGTTCGAGTCTCTGAATCATTTCCAATTTAGCAAGTATTCGTTGAAAGCATGGAGTAAATCGGTTTAAAGTTCTGGCTTCAAGCAAACAACCACAGTTATTGGGTCAATTAGCTAAAAGGTTAAGTTTTCTTTGACCTATACTCGAATAGTACTAGTATATGTAGGCAGACTTAAGCTCAGGCTTATTGAAAAACTAAAGAGGGTTTCCTTTTGTTCAACCCAATGTCTTACTCACGAAAGCCGATTACAAGTGTAGATTCGCTTGCCAAGTGGGTACAGTCATCGAGTTAACACATGTCCGCGTCTCACCTTTAACCTGATACTTGGCACCTGTTCGCACACTTGGGAAGGGACTAGATACTTGAGGCTAGGACTAACTTCTGGCTCAATGGGCCCTTTGAAAGCTTAGATACAAAGTGTTAAACATATTTATGATTACATTCACATTGTTGTTAGTTTTTGTAGATGGGTCCGCATTATTTTTAAGCGTATTAAAGGCAACTGTTGAAGATTTTCTCTACAGAAAACTGAGGGTATATTAGACAGGCAATTACTCATTGAATGACAACTAATTGTCATGCAAAATTAAAAAGGATCTGCCTCATTTATTAATCTCTTTATTTACTTATTAAGTTGTTCAACTTCAAGTCAGACAGGCTCAAGAAAAAGTTTTACAATAACAGTATATAATTTAAGAAATTTTAACTTGCAAATTAATATAGAAAATTAAATTTGTGGTATAAAATAAATGTATTATTTCTTTCTCAAACTTTGGCATAAACTCAACTCAAACTCTATTTTAAAGCTTGTGGTCTTCTTTTAAATGGCATCCTATAGTCGAATACTTTCTTACAGTAGTAGAAACAGTAGAAACAATACTTGTACTTGATATTAGTTTTTGGCTATGGGCCTATAAAATTTTATATGCACTTTTCTCGACAGTCTCTTGGCTTGCAGTCGTCTTATTGAAATGACGATTGTTCAATCTGAAAAATGGAATGAGAAAAAGTTTTTAACCGTCAGCTTGCGTTGTCACTTTTGTTGTTGTTACTGTTGTTGTTCACTGTTGCTTTTGTCATTTGGTTTCGGTTCATTTTGTGCCCAATTCCCGGTATACGCTTTAGTCAAGCATTGGCGCACAATTTTCGCCACATTGGGCAGCACGTGATGCGTGCGTTTCCACAGCCACAGCCGCAGCCACGCCCCAACGCCACCTAAAGCCCATACGCCTAACTAACCCAGAAGAAGGCGTCCAATCGTCTGTCTGTCCGTCCGTCCGTTCGTCCGACCGTCCGTTCGTCCGCCCGTCCGTCCACAGAGAACAAAAGAAGTTCGTAAGGCGGCAAAGTGCCTGCCATATGCACGTCTCCCTCTAATGCCGCGTAAGTCGTCCGAAATTGTTGCGTTAGTTGTCCAAATGAATGGAATGGAAAAGGTTCCATTGGGCAGAAAAATCAATACACCGTCAACCTGTGTGATGAAGAATGAGATATTTGGGCACAGATAGAGGCCACTCAATAATTGAGCACTGAAATGCAGGAGCTGACTTGGTTTGGGTTTTAGGTCTTAGGCTGTTGCTGTTGCTGTCACAGTTAATTCGTTATTCATTCGGCCTTTCATTGAATTTATCCTGGTAGATAAAGTGTGTGGGGAACAAAGGTAGTGTGAGTGGTCATTTTGCCGGCTCGTGTTTGGATTTCATACTTAGTTATATACGCACACGTGTTTATACGTCGGTGTGTGTGTGTGTGTGTGTATCCCAGATTTGTGTAACTATGGCACGCATTCAATTATGCATGTCCCCTGGCCTCACCTGCGAGTGGAGCATACAAAGACAAGTACGAGTTATGTCGCATGCCAAGCATAGTATTACAAAAAAAAAACAAAACCACAAGTCCACATTGCTACATAACGAGCTTGCCACATGGCATTTAGCCAAGTTTCCCAATGTGACACCCATTCACGTTTTGGCTTAATTAATACACATGAATGGTGCGGCTTATTAATACGCCATAATTGTTCAAATTGTTCGTCCTCTTAGAGGCGAGCTCAGTGGTTCTTCTTGTCCCTCACCCAAGGGTCATTTCCTTGCCCTATTTTAGTTGGGGTCGTCATTAGAGAGCGCGTTAAATAATTGTTATTTATTATTGAGCCGTAAACTGCTTAAGTTCGTGCCACCATTAAGTGTCAAATACGCTTTCTGCTCGACTGACAAGTGGCCCATAATTACCCACAAGGTAATCTGTGTGTTTTCCTGTGTTATGTAGACAAGTTTAGGTGAATGATTAACGTCCAGCGAGGTGTGCTTCCTGATTGTGACGGCTGGCTAAATTTGTCGAATTAATAGTTGCACGGGAAAATAAATATGAAAAAAAAACAAACGAAAGCGACAACGACAACGAAGTGTTTTGACCTCAAAGGGAATGTTGGCTGTCTAAAACATGCGGGCAGTTTGTCGGCTGCTTGTTAACAGTTTGCGTGATTTTTGCTGAATGTTCAAGTAAGTATGTTTTATTGTACAGGAAATAAGCGGAAGGCAGAGAAAAACACACAAAGAAAAACCAAAGCTACAAGTCTGCACCCTGGCTGGAGCTTATTTATCGTCTCTGTCTCTGCCTTGATGTGAGTTCACCTGGTCTTGGCAGTTGAAACAGGCCGCTTATTTTACAGCAGACAGTTGAGGCGGATGTCCTCTGTGCAAATCGGGAGCTGTTCATTTTACGCTGGTTTTTTGTTGTTGTCGCATTGTTTGTTTTTTGCCAAGTGTTTTGTTTGATTCAATATCAATTTTGGGCGCACAAAGCGACGCCTGATCACAGTTTAAACACGGGGCGTATGATTAATGAACTGACTGCGCTAGCCCGTGTATGATGATTAGCGCTGTTTGAAAAGCAGCCATTGTTATCGTCACTCCTGCTATGGAAATATGTTAATTTACAACTAAACTCGTATATGCTAAATAGCTTGAGCTCCTTTCAACCAGTCAAGTTTAAAGTAGCGACCTATACTGACAGCTTGCTCCACATCCTAATTAAATTACAGCATTTGCCAATCAAATTTTGGCACTTCGACTCTCGAAGTAGATTGACTCTGTGTGACTTGGGTTGAGTGAAGTAGACATTATGATTTATATTTTTGCAGCTGTTGTCTGCGCCAAACCCTTTTATATTGTCTGTTGGTTGTCTTTCAGAGAAAGGTCAACTGGACGCAACGGACGCAGACAGAAATTATGAATACGAATTTGTCAATTGCCTCGACGTGACATATAATTTGTCGGGTATTGACTGATGTAGGTTAGTTTGACGCATTCAGCGAGGGTTGATTGACCGACTGTCTGTCCATAGACCCATAGAAGGAAGCACTCCGCTGTGTTTCCCTTTTGTTTTTTCAGTTAGAACTTAAAGCCAAAGCATTGTCAGGGCACTTGCAATCTGGGCACGCACTCCGAATGCTGAGTGAACGACATCAAAATGGTATATTTCGTCGTTTATGACAGTTTTATTCGACGGTCATTAAAAACGTTTAATTAACGCTTGCTAAGTAATTCTCAGGGGGCCATAAATGACAGAACTTTGAGGGAGATCATATCAAGCAGTGAACTTGAGGAAACTAGAGTGGAAAATAGCAAAAAGAAATAGTAAAAGTTGTTGTTGCTATTTATAAAATTAGTAAATATCAACAGAAATATAAGTTGCCCAGAATATTCTCGTTTATATTGTTTCCATCTAGCTAAAGGCATTTGACAGTCAGTGATATTTAACTATGAATTTATTATTATACCCTGCAAAAATTGGGCAATATAGGGTATAATGAATTTGTGTGAATGTATGTAACAGGCAGAAGGAGTCACCTCCTACCATATAAAGTATATATATTCTTGATTCGTATCAATAGCCGAGTCGATTGACACCTGTCCGTCTGTCTGTCCGTCTGTCTGTCCGTCTGTGCGTCCGTCCGTCCGTCTGTCTGTCCGTCTGCATGAACGCGTGGATCTCAGCAACTATAAGAGCTAGAGACTTTAAATATTGAATGTAGGTTCCTGAATACCATACGCAGTTCCAGTTTATTTTCAATTTTCGATATAAAGTACCGTTGGTTTTTAATTTTAAAAAAATCCCCATAACATAAGCAATGTTAAAGCTGGAGACTTGAGATTTGGCACACATGATAAGAAGTTTGGGTTTAATGGGTCCTGAAAATTTCATCTGGATACCACGCCCCCTTTGCCCATAACTCGAAAAAGCTGATAACAAGAGCAGTTTTACAGCTAGAGACTTTAGATTTGGCACACATGGTAGGTATCCTACTCTCAATGTGTGCTATAAATTTCAGTACGATCGCATATTGAACTCAGGAGATATTCAAGAAACAAATTTATGCAGCGCAGCTGATGCGTCGCAGCGCAGTAGCAGCGCAGTCGCTGCGCCGCGCCGACGATATAATGAACGAAAATACGCTTTTGTTCATATACGTTTGATTTGCCTTTCGGCCGCTGTGGCGCTAAACATAAACAATCAACAGTCGCTGTCCAGTGTTGCCAGACTATCGCAAGCTACCCACTCGCGATGCAAGCAAAATCGACTTCAAGCAATATATTTAAATCGCATTATAATGAAAATACTTTTCTTTGAAGACCTGCACAGGGTATCCTACTGTCGCGTGCGCTCGACTGATCGGCTTGTTTTTTTTAATTATGTATGTGAATAGCGTAGAGTTGCAAAGAGCTTAATTGCATATTTAAAGCACGTTAATGGGACATTAAGCGAATCTGCTTTATTAATACAGTTTTTATTACTTTTAAGAAATATACATGCATGTATGTAAAGAAATACGCTTTTGTATTATAAGTATTTTATAAATCGAAAATTCAATTAAATATGCATTGCATTCATATCGCTGCAAAATAAGACAGTTCGAAAGTTATACTCAGTACTCAGTAACTAGCTGAATACTCTTCTAGAGAAGAAGTGGTACTGTCCGCCTTCCCTTACATTTAAACTCGCTTTCTGTTCATTAAAAATTTCAGCGAAATGGCTTCATGGCAACGTGCTGGCAATTTTCCCTATTTCATTTCAGGGACAATTCAGGGAAAATGTGTTTACATAAACAAATTAATACAATTATGTTGTGCTTTTAACAAAACACGGTGACAATATGTCAATTGAGAAGCTTGTGCTGATTTTATTATAACTAAATGAGAGAAGGGAACATAAAACACAACAAAGCAAATATTTTTGTTATTTTGGGGTAAAAATTTTACGTTAAAGGGATTAAGACAGAATACAAGCTCAATTTGTTTTTAGGAGAACACAAATAATCCAATTAAAAACAAATTACTTCACTATAAATTGTATTTTGAATAAATTTTCTTTTACTGATAGTTAAATTACTTGAATACAAATTGTATTTTGAATACATTTTCTTTTACTGGTAGTTATAAACACTGTATCGTAATCTATTTTCTAATTTAATATTTTTGTAGCTTTTCAATTTGAAAAGTTAAATTGCTTGGCATAAGTCTAATAAATTCTGGGTATCTTTGCCTATTTTGACAGCTTATATTTTTAAGCAAAATATGCACAAGTTTGAATAATAAAAAACGTTTTAGTTGAAATTGAATGCATAAAATGTGCACTTTAAATATTTTTTGCCCACGCAGATAAAACAAATATCTTGCAAGGTATTCGCATCAGCTCGTAAAGTAACGTGAACTTTAGTTTAATTTTAATATCACGGTTCCGGGACCAAGTACGCTTGTTAGCGCAACTCATAACAGTTAAGTATTCATTTTTTAACATTAAGAATGGATATGAAAAAGGCAACGTCGGCCATGAGTTTCACTTTTTGGCATGTGGAGTTGGCAGGAGTTTAAAGCCGGTCGGCACTTTAAACAGTCATCCAAATAAAGTAGTTTGAAGTCGAAGCCGTAGCCGAAGCAAAAGAGATGCCCAGACAGCACCGGGCAAATGGAAACAAAGTGGGCCCATGCCTGAGCAGCATATAAAAATATGTTTGAAATACTTAAGAAAATTAGGAGCGCCGGAATGCCGAACGAACGGACGGACGAGGCAGCTCAAATGGAAGGCAAGCGCAATGGTAAAGGAAAAAGCAAAGCGTAAGCGAAAGCAATAGCATAATGAAAGGAAAACCGAAATGAAAATCATTGCTTACTCAATGCAAGAATGTGGCTGGCCGCGTTTCCCGGAAAATGTCGGAAATGCTGCTGCTGAAGGTTACCCAAAGGCTAACTAACTTATTGTTGTTGGCCATGGCCAGCATGCTGCGCGGTAAAATCAATTTGTTGGCCCAAAACAGGCATTTGAATTGAATCAATGGAACGTGCTTAGCGCGTGTCAATTTAGAGCATCGCTGCTCTTCATGATGATCAGAGGGAAGAGCAGACAATCGTCAACTAACTTGGCCGTAATTAAAGCAAGTTAAACAAACTTTTTACATGGGAAGTCAGATATGTATATGTATATGTATACTTGATGATCAAGTTGTCGTCAGTTGCGTGCATGTTAGTATTATTATTACATAAATATGTAAATACATAATCACAAGTATGATTTACATGCAACTCTCAATAGATTACGCAAGTCGGATAACTTTTCTCTGGATTGGTCTCAACGACAGGCAACAAAGCAATAATCCAGCGCCAAGTCCAAGTCAAGTGCTGTGTCAACTTTGTCCAAAAAAGAAATAAATCACCCGAGAAATAGGAGAAAGCACAGGAGCTGTTTCTGTTCCCATGCCGTAATTTTCTATGCCAAATTATGCATTTGTCCGCGAAACACACACACACACACACACACACACGCACACATGACAGGCGTCTTCCTTTGTGGCAAGAATTTTGCAACAGAGTTGTTGTCGGAGGCGGTGCTTTAAAGTTAAGCTATGAAATGGAAATTGGAATTAGGATGTGGATGAAGATATGAATGTGGATGTACATAGATACAAAAGCGGATGTGGCAACGGTTGTGTGCGGTTTTGGGTGAGAATGCGTATATTTCTGCGAAAAGTAAACTGAGCGCGTGTCATCAAGCAACTGTTTATATTATTATACAATCATGCAAATTAAATTGAACTTTTTCCGCAAAGTAGTTTTGGATTTTCCTACCAATGCCTGAAAGTATGCAATGCTCTTTTGCGGAGCAACAGCCGCAAGGACACAAAGGATTAGTGGGCCAACTTAGCCACAGGCTGTCAGCTCACTATCAAAGTGATACTGCTGTGTTTGACATGCCTTTAACCAAATGGCAACAGCTTCCCAACAATAACAATGACGGTTGCTCACACAGATGTCCTTCCATTATGCTTTAACTTTATGTGTGTGTGTGTGTGAGTGTGGTGGGTGTGTGGTGGTGTGTGGTAGTGGCTCGACCCCAGGCTTACAGAAACACTCATCATTTGTCAACTCGACGTGTGATATGAAAAAATTAACTCTTACGAGTTGTGATTGCATATCACTTTCAGTTCCATAACTCTGTGATATATTGCAGGAAAATTTTATTCCCGTACACTCGTCTCCCATTTCCATTGCAAAGTATTGTTTAAATTGGATTCGATTGATTCCTGTCAGTGAACGCTTTCATGTTACTGTCCATTTTAATGAAAATAAACGAAGGACTCATATCAAAGAAATACAATTTTATGGCTCAAATTATATTTTATTAAGCAACAAAATTACATTTTATATTGATTCATAATGTACGAGTTCGCGGTATAAAGTTTTGGGTAAATAATCCCATTGGCTTTTCTGCCACATACTCGTACAAAACTCGCCGAAATAAAGCATTTTGCATAAAATTGCTTGAATTTCGTTGATACGGTGTTCAATTTCCTTCCTCTTGACTTAGGTGAGGTGTAAAATTTGAATCTTTTATGAGTCTGAGACACCGAATGATATGATATAAATAAAAGTATATAAATAAACATTCCTATACTAGCTGATGATGCACGTGTCTTCTAGATGCTTTCTATATTCCACTTGTTACCTGTAATCGGTAAAATTACCATTTAATAACAGGGTATTAAGAATCTCTTACATGTGATAGTTTTCAACAAATGGATGTGGATTTTTCAAAATCTGTGGAACAATTATTTAGTGACTTTAAAAGAAGAACAATCAGAATTAGTTTGACGAAATAAAGTTATTTAGAGCAAACGAAAATATGTAAAGTGTTAGCTGTATATCGTTAACTTCAGTCAGTCAGCAGAAAGAGATTTATATTTTAAGATTGTTACTTGGAATGAAACCTGACATATGAAAGCAAATTCATAAAATTTTTAGACAATTATTCCCTACAAATTATTAATAGAAATATATGTAAACACATGAAACGTTGGTTTTCATCGAATTAATCAGTGGAGCTTTCATTTTTGACTTCTAGACTGAGAAGTACAAAAGTGAAGACAGTCTTGTTATTCCCAAGGTTTCCAAACTTGTGTTTGCTTTAAGTTTTAGAAGTAAAGGAAGGAAGATCAACAAATTTATTATACTCACCTGTCGAGTAATTTCTCTCTCCAGTGCACTTTGTTGTTTGTCTAGCTTGGCTCAGGTAGATTAAGGTAATTAATTTGAATAGTCATGCAGGGTAAATGGTATGCGAATAGTATATATGTATGCACTACAATGCTTTAATTAGCTCAGAAAAATATGTTTCAGAAAAACGAAACTAATGTCATAGCAACAACAGACTGTTGAAGTTATAGACAATTAAATAGTATGTTTGTTGCGAAATGATTTTGGAAAGAAAAAAGAAAGAAAGAAAGAGAAACTTATTGCCAGTCAACACACACAGTCAACTTATGTATATAGTTTAACGAGTCAACGTATTCCACCATACAAAGTCGAAGAATGGGGCGAATGTACGAGTAAGCCAACAGTTAGTTTTGTCTAACAGGAAGTTTGGGCCAATGCAGCCGACGCGTCGGCTCACTGTGCGTATGCGTAATGTTTACCGAACATTGCCCTCTGGCAAAGTTGCCCTGGCATAAACTGTGCGCTCGCTGCCAACATGTTGCATGTTGCGTGTTGTATACGCTATTGAGGTCATGCGGGTATTGGGAGTTCCTGCAGCTTCTGTTTGACATTGAACACACCGTGGTCGAGATTTTATGAATGAAACTGTTACGACTTGCGACTTGTACAATGTTAGACGAACTTGTACATGCTCGAACACGCAGTAATTCGTCCGAGTCTCGCACGGAGCACGAACAGTTCGCAACGAACAACTAAACTGAACAGATCGGAGCGGACGGAATGTCAGTTGGTAGAACTCGATGTTTGGCAACGGTTGTAAACCACGGCAGATGAAATAATAATATACCCCTCTCAGAGTTTCCAAAGTGATACAATATAGAAATTGGCAGCAGCAGAAGCTGCAGCGAACCAAGTGATAAGATAAGATTTCGAAAAGTGCCAATAAAGCAAAAGAAGAAAAGTGAAAGCCGTTTACAAATGTTGTGAATTTATTCAAATGTCAAGCTGTTTATTTTGTTAAGTATTGCAATTGAAATACAAAATTGAAATTGAAATAAAATTATAATTACATTCAAGAAAGAAGTAATACTAAGTTAAGGCCAAGGCAGTTATGTGTGTGTGTGTGTGTGTTTAAATCAAATAAACAACCTCAACAGCAATTTGACTAATGACATAAATCAAATTACGTGTAACTAAAGAATAATCTGTTTCCCCCTGTTTGCTGGAAGTGAATACTTGATGTGTCTATTAACTGAACTGTTAATAATTAAAAGTAAGAAACTTTAGAAACACTGAACGGCAACGGAAAATACTTAATATACATATTCTCTAAAAGGCAAGTGGATTACATATAAAATTGGCATTAAGAAGTAATTTGTATACCTGTGTGTCTGTGGGCTCTTACTTAGATGCTTAGCTACTCAAAATGGATTTAAATATGGATTCATTTTCGCTTCTGGCACCCACATGAAATTATTCAAACAAATATGTGCAAATAATTGAAAAATTCCGAATAATTGTGCTTTGATACTCAAATGTCAAGAGTAATACAGTGAATAGATAGATAGATGCCTGCTGTTATTTGCAGACAAAAGAAAGAAAAAATAGAAATAGAGATATATATATAAATAAATTATGATGTGTTAATATTTAAATTGAAAACACACGTTCAACTTGATCTCAAGTTAAACATATAAAAATATTGCAATAAGAGTGTCGATGGTGTAGAAACTGAAGAATAAGTACATATGTGCTCGAGGTGGGACAACTGTGCAAATAACTCGACTGTTTCGGCTTAGACAAAGCTCCAAAAAACATCAAAATTAATGTGGAATATACAATATGCGATCAGAATACAAAATGGATCATCCAGAACCATAATAAATAAATGAGCTGCTTTGCGTATTCAGAGAGTGTCTCTTAGTGTATCTGTCTGTTCTTTGTTTGCTGACTAACTCTTTTCAAGAAACGCAAACATAATTTCGTTCAGTGTGCCAGACAACAGAACAGATCTGTTTATTTTCAGGCAAGAGCATTCTCTGAGTTCTCAGTTAGTTGAACTTTTTTTTTGGAAATTGTGTTCTGCAATTAGGTAGAACAAATGGTGTTACAGTCGCACTCGCAAATGAACTCAATTTCCGTAAATGAGCAAAGTTTTTTGTCAGACAAAATAGAAACAAAGAACGAATCAAGAAGAAGACAAATATAAAACGTGTTTGATTAGAAGATATCCTGTTTTAAGATTATATTACACATACAGTAGAGACATAGTACTCTTATCAGCTTCGCTTGATTATAAACAATAATAATACTTGCTCTATAGATTCTATAGACTTCAAAATGCGCTCTACAACATCTGCAAACACACTCTTCACACTCTCGTTTCCAGGGTATCCACATTGATAAGCAGACAATGGCAATAATGTTCTGCCATTTCCAGATTCGTTGGCCAACAACAAACCAAAAAAAACACAAAGCACATCCGCGAAGTGGACGTCAGATAATCATCATTTCAAATGGCCTGTGGCCAAACCATTAACAATGCCAATACCAATACAAATGCTGATGCCAATGTCAATGTCAACAATGGCCAGCGGCGCTAACGAAGAAAGTTTAAAAGCTGCGATGTCTGTACAAAGAAACCACTTAAATAATTTTCATTTTCGATTTTAACAATTAAATTGCGTATACGCAGCGTGTGATACCTACAGAATGGGTCCAGTGTATGCCTACAGTTGGCACAATCTCTTGAAATATTTAAAATTGCATTAAGCCGACAATAATCACTCTAACTAGTCCGGGGTCGTCTAGACATTTGGGTCAGGTCTTCAATTTTTGATACTTCATATGCAAATCAATCAAAATGGGGCTGGCAGACAGAACTTTGGCAGGCAACTTGCCTGTTGCCTCGACTGCTGATCAATCAATGCGCATTTGTATATTAATCGCGCTGATTAAGCACCCAAAGAATTATAAACTTTCACTCGAGCATCCGGGCACAAAATACGCAATTTTCGCATAAATATGACATGGCGTGTATTGCAGTCGATTAAGCGGGCATTCTGACAGTCTATCAATCTGTCAGTCTATCAATAACTGTATGAGCAAATGCGCGTGTAATTGATGTTAGATCGAGTTCAGGTTAAGTTCAGTTCTTTATGTATATAAAAGATAAATTATATTAAAGTGTAAATTCATTTGAGATTGTAAGTTAATATCATTAATTTAAAATTAATTGATGCAAGATGAATACATACAAAAGTTACCTTCATTTTTACAGAAATAAATATTAATTTAGTATTTTGAAATGTAAATATTGTTTTATTATTTGATTAAATTGCAGGAGAGACACACACACAAGCTCAGTTTTCTGCATCGCGCGTGCACATGTTGCGTATGCTTAATTTTGATAGAGCTTTAGCTGGACTCTGTTTATTTTGTTGAACTGGTCTCATTGTTTGCCCATTGCCAAGCCACAGGCAAAACACAACAACAACTTTAACCAAGCATTCAATTTAATTTATGTTCATAAATTAATTTTGAAAATGAAATTTTATGGAATTTTACTTTGAACTTGCAGTACAAATCGTCGACTCGCAATCAGACTGGCCTGACAATGCCACTGACTTTAGCGCAAAGTCGACAGCCGACAGACGACAGACGACAGTCGACTTGTTGTCGTGGTATCCATTAAATCTAATTCGCGGGCTTTGTACTGAAATTCAGAGTGCTATCCAGCATTTGTTGGCTTCCACTGGGAGTGAGAGAGAGCACGAGGCATTAACCACCTCAACGTTAATCTGCCCCTCTGTAATTACGGAAGTCTAATTGTACTTGTGTGGCAAAGGTCAATGGCGGGCATCGATGTTGCAATACTATTACTTATTTAAATTGACTGCATCGACATCAAATAGCATGAAGAATAGAATAAGGCCAATAGTGTGCAAATTGATGCTAAGACTCATACCTGTGTGCAAATACAATTTCTTAATTGCTGAACTTGTTAGTCAATCGACAAACGACAATCGTAGATTATCCGAATGATTTCAGCTAATTAAACCACAACTAGTTCTGAGCTTTTACTACTATTTATTATTTATTTGTGGCATTTTAACACTGTTCGTTGACGTTAACGAGATAGTGAGAATCAAATAGGATGAATAATTTAGCTGTGAATTGTTCGCATCAAGTTTGGCACACAGTTTTAGATCAACATGAAAGTTTCTTGGGATTTCGTTGATAAAGTGAGAAATTTTACAGTGAAAATTGCAGAAATGTTGTAGTAAAAGTTTTCTCATACTCTCAACTTTTACGTTCAGTATTTACTACACGTTTACTTAGATTCCCAGAAGTTCTGGTTACGTATTTCAGAAACTTTGAACTTTACTCTGCAGCTGGCAGAGTTTTTGTTGAATCAAGCCAGAACTAATAAATTTATATTTAGGCCATAAATCAAAAATGTTTACTAATACTGAAATGTTTCTTCGGTTATAATAAATTTTTTAATCAAACTTTTTTTTGTAGAAATATGATTCACACACAATGATTAATCAAATTAAATTAAATCTGCATTTAGGCAATAAATCAAATAAAACAAACAATGCACAGAGCAGCAGTTTCGAGTATTCAAGTGATTCTTCTTATGTAATGAATTAATAAATCAAATGCCTTTGTTTGAATATTAATCAGCAATTTAAAACTTGTTAAAATTCCCTAATATTTGCAGGAGTTTGCAAGCGACACCTTGGCTATTTGACCGACAAAAACTAATTAATAATAAAGCCCAATCAACTGTTAAAGCCATAAAGTCTGCCTGTTCTAACTCAATTAGGTTTAAGAATTCAAGAGATTCAAATTACATTACAAACAAGCCGATCAGTCGAGCGGGCGCGACAGTAGGATAGCCTGTGCAGGTCTTCAAAGAAAAGTATTTTCATTATAATGGGATTTAAATATATCGCTTGTAGTCGATTTTGCTTGCATCGAGAGTAGGTAGCTTGCGATAGTCTGGCAACACTGGACTGCGGCTGTTGATTGGTTATGTTTAGCGCCGAAAGGCAAATCAAACATATGTATGTATATAAACAAACGCGTCTTTTCGTTTGTTATATCGTCGCCGCGGCGCAGCGACTGCGCTGCTACTGCGCTGCAACGTATGTGCTGCGCTTCATAAATTTGTTTATTGAATAACTTCTGAGTTTAATATCCGATCGTACTAAAATTTGTAGAACACATTGAGAGTAGGATACTTATTATGTGTGCCAAATTTCAAGTCTCTAGCTATAAAACTGCTCTTGTTATCAGCGTTTCCGAGTTATGGGCGAAGGGGGCGTGGCATCGCGATGAAATTTTCAGGACACATTAATCCCAAGCTTTTTATCATGTGTGCCAAATCTCAAGTCCCTAGCTTTAACATTGCTTATGTTATGGTGATTTTCCTCATTTTAAAACCAACGGGACATGATATCGAAAATTGAAAATAAACTTGATCTGCGTATGGTATTCAGGAACCTACATTCCAAATTTGAAGTCTCTAGCTCTTATAGTTGCTGAGATCCACGCGTTCATACAGACGGACGGACGGACGGACGGACGGACGGACGGACAGACGGACAGACGGACAGACAGACGGACAGGTGTCAATCGACACGGCTATTGATACTGATCAAGAATATATATACTTTATAGGGTCGGACATGCTTCCTTCTGCCTGTTACATACATTCACACAAATTCATTATAGCCTTTTTTGCCCATTTTCAATGGGCACAGGCTATAAAATTTGTTGAATTTATAAACTGCATTAAATATAATTTAAATTTCATTAGTTTTCAGAGGAAAGGCGAACGAAACTCTGTTATTCGACCGACGATGAAATCAAACGAGTCTAATTATTGACACAGAACCACAAAGCATAGTCAACATGCCAACTAGTTAGTGTGTATGCCATTGCAAACCACTGGCATAACTGCCAACGAAACCACCGATTGAAGCTGAAACTAACAAGCCAAACAAATCAAAGCCATGGAAGCTTTTGACTATGGCTCTAATGAGCCTGTTGGCAATAACGAGAGCATACTTCCCGCGTCTGTGGATCTGCTGGATAGCTCTTTTAACGATACAGATAGCAATTGGTCGACAGTGGCGAACTTTACACGTCTCTTTGCCGCAGCTGCTCCCAAGATTGCCAACTACACGCTCAATATGCTAGATGTGGGCCTGTCACTGGCCACAGAAGCTGGCGACGCCGTCACCGATCCCACTCCAATAGCATTTCCCACCACCACCCGAGCCGCCGAGACTGCCTTTGCCATTATGACCAACTCTCAACTGAATATCTCTACGCTGGAACACATCAATAGTCTACATGATTCATCGCCGGTGGCCGAGCAGGTGCCCGAACATGTTATGGATCATGCTCCACAATTGTCACGCTCTGGTCTCCTCAAGGCTTACGTCTTGGCTGTAATGGCCTTGTTCTCTCTGCTGGGAAACTTGTTGACCATTTGGAACATCTACAAGACTCGCATTTCGCGTCGCAACTCGCGACACACCTGGAGCGCCATATACTCACTGATGTTTCATCTGTCCATCGCAGATGTCCTTGTCACAGGATTCTGTCTGATTGGGGAGGCAGCTTGGTGCTATACGGTGCAATGGCTGGCAAATGAGTTGACTTGCAAGCTGGTTAAACTCTTCCAAATGTTCAGTCTCTATTTGTCGACCTATGTATTGGTATTGATTGGCGTCGACCGCTGGATTGCCGTGAAATATCCAATGAAGTCACTTAACATGGCCAAGCGCTGCCATCGCCTGCTGGGTGGAACCTATATACTCTCCCTAGTGCTCAGTTTGCCCCAGGTAAGTGCACCATTTAGTTAATCCCACGGCAAATCAATTCAAATTGTTATTTTTTTTGACATACACATCAAAATTGCTACATTTTGGCAGCAATTTGTCGCCAGCCATTAAGTCAAGATCAGGCAGACGCCCCGGGCCTCGGGCTGCGTGCCGCGTGCCGCAGTTGACATAATACGTTTGCTTTATGACACGCATACGCCCCGTTGTCCCACGTAAATAGTCCTAAGAAGGCGTCAGTGCGTGCGTTGGCATTAAAAGCGCTTGCTCTCCACATAAGAGCTCACTAAACGCAGCTTTTGATATTTCCACGTCCTTCATCGACACACGCGCAACCTTTCCAATCTAGTGTCAGATGTTGGCAAATAAACTTCTTTTTTTTCTCAGAAGGGTTGCCCACAATCGAAAGACTGACAGTTGTAGTCGTTGTAAATGTTGCCGCGGACGACAAACATGAAATATTTATATTCCCGGCATATTTTCAAGCATTCTCAGTTGGATGTTCTTTACCTACTTACATGAGAGTATGTATTTGCTGTCCTCAAGTCGGTCCTTTGGTCGGTCCTTCTGTCGCTTGAGGCTACTTATCTGCTCTGTTGGCATCCTTTTGCCATCGTCCCATCTTTAATAATAATGGAAACACCCAACATTTCGACCATTTTTTCGCAATAATCCTTTATTTTCACACGTTTATTGCATTATTTATGTGTGTCGTGTCGTGTAGGTTTTTTTGTGTTTCTGTCGTCCGATTGTATATATAATTGAGTTGCCCAACAGATTTATGGCCCAACAGCATTTTAATAGGCTCTGCTTTAGGGAGCGGTTTACCGCGATTAACAGATTAGTAACTGGCATTGACTGCATTAAGTTGTGGCATTTTAATTTATGTATTATTATACAAAACAATTGCCTCAATATAAGTGTAGGCTCGTACTTTGCTAAAGCTTTCCACATATTTATGGTAAGTTAACCTTCTTCTTTTGCAGTTATTTATCGCAGTTTTGCTAAGAACTTTGAAAGTATATAGAAAGTTTCACTAATGAAAGTGCTGCTGCGTAAATTAGCATAGTTGAGATTGATTAGCTGAAAGTGCAAATGATGATTACACTCAGAGAAGCTATGAGTTAACCAAGTAGTTGTATAAGTGTACTCACATTACTACAATAAATAATAGAACGCAATTTCTATGGCAAATTAACAGACATTCCTTGCATTCATTTATTCACAGCATAAAATTATCTGTCATTTCGATGTATGAAGTTGATTTGACAAAGGCTGAAATAGTTTAGATGAACACATGGAATCCAGTTCTGTGGTACTTTTAATGTCTGGGGAGCTCTTAAACGGTATTCAATACAACTTGCCTCTGGCATTGTTAGCAGACAGCAGAGTTTTAACTGTGGGCAAAGGTTAAGTTTATGCAAAATGTAACCTTTTTGTCTATCTTTTGATTGCCATTCCTTTCCGTTCTGTCAGTCAATCTGCATATGGATGTGGGTGCTTTGATACATTTCTGTGGCAAGTTTTGCCAAGTTGCCAATCAGTTGTTTGACCCAAAAAGTTGCTCCCGTTGCAGTTTTTCTGTTGTTGTTTTCCAGGTTCTCTGCTTACATTATTTAAATTTGCATAGTTTCCGCGTTAAGCAAGGAATTTTAAGCAGGAGATGGCGCTGAAATGTATGCTACGGTTCTTGTTGAATAATTTAACGCATTTAATTATGAGAATCTGACAATTATACACATTGTTTGGTTTCACCTGACAGTCAGCGCATTCCTTATCTCTTATCAGTGTCTCATGACTATTTGAGGATAATTACAGGCAGGGGCGATGATTATGTTTGCATATGAGCATAATTAGGCCTTGGTGTGCAACATTTGCGTGTTGATAGAAGATTTTGTGGCACGCATCACGTGTGTTTGTCAACTTATTTAAATCATACAATAAATTTGAAATATAATTACAGTTTTATCTTAAGGTGGTCTGCAGGAATTAAAGCCTTTAATTTGCAGTCTCTGAGTTCTTAAATTAAATTTAATTAATTGTACATTTTTTTATAATTGGTAATACAGAGTAAATATATATGATAGGGCTTACTAGCTCTTCTCCTTTCCTAAAACTACTTATAAAAATATGGCAATTTGTATCTGGAATGTTTGGAAATACAAAAGCGTACTTCATTCAAGTGCCAACTGTCATCTGCATATCCTGGAGTCTAATTCGGAACAGAACAGAATAATGGATATTTGTATATTTGTTATATATTTCTGAAAAACGCATAATACCCTCTCCAAATGTATAACAATGGCATTTGTAGGAAATACATATTGAAACTATTTTTATCCACTGTAAGATGATAGTGAATTTCATATTCAAACGAGCATTTCTCACCATTTCTTTGTATTGAAATCTATTCACCCCATTATGAAAGCTGTTGCTAAAGAGTATGTGGAAAGGACTCGAAGTTTAAGCCTCTTACTGCAACGAAGTGAACTTTTCACATACTTTCATTAACCAATATACATGTTTGCAGTTTTGCAATCGTTGGACTCTTTGTAATTATGTCGGTTTTTATAGGTCGTTTGTTCCGCAACTTGACAGCACATTAGTCGCCACAATGTGGACGCGTGTCGGCTGGGTCTGTTGCGTGTTGCATGCCCCAAGGCGATACTTTGCTCATTCGACTTCATTGAATATGCTACATAAAACTCATGCGGCATTTAAACGTGACACTTTCAGCTTGATACCATTGACACCGTGCCATTCGACTGCATAATTTGAAAACTTCATTCACAATAAGTCCCAAACACTTTCATCAGATATTTTTCAAATTTTCAGCAGTCGCATTTCAATAGCCATCTTATCAAATTCAATACACTCGTCCTAATACCCGTCCTCCTATTCGCCCGCCCATGATTCTGTGTCGCAGCCTGTTCTCCATTTCACGCGTCTCAAATAATAAAACAAAATGAAAATTTACTTCCTTTGGCAATAAACAACAAATGTTGATCCTGTCCCAATACCTTACTCACTCTGTCTTTTTCTCGCTATGTGTGTGTGTGTGTGTTTGTGTGTTTGTGTGCGTGTGTGTTTGTGTGTGTGTGTGTTTGTGTGTGTGTGTATGTCTGCATCCGGCATAAGTACGTTTATATTACACTATGCAACAGTATTTCTTCCCCGCAGATGCTGGTGGCAAACCGAATTTCCATTGCCGTTTTACATTTTGGGAATAAAATTCAAACGCATTTTCTTTTATTGGGACACTTTTACTTTTGGCATAAACATGTTCACGTTATTACACACAATGCACACATACATATGCATATGTATAGACGTACTTATTGTTGAACTGCCAAATGAGGATATAAAAATGACAAATGCTTCTGACAAGTGTAAGTTTGACTGAAGTTTGACGTACTATTTTATATATTCTTTAAAATGTTTTGGGCATTTCTTTAATTTAACTTATTTAAACATATCTTATACAATGCCACAGGGAAATCAGTAAAAGAATTCCAAGAAATTTAACTTATAATTAAGGCGCAGTTTTATTTAAAGTCTGCAGTCAGGTCAGTTCCGATTTTCACTTTTTATGGAATTTATGTATAGCTGAAAATTGATTCAATCGGCAAAATTTGGCCAAAAGTGACAATCGGAACGGATGAAAGAAATTCACTTTCAAAAACCCTAAAAAGTATTAGCAAGGAAGATGTTGGTTGGTATATTCCTGTGTACATCAATCCCTGTGTACATCAATCCCTAGACAACAACAACAACGAGCAAAGACAACAACCACGAGCAAAGATACTAGCGACGAGCAATGACAACATGAACGAGTTAATGCAACTTAGGCGAATTCACTCTCAGGCGAATTCGCATGAACATAACCGAGCGACCAAAGAAGATCAGAGACCGAGACGCCGAAGGGAGTTGGAGTTCGGCCTCTGACGTGAAAGGTTGTGAGAACATCAGCTCAAACGACGAAAGATTACTAAGTTTCTATTCTATTAATACTTGTTTTTACTCAATTGTATAATAAATCCTACATGTATATAAGGAAGTTATTTATAATAATGGTATGTCTCACTATGAAGATAGGTTTAGTCTTGTTAGCATTCTAGAATCCTCACTTTATTTTATTCGATAGTAGATATTGTATCGTTCAATCGCTCGGAAGTTATAAATGTGCGAAATTAATAAAAATTAGTACTAATACAAGGGGGTCTTACACGAACTGTGTTTTAGTGTTTTAGTTTTACTACTTTGCGCTCAACGAAGCACTGCAGATGTCTTTCTAGTCGCGCCAGCTGTTGACACATCAAACTGGAGTCCAGAAACCAGACTCCCCTCCAGTACTGAGTGCCAACGGTGGCAGGCAACTGAGAGAAGGTCATAAAACGTGCAAATGGAAAGACTTTTAATGTATTAGTTATAATCACAACTGCGGCAGAATGCTGGATTATAACCACAGCAGCAGTTAAACTAGATTTATCGACGTCTACCAAGGATATACGATTAACGATAGTAGTTTAAGTGAAGATTTGTTCGTTCCAAGGACAAATTAAATGGATTAAATGCCCGTTATGACTATTACACAACAGGTGATAAGTATGATAAATTTGCCGAGCTAAAACCGAGTTTAAAATGTAAATAAACGAGTGTGCTTTTAAGACTAATGGAAAGTTACTTAAATGTGTGGTAGTAGAAGATCCTTGGTACTTTGCTGCTTGCAAAAGGACCACAATTTGCGACTGTTCGGAATGGGAAATTCTAAGCTGCAATACTGTGGCAAGAGTGATTACAATCGATAATCAAGCTGGCACTGACAAACACACAAACGCATTCACATATCTAAGTATAAACGCAAGTTTAAACATTGGTTTCCTTTGACTCGTTTCCATTCAGTGAAACTGATAAACATATTCAATCAAATACTTTTTCGCATGTTTGTAAGCGAATTTAATCAAAGTGCTTATGTCATCCTTTTAACACTCCCCTCACCTCTTTCTCCCTTCCCTTCGCTTTACCCGCAGTTCTTTATTTTCCATGTGGCACGAGGTCCCTTTGTCGAGGAGTTCTATCAGTGTGTTACCCATGGAACCTACACCGCCGCCTGGCAGGAGCAGATGTATGCCACATTCACACTCGTCTTCACCTTCCTGCTGCCCCTCTGCATACTCTTTGGTAAATATGAATGCCTACACAAGTTTTTAAATAGAACTCGACCGTACATATAAATAATATTATATAAGCAATTATGTTCCTCCGATTGATTGACTGACTATACAAATGAATCAACCACAAATTTTAGATAATGTTATTCCTGCTGATAGTTTCATTAAAGTCCGATAAAGTTTTTAGTCAATAACTGCTGCATCTAGACAGATGGATATCTAATACATTTAAGTCTATACACGGCCAACGCCGGGATACAACTAAGTACATATCTACCTACATTTACTAATGTAAGCCAACCAATTTAAATATTTCAGGCACCTACATGTCCACATTCCGAACCATTTCAAGTAAGTCGATGATAAACATAGCAGCTACATATCCTACAAACATTTTTCCTCTGCTTCCTTATTTCTCTTTTGGCAGGCAGTGAAAAAATGTTTCAGGGCTCCAAGTTAGCCAACTATTCAACAACGAAACAGTTACCCACACAGACAAACCGTCAGCGTCTGATACACAAGGCCAAAATGAAATCATTGCGCATCTCTGTGGTCATCATCATCGCGTTTCTCATTTGCTGGACACCCTACTATGTAATGATGATTATCTTCATGTTCTGGAATCCAGATAAAAGGGCAAGTATGCGATTGTATGGGCTGGGAGGGCGCTTTCGTAGGCGTGGGTCATTTCTGTTACAATGCCGTTCACTACTCTGGCCAAAAGTGCCAATTTAAAAGGGTTGTTATTCTTGTAGATTTTCCCTAATGCTTCCTGTTCCGCCTGAGCCAGGGACCGTGATTGGTCTCGTGTGAGAATAAGCTATAAACATGAACCATTTCGTCATACCAAAGTCTATGGAACCCATGTTTTATGAAGTTAGAATAGCAATTGAAAAAGAGAATTGATATCTTTACATTATCCTAAAAGAGAAACACTCTGATTTAATCTATAATACTGCCTTGAGCTTGAATCATAAATGGAACATATATTGAACATCTTGCAACTTAATTTAAATACGTTCTGCTAGGAATATCTTTATAGAAATTCTGTAGATTTTCTAACTGAATGAGAAACAAGATTTTTAATCAGAGTTTATTGTCTGCTATTGCGTTGGTCTTAGCGACTTCATTTAAATACTCCCTCTGTGGGATATTTTTATTAGAAACATTTAAAATTTACGAGTAACTTTTGAAGGCCCATCAATCAGTGGCATGCTGGCAGTGTCCATGTTGGGGGTTCCCCATTGTTGTTCTGTTTGACGTGTCTAATATTACGGCTTGTGTCGGCTGTAAAATGAGTATATACTCTCATTCTTACCCATACTCCAACTCCTTTTATCCAAAAGGCAGAGGCCTGTCATGGAATTGAATCAGTTGGCAGCTGTTTTCAAATCCTTTTTACGACTGAATCTTTTCTTTTCTCACTTCGACGGCGGGTCAAAGTGCCTTGGGAGTCGCTCGCACTTAAGAATTATTTCTTATGGCAATTTTTTAATTAATGGCAACATTGCTGACTTGGTTACGACTGCCCGTAAAAGCGTGTACCATACGGGAATGCGATTGCCTCAGCGACTGTGACTGTGACCAGATAATGAAAATCCACAAAAAGGTAGCACAACAAATGGCGACTCAAGCTGCGGCATGCCACAAAGACTAGGCCGAAAAGCAACCACAAACAAAAGCAAAAGCATTTACACAAAAGGACCTGAAATTAATTTGAATTCTACCGGATCACTTGCAGCTGGGCGATGATTTGCAGGACGCCATCTTCTTCTTTGGCATGTCCAATAGCCTGGTGAACCCGCTCATTTATGGCGCCTTTCATCTGTGTCCCGGCAAAGGCAACAAATCGGGAACTAGCGGTGGCAACAACAATGCCTACAGCCTAAACAGGTAGGTAATGTCCCCAACTCTCTGTGCCCATCCTTTAACAAGCTTTTGTTCTCATCTCGTTGTCACAGAGGCGACTCGCAACGTACTCCCTCCATGCTGACAGCCGTGACGCAGGTGGACGCCGCCGGCGGTAGTGCACGTCAAATGCGTACTTTCCGTCAGCAGAGTTACTACCGTAGTTCCAGCAATGGCACCGGGGGTGGGGCTCCGTTCAAGGAACAAGTGGGACTGCTACACGTGGGCAACTCCGCCACGCCGCAGATGATGAGGAAGAGCTCCACGGTGCGTAGCCCGCATCCCAATCACAGCTCGGCGATTGCAGCACGTCATTCGGGCTGCCTGAGGGAACAGCAACAGCTGCTGCTGCAGACGCCTCCGTCCACGTTGGTCCTCAACTATGACAGTCAGCGCGGCGGTGTGGGCGTGGGCGTGGCCAACGGGCTGAAACTAATGACGGGCGGTGGCCTCCTGGGAGCCAACGACGAGCATGTGTCGAGTGTGTGAGCAGAGCTAGCGGCGATGGTGGCGGTCGAGGCGGGTGTGGGTGCAATGATGTGCGCAGCAGAGGATGCATGCACCTGCTGCCGCTGCCTGAGCCAGGAACTAGTGCGACGTCAACAGGGACTCATAGAGGCACCCAATTTGGTAACACACTAAATGCAGTTAGAGTCGTGGGAGTTGCTCGTAGGGTTGTTGTTCAGGTGGGGTGAGGCGGGGGAATTGTCGATGATCAGATCATCGAACCGCGTTACATTTGATTAGTGCAACTAATTGAGAATCAAGTCTTTGAACACTGTTCGTGTGCTTAGCTGTAATTGTAATAATAACGAGTTATATATAAATTAGAGCTTAAAGTAGTTTTCAACTGCGAGTTGTGGCTCAGTTTAATGTTACAGTAGACTCTCACAAATTAGAAATACTTTGCTATAAGTTATACTTTGTAGAGACTTTTATTTCATACTATATACCTGAGTTATTCATTTCTAATTTGTGAGCCTCTACTGATAGAATTTGTTCTATATCTAAATGTTTTCTTGAACTTGAATACTTTCATAGCATACAGTTTACTAGGAAGTAGAAGGGTATCCTTTTACCCCACGAAAGTGGTCAGTGCCAAGCGAATGGACTCTAAGGTACTCTAATGTTAGTATTTGCTAGCACACCGGATACCGAATTAGTTGTAATGTTATTGCGAAAACGAAATGCGAGCAGAGCGGACAGATTAACACAGAAGCTGCAATCTACACAGGTTAATTACTTTGAGTAAATCCCCCTAAGTACTTAAGCAACTTGTACTTAACTTTTATATGTATGTACATACAAATACACTTAGTTTGTTTACACGCCATTGCCAAACGAATGGAAAGTTCGGTCAACTCGGGCAGAAAAATGAGAGAAATAGAAGCGAAAGAAAAAGTGAAAGTGAAAGGTTGACTTGATGCCACCGGCTGTTGCAATGAATTCCAAATTCAATTCTATACAAAAAAAAAGTCCACGATTTGTAAATAAAAACAAAAATAATGAATAATTCTATGCTTGCTTGTCATACTACATACTATTTGACTCATCCTATGTATGTGTTTTGTAGATATTAAGGATAATCTCTGTAAAATTTGTATAGTTTATTTTTTAATAAAAACTGAACGAGCATTGCAAAGAATTTACGATCCAACTTTTATGCACCACGCACAACTCAACATGTTGATGAACTACCGCCAATGCCTATAACTTGGCCTATGCCTCGTAAATCCAGCAGGGCTCAAACCCAACGCCAGTCGTGTATCCAACCAAGCACATTATACTTTTTATGCACAGCTTCCTGCTCCGTCTACAGTTTTTGCTGTCTGACATGACTACATATTTTATAACTGCAAAGTTCGTGTTCAAATGCAAAACAACAAAAAAATATATATATATGTATATAAAATGAGGCCCCAAAACGGCGCCCAAATATGTGCTACAACATTTTTTTTTAGCTGCTGCGCAACCAATTTACCAAAATAATGGAAAACGTGAATGACCCAGTAAAGGGAGGTGGGGGGGGGGGGCAAGTGGGGAACACACTTGATACTTGACCGAGGTCTTCTTTTATTCGCGCCCATTTGCAGAATCGCCAGGAGGTCGACGCGATTCAACAGTCGACAGTCGTCCGAAGTGACCACGTCCAATTATGCGCAGTCAGACGACCAAAAAACTGAATGACACGTCCATCAATCGGAGAGGGGCACGACGATTATTCAGCAAGTAATTCCCAAAATGGGCATTTGGTTGGTATTTAGACACTGCCCTGACAATTGTAAATACGTGAATTTAAATTCAAATGCCATAAAGTGTGCATAATGTTGTTGTTATACCCTTGTCGAGGGTATATTAAGTTTGTGCACAGTATGCAACAGGCAGAAGGAAGTGTAACTTAATGGTATATGTGTTATTAATCAGTAACAACAAACAAGTTATTAATCCATTTGTCTAATCGTTTCAACGACTGGATCGCAGAGATCACAGGTAAGAGCTAGAAGCACCAAATTTGGTATATAGCGTTTTTATATGCGATTGCAATTCAGGTTTATTTTAAATTTTAGTTGCCATGGACACCTCATCCTCAAATTAAAATAGAATAATTTACAAGAGCAATTTTAAAGCTTGAGACTTGAGTTTTGGCACTTATGTTAAGTGTCTTGTCGCCGATGTGATTAGAAAACTTCCTAACGATCGGATTTTAAACTTAGAAGTTAAAATCAAAAAACAAATTTACTCAGTGTTAATTCAAAGGATGATATGGAAGACACTAAAGATTGCGGCGTGTATGCTCGTGTATGTATGCGTTTCAAAGTGTTTTTCTCTGTATGTACGTGAGTGCAAATACATGTTAGGGAACTTAAGGAACTGTACCAAAGTATCTCGTAGTCGAGCACTCCCGACTAAAGCTTTCCTACTTGTTTTATTATACTTAGGTGCACGTCCGTTCCACACACACACACACACACACCCACACAGAAAACAACAATAAATTCGGAATCCCACTTTACAAGCACTTCTGATACAGCCGACCGAGAAAGACCCCTTAAAATTAAACGTATTCCGCTTGCCTTCCCCGTTTTAACGATGATTCAATGGCATGTCCAAGAACAGAGGTCAAAGTGGAGTCTTTTGTTAATCTCATCTGAAACTGACAGCAAGATATTCGGTCATTCCCGCTCTGCTGATCCATGAATAAGAACAATAATAAAAATCTCTCGCAACAAAAATAGAAACACTCTGCGTATACAGTAATTCTCGGTATCGCAACTAACCCTTATTACAATAATTTAACTTGCGAAACCTTTGACCCACATACATTTTGTTATTCCATCAGTCAACGGCATTTTATTATTGTAGAATTCGCAACGATTAATGCCATTCAAGCGTAGACCAATAATGATTTTGCAGCACATCAAAACAAAAACATAAAAATAGACATGTAGACATATAAATATATAAAGACAGCCCGAAAACCCCCAAGCGACTCATCAAAAATTTATGAGCCGCATGTATGTTTAAGATAAATGGATTGCTTATGTGTACAATAATGATCTAATTATACAATTGCTGATGTCCTGACAATACGCAGACATTCGCTGAAGCTTTAGTAACAATGAAAAATGTTTGATTTCCTTTAGATAATCGTGTTTTCATTCATATCGAATTTCTTGGCTGGCTTTAACAATTTTTTTCACTTAGATGTAGTTTACACAATGTACAATCGCTAAGTGTAGACATTCTTAAAAGTGCTATTTCGGCTTACATTATAATGCATTTATGGGGACTCGTGTCTTGTCCTTATTTCTATCTCGTGCTCACCACAGCCTCCTTGCGCGCCGCGTCCTGCAGCAGCTGCGTATCCACCTCGTCGCCCGGCAGCTGCACGTAACGCACCACGGAGCCGCGAATGAAGCAGTTCTTGACGCTCAGCATGTGCGGATATTTGTCGGGGTCTGTGACGCTGATGTCTGTCAGCTTTATGTTGAGATACTGGTCCACGGAGTGCAGCGTACCGCAAATGCTACAAAAAAGTGTCCACGTTTGTTACTTTCTCAGATTTGGAGGCAGCACAATTTTCGTTGCACGCGCCAAAAGCGGCGACACTCACCTGAGGTCATTTTTCAACTCGACCACGACTTCTTTGCCCACGAGGGATTTAAAGAATGAGTAAAAGAGCTATAATCAGAGTGTATTTCTTCATTAGTTAGTATTTTAAATGTTTATTATTTGCTTACCATTACAAATCAAATGTTTTTATTATAGTTTCATCAAATTGTTTATTTTTCTGCAAGCTGCAAACTCTAGAGTTATCGTTTCGCTCTAAAGAAGTTCTAATGAACAGTAGATTGAAATGAACTACCGAACTTGTTCGTTTATTGCGGAATCAGACTGTTTATTCATTCATAAATAGTTCTTTATATGAATAAAATAACTGTTTAGTTAAGGAGTCAACATTTTTCAATTAAACTTAATTGTTAAATTATCTGACTGCAATAAATTGTGTATGTGCTGTAGATATCCAATAAATAAAGTGCAGTTGTTATCGATATACTAATTTTCTGACTATTGTGACTACTATTTATGGCCAACTCACCATGATTTTGTGTGGAGCAGCAGAGCGCCATCTATTGGTCAGTAGATAGAACGCAAGTGTGGTGAACTCGAGTGTGCGCAAAAATTGACTCACATGAAGTTGGCTGCACGCAAATTGCCAGCTCTGGTGAATTTACTTATTTAAAAATATGCAAGCTTATAGCGGTGTGTCCGTTAAAAATTCAAATAACTATTTAAATTCGATTAAACATTTATAAATATTTAATACACATGGAGGCGCTCTTATTCATCATTTTGCATTTAAATACAGACAAATTGTACACAGCCCGTATATAACTGAAGTGAGAAAGTGCTCGACTCGGGGAAACCCTGTAATCAATACTTTCCTTAACTCTCATATACCATCATTAAATTTGTATACGATGATAAACTAATGTGGATAAGTACTTGTACTTATAAATAAATGAAAATCGAATGAATTTGCACTTGCTAATACATAATTTATTGACTTTTTAAATTTAAATTACATTTTTATAACAATTCTTGGGTCTAAAACTATATACAAACATAGGCTCATATGGATTTAACCTTTGGGTAGTTCTACTTACTCGGTTCAAACTAACAATATACATTACACGGTGCATTACGGCTCGTTTATATCGATCTGTTCGTAATGCAATTTCTCTTAAAAACTTGGTTTAGCTTAAAAATCACATTTTATATATTTTTTTTCTTAAAATCTCAACTTGTTGTGTGTTGCGTGCCCCAAAAAATGCCAAATGGCCAAATTGTTCATAGTCGGAGACAGTGCCTGCCAACAGATTTCGTACACGCGCATGGAGTTCGCAACACTAAACACTAATAAATTCGTATGACTACGATTTGCATCTTTGCCTAATGATCTGAGCTAAAATACGAGTTCTGCATGAGATACAGCTTGTCGATGGGATTGATAAGGCTCGTGTTCAGATTGGCCAGCATATCGTGGGGATTCGAGTGCTGATTGTGATTCCCCGACGAACTGGTCGACTGCAGTTCCAAATTATTCAGCGACAGCGAATCGGCATCATCATCCAACTGATCAAAGTTGCTGCCGTCCAGTGAGAGATCCGAGCTGCAGAAACTGTCATTCGAGTTGGCTGGATAGTCTGCGAGCGGAAAGGGGTAAATTAATTAGTTTATCTGTAGGAAAATAAGCGAAAGAGTGGGTGCTTACCATCCGGGGAGAAGGGCAAGTTCGGATTCAGCGGTTGACTGGCAAAAGCGCTGTCCATGCCACCCAAGAAACCAGCCACATTGTCCACGCTATGCTCCTGTTTCACGCACTTCTCCTCCTTCTCACTCGTGTCCTTGTCATCGGAGGAGTTCGCATTGCCATTGCCACGCCCATTGCCATTGCCGGCTCCGCCCGCTGTGCCGCCTCCATTTTGCTTCGCCTTACGCTGTATCTTCTTCATCTTGGCACGTTGATTTTGAAACCAAACTTGCACCACACGCACCGACAATCCCGTGTCCTTGGCCAACGCCTCCCTCACCTTGCGACACGGCTTAGGGGATTGATCAAAGGATGCCTTGAACTGCTTGCGCTGCTGTGACGTTAGTATAGTGCGTGGTCTCTTTGGACCACGTCGTCCATCCCTGGGTCGCAGTAGATCCTCCTCGTCGAGGCCAACGAAGCCACAATGCTGAGCAGCCGCCGCCGCCAGAAACATCTCCTTCTCCAGGTCATGGCGATAGCAGAAGAGTTGCCCATCCCGCAGCATGAACTGTTCCCCCTTCTGGAGGGGCAGACGACAAGCATAGCATACGAAGCAGGGCAGATGGAATACATAGTTGGGAATGGGACGCATGACCAGCTCCTGTGGCAAAATGGCATGACAACAGGCGGCGCACTTTACACCGAAGAGTCGATCGTAGTCCAGCTTACAGTAGAGCTTCGAGTTGCGCACGTGGCAGGTGTGATGCAGTTGCATGCCACAGTAGCAACAGGCCAGGCACTGCTCATGCCAATTGGCATCTCCCACATTCATCAGATATCGGTCGTGTATCTTCTGGCCGCATCCCTCGCACAGCTCGTAGTTCTTCTCGCATTTAATGTGGCCCACTTCTGCGGAGGAGAGAAAGGGGGAAGGGGGAATGTATTAGTAAGTTATAAAATCGATGAGACTTCCAACTACGTGCCGGCAACACATGTTGTTCCACAATAATCATGGCGAGAATGAGGATGAAGTGCGTTGTCAAATCGTGTGCAAATGTTTTCTGTGTGCTTCGTTGCGTCTCTCGTCTGACGTTGCACTATGGGGCCAAAGGCCGAAATATGTGGCAGATATATACAACAAAGTACTACAAAATAAGTTTACAAAATGAAGACCTTTTCAACAGGCTGGCAACCATATCAGAACCACTTTTTAAATTCCTTTAAACTTGATAAAAGTGAACAGATTTGAAAGAACCAGTTATACTAATTTTATAATTTTTATCAATGCTTTCTTAGTTTTAAGTGCAGCGGCAAATCGCCAAAAAGTCCCACTGTGCTTCGTGTGTTTTCCCACTTCTTTTCTGTCCTGGCTTAGACAAAAAAAGAAAATTATCTGTCGCCGTCTCTGGCTGTAACAGCTTGTATTGATAGCTCCTTGATGCGTAATTGAAACGTAAAGTTCGCTGTGCTTTTTTCGTGAAATCGCAGATTCACACACTGTCATCAGCCTTGAGTGCTCGACTAATCTCTGCACACAACACACACACAACACATATACACACACACTCTTGAGTTTTGTAAACCAGTCATAAAAAGTAGTACCCCAAAAATATGAGCAAAAGCTGCAGTAAACATAAAAAATATATGACGAGAATTGGTTGGCAGCAACTGAAAAATGCGAGGGAGGGGCCAGAAGGGGAGTAGCATTCTCTCGCAGCTCATGGTATTATATGACTGCGGCTTCGTTGGCAGAGAAATGTACATGATTTATGGTTGGCACAATCGCAACTCCTTCCCCTAACTTTGCTGATGTTGGAGCTAAGCGAACGGAGCTAAAACAGCTTAAACCCATACACAAAAGTCTGTCTGTCTGTTTCTGTGTGTGTGTGTGTGGGTGTGGCTAAAAGCAGTTAACTTTGTCTGGTTGTGTTTTGCGTGCTAAGCCAGTGCAGCGTAAAGTTGACAACGGCAGTTGCATCATCGCCGCATCAACATAGAAGTTGCAGCTTTAGAGTCGATGATGCATGAGAGAGACGCCCAAAAAAGTATGCTACAAAAAATAAGAGCACTACTGTCAACCTTAAAATACTCAGCGCTCGCATTTAAGCTATTGAAAACCAATAAACCGATTAAAGGCAAAAATAGTAAAAGAAAATAAGAGACAGAATAAAATATGTAAGTTAAATAATACAATAAAAGCATAAATAATATAAAGTTAATATAAATACATATATAATAAAGTTTTAATATGAAGAATAAACAACTTAAAGATAATTCTACTATTCTATGATTTTAATTGGGGAACCATCGATTTAAAAAGCAGACAACTCGATGCCTCAATACATTTTCTATACAATATTGTTGAAACTGATTCGTAATTGAAATTGAAACTTCTACTTATTATAGTTCGAAGCACACTTTAATTACACGACTAAAAAATAGAAGACTTTTTCTTGAATAACATTCAAATTTATTGACTGACTTATACATTATTACGACACTTAGAAAACCTCTAAGTTAAACGAGTATCAAGCATTTATTTATGGAAATTGAATGTGTAAGTTCTAAAACAAACACGATCTGAAAGTACTGTCGTAAAATGTGATAGGTCTAGCTCTGCTTAGTTTTAGAGATCCTGTAATATGTGTGCTACAAAAGATAGGAGACTCCTTCTTCTGCTTGTTACACGCATTCCTATAAATTTACAATATGCCTGCTACCTTTTGGAGTATTGATTACATGCAGATAACAGTTTTTGCAGCATGAATACTTCGCTTGGCGAGGAATCTGAGCAGCGCTTTTGATAAGTCTTGTTTTGAAGTTGTAACAGTATTTTTTAGCTTCTCTTTTTTTCAGCTGCATTTCCTATTGTGGATGCGATATTGTGGTATTGTCATGCCATAGTGCTATCCATTTACATTTCGCTTTTGTGTAATCTAATCGAAATTTATGGTCACTGGGGCTGCAGTTTTATGAAGACTTTTTTTGCTGCATTTGCCATTGACAACGCGGCACAAAAGGACAATTGGACTGTGTGTGAGTGTGTGTTTGTATTTCGAGTGAGAAATGTGTATTTGCGTTGTTTGTTGTTCGTATTCAATTCAGAAGTCCAATGAACAGAAGGGCCTGATGATTGATAACAAGCTTCATTCAATCCAACGCCTTGATGAGGTGAAAATTGTTGAATAGCAAACGAATGAACACAACAACAAGTGCGGCACACTCTCATGTCAAATACACGTACTCCGATTAAACGGCAGATAATTCCAAAATCAACTCGACGATAAACGACGGCAACTATAAAATACAACCAGATAATGGACAAACAGCACCCAAAGCCTCTGTTATCAGAACTCCACTATGAACGCGTTATCAAACGCTTATCAGAGCGTTGGGCGGCTATATGATTAGTCCAACACACATTCCCGCTCTTACCCCGCCCTGTGGGGACATCCCACGCTTTATGGCGCATTTATTGACACATTGACAGGCAAGCGCAGGTCTATGAAGATAAATTGACAGGCAGCCAAAAAAAAAACTTGTGGCATAAATTGTTCGGCTCAAGTTTGTGCCCCAAAGTCCACGTGCCACGCAGATTTTGTAGATTTTGGCAGACAGGCCGAATGACAGGAGGACTTTAATTACAACGACGCGTCGCCGCAATTTAAAGCGAAAGTGACAAAGATATGCATATGCCACATTCACAATTTCACCTTCGCCAATTCCATGTCCAATTACTAAACTAACTAAATATTTATTACACTCAAGGCAAAACTGAGGCCACCACAGAAATCCAACACTAGAAGCGAGTGTGTGTGTGTGAGTGTGTGTGTGTGTGAGTGTGAGTATTGGCTGTTGAGTGTGTTCATTTCCGAGACTGCAGCTCTGAACGTTGCCACAAAATGCTTGAAAATTCCTTTCCTTCCATTTGCTGTGTTGCAGTTGGTTTTGGGGATTCTGAATTTCGGCGTCAAATTCAAATTCAAATTCAAATCATAGACGTAAATGAGCAATGCTCAAGTCTAAAGTGATTGGCAAGTTGGAGACGATAAACGGAAACGAAAACGGAAACTATTTGCAGCCATTTTGTGCAAAAGTCATACATTAATAGAAATTTCATATGCAAATACGAAACCATTTGCCTGCCAAAGAGCCTCAAACCTGTGGTTGTTACGTGTGTGTGTGTGTGGGTGTGTGTGTGCGTGGGTGTGTGTGTGGCGAAATATTTGCGTGCTTGACAGAGCACACCCAGTCCGGGTCTATGTCTGAGTCCGGGTCTGGGTCTGGGTCCGGGTTCGCATATGCATCACACATTGTTTGCACACTTTGCATTTTGGCCAGAAATTTCGTAAAGTTTGCAAGCAACACTTTCGTTGCAGCAGCAGCTAAAAACCGTTGCCTACTTTCAGTTGCAGCAACGTTTATGTATGTGTGAGTGTGTGTGTGTGTGTTTGCCTCTCTTTTTGCCAGCCTTAATCGGCTTTTATTGGCTCACATACATATCTACTATAGTTGCTGTCCAGTTGGGTTAATTGTCAAAATTATTTTGTGGTCAACTTGTGTTCATATTTTTGGCAAATACTCAAATGAGTACTCGCAATTGCATTCATATTTGCACTCGCACTCGCACTCGTTCATCCGCCGGCAGTTTATGCAATTTATATTGTTCGTAATTCGTTGGAAAATTTATTGAAATTTATTTGGTTGGATTTTTGGCCACAGTTCTGGCTTTAACTGCAAAGCCAAACAATTTGTTAGCAGTTTGTCAATTGTTTTATTATAAACAAGGGCAGTTATTGTGAGTCATAGTCAAATATAAAGTAATAAATACCAGCTAAATAAAGGTAGTCGTCTAAAAATACTGTCAGAGTAGTCTCTATGAAATAATATTACAAAAACTATAAGCATTTGTTTTGGAATAAGTAAAGAAAACTATCTTTAAATTCTAATTAGTTTGTCAGATAAATTCCAAATATATAATAATGGATTACTCACTACAGATATTTCTGATTCATTTCAAACTCTTAGAATCAAAACTAAATTTTTGTAGATTGGATAAAACAATGCAAGACAAGATATAATGAAAACTGAAATTACTAGTGATTATTTTTATTATTATAAATTGTATTTTATAAATTAATCCTAAATTAAAATATACCAATTTCTAGTAATATTTCACAACTTTCCAATTTACTCGCTTATCGATTTAAAAACTGTTAACAACTGTTTTACAATTTAATTGTGATTATTGTCGTTAACTATTTAAGCCAGCAATGTAAACTGCATCAATTGAAAATGCTAAATAAATGCCAATAAATATTTACCATCGATTTCAAGCATTTATTACCAAATATCCAACTGGGAAACTTTCACTGCCATCAAATTGAAATTCCTTAAAGTGATTCGGCTTCTATTATGCCAAAGATGGGAATTAAAGCTGCAACAGCTACCTTGCCACATTAGCGGTAAATTCGACATGAAGCCCCAAAACCTAGAATATCACACGCAAATTGCAAAAATAATTTGGGCCAACTTTAAGGGGGCAGCAGCAGCAGCAGCAGCAACAACAACGATGCCAACTAGCCGTAAGTTCTGGCCAGACCAGGACGTACATCAGGCTCACCTCTCGCCCCTCGGCAATGCCTCTTCCCCCCGCCCCCCCCCCCCCTTTTCCCAACACAATATGCCGCACGCCGCACGCACACACAACTATGCCAAAAACGAAAAACGGAACGGAATGGAAAACGGAAAGGAGCAAGAGCCGGTAAATGCCTCAACTGCCGGTGCAAAATACTTTTGGAACATACCTGTGCGTCCACTGCAATCAGCAGACAATTTCGATGCTGAGCCCGCTGCCAGCGTCGCTGTCGCTGCTCCGACGCCGACGCCGATTCCGACGCCGATTCCGACGCCAACTCCGACTCCTTGTCCTGCTGCTGACGCAGTTGCTGCTCCTGCTGCTGTTGATGTTGGGGCAGAGATTGCTGTTGTTGCTGTTGCTGCGGCAGCAGCAGCTGTTAATGTGTTGCAGGCAGAGTTTTGATTCTTGCTGTTGTTGTTGTTGTTGTTATTGTTGTTGCTGTTGTTGTTGTTGGGACTGTGACCTGTGGGCGTTGGGCAGCTGTTAATTGGCGCTGGTGAGACCGCGTGTTGTTGTTGTGAGGAAATTACAGCAGCCGTTAATGAAGCTGTTGCTATCGAGTTGTTGTTATTGTTGCTGTTGCTATTGCCGGAAATGTTGCTGCTGTTATTGCTGTTGTTGTTATTATTGCTGTTGTTATTATGGTTGTTGCTGTTGCTGCTGCCGGTGTTGGACAAACAGACAGATGTCATGTTGCTGTTTACAGTTGCCGTTGCCGTTGCACTCGGACTGTCCAGGAAGCGTGCCCCGCCATGATTCTGTTGCAGCGAATACAAACTGCTACCAACTTGATTCAGGTTCGTGGGCATTGGATAAAACTCCAACATTGTATTGACACAGTTGTTATTAGGCACGTTCACTGTTCCTGCTTTCGTTTCAGTTTCGAATCAGTTTCAAATGCTGATAGTTCGCCCACACTTTACACGCGTATATAAAACAAAATACTGTTCGCGTTTCACACGTTTACACACGACGAGTTTGCTATTTGTTTTTGATTTGAAATAGTACAATTTCTGTGGCTAGCGCGCTGACAACCAGCTGAGTCCGCTGTCAGTTTGCATGTGATCGAACAATCAGCGAAATCAAAGCATTTCACTTTGCCGTCGCTGCTGCTGCTGCTGTTGCTGTTGCTGGGAAAAAAGTCCCAGCATTAAATGTACCCCCGCATACAAACATACGCACACCCTTGCAGTTGACTGGGTAATGCGCCTGCGCATGTTTACAAAAGCAACGGCAAGAACAACAACACCAACTGCCACTGAGAACGAGCGACTGAGAGTGAGTTGGAATAATTTCCCATTGCTGCACGTGAAGGGTTGCATACGTACACTTACATACTATATGCAATGTCCGACGAAACAAAACCCCTTGCGCCTCAGCAAGCAGTGCTGCGCATGTCTCAAGTGATTATTAGCAGCGAGGGAAATTTACTCAAGCGTAATTTCCCTTTGCCTGCAGAGGCCACACCTCAGCTGCGCTGCCATTGGCTGTACGCTTCCCCGGCAACCATTTTTTTTGACTAGTGCGCATGCCGTTAAAGCATTTTGTAGGGGAACTGCAAGAGTCGTTGTTGTAGTCGCAATCGGAGTCGTCATCGGTTGTGTCTTTTTTTTTGTTCTTCTTGTTTTACCCGACTCGCAACTTTTCTATTTTTTTAATCGTCTTGGCATAAATTTGAAGCAAAGTTACCAGTTGGGTGGATGGTCTGGTTCTTGGTATTCGGTATACGGTATTCGGCTTGTGCCGTTTGGCGTTTTTGGTGTTTGCTGATTGCGCACAAAGTCGCGGCAACTTTGGCGTGTTCGGTGAACGTTGAAAGCTTAAATGGATGTCAGCGGCCATTTCTTATGGGCTTCGCCGTTGTAAGTAAGTATTTGCTGTTTGCGGCTGCTAACGGCGGCCTTGCCATTTCTTTTGCATTTCGGCTTTCCACTTTTTGTGACTGCAACAAAGCCAAACGTTGCAGTGACAGTTGCCGTTGTCGTATTCTGCCCCGACTGAAACTGACCGTCAACGAGAAAGCACAGATTCACAACCCCCCCCACACAAGTTACATCCTCCCACACACACACACACAAATACACACAGACACATATACAAGAAAAAAGGCCGAGCAACAAAAAGGAGAAGACGGAAGCTGAAAAGACAAACCAAACATGGCGCTGGGTATAAAAGTTTGGTGCTACTTCTGCTGCCTTTACATTGGCTTTAGCTTTGGCTTTGGCTTTGGCTACGTCTTTGGCAACAGCAACGGCAACGGCAACGGCAACGGGCTTTGAGCCCTATTCCTGCTGATGATGCTTGTGCTTGTGCCGGTTTTCCTCTTTTGTCTCGTGCTTTTGGCAACTTCTTGTTGGCTTTTGGCTTAAGACTGGGCTTTAGCCTCGACGATTTTGCACAAAAACTTTACTTCTGTTGTTCTTGTTCTTGTTCCTCTGCTTGTTATTGTTCATCTAACTGCTGCTGCTGCTGCTACTTCTTCTTCAATCTATGCCAAGAAACTGTTGATGCCAATGATTCCGGCTGCCAGTCACGGTTAAACATGATTTCTACCATTTTCCGAATTGTGCTTGGTCTTTGTGAGCCAAGGAATTTATACTGTTTGATTGTGCACTTCTTCAGGCTTTGCAAAGAACTTCTGCACAACTTGAAGTCATCGGTCCCATTTCCACTAATCAATATCTAGAGAAAACTATGTTTAGATAATGTATACTAAAATATATATACCATATATATTCAAATTGTAGAATATCATCATATTACATATAAGTAATACAGAATTTTCCTTAGTAATCTATATCATCATTCAATGCTAATAAAAGGAAATTATAAATATTAAAATTATTCTGCTTAAATTGTAACTTTTATTCTCCAAAAGTCGATTAAGAACATGGTTGGTTACATAGTTTTAGCTATATTTATTTTTTATATACAAATCTCTAATTATTAGCGACCTTTCTGATAGATTTTATTGGTATACAAGTCATTAATCATAAACAGAGACCTAACACTTAAGTTAATTCAATAAAATGAAAACCAAATATATAATATTACAAATATTTATGTATGCGAATATTCTGCTTAATTTATGTTCTAACTATTCTAGTTCATACAGACCTTTATTTTGATTAATTATTAATAAATTAATAAGAGAGTTTTATTTATAATAATAGTGATAATATAATATATAATATATATAATATAATATTAAATATATAATAAATATTTTTAACTTAACATGAGTACCAAATAAAATCCTATCCATTTTCTAAAACTATCTGTATTTATTGATATATTCTTCTATTCGAATTGAAACATATTTGTGGTTAGTTACAATTAGTGTTGATTTAGTAAATTGTGGAAATTATTTGCACTCAATTATAACAAAGTCCGAGTCTAAAAGTAGAGTTTTATAACCCATAATCACTACATTTTCGGAGGCGTATGCATAATTAAGTCAACCCAAACTCTAACTCGATCCGAGGGTCTCTTCTGTCATCATCAACATCATCAACATCATCATAATCATCTACAGTTTTGTGTTGCCGTAACAAATGCTGCAAATTATTGTTTACAGGCGCTATAAAGATTATAGCCTGGTCATATATATTGTTGTGGTACTCATATCTGGAAAAGATACCAATCAGCGCATGCAAGCGGCAATTCAATTAGCCTTGGCAACAGTCAGACCAAATGATAGCCTGGCTGGTTATCAATGAAAGGAAAGGAAAACCCATGCTCAAGCTGTGGGTATAAATAGGTAAAAAACGATGACAACATCAATGTCAACGGCGGCAAATCTAATGAAATCGAATTGACAATGCTAAAGAGTGGAAAATGTCAAAGGACGAAAGGGCAAAAACCGGATCGGAAACAGAATTGTCAGGCGGAAGCAAAATGTTTGGGTACTAGAAACAAATTTAATAAAATAACTAAAAACAAAAAAAAAACAGCAAAGGGTAGCATTGTCTATGTGTGTGTGTCTGTGTGTGTGTGTGTGTGCGGCCAAGTGTGTGTGTATGAGTGGTTATTGTGGGCAAAGTAATATTGAATAACCACAACAACAGCAACAACAGCAACAACAACAAGAGCACGCTCGACAGCCCGAGGATAAATAGTTTTTGTGTGGCACTTCAATTATCATTTGAGCATGATAAGCGCTAAAGAGGCATAAAGAACAAGTAAACTGCCAGCCTGAAGTTGGAAAGTGTAGAGTGGTAATAAAAAAAGAAAAAAAAAAGAGAAGAAGCCACACGAGACGGCTTCAAAATGTGCCCCAGGACGAGCAAGGACATGGGCAATGGGACCACCTTGTGGCGTTTGTGTGTGAAATCAAGCAGCAAACAGAGCCGAGCGAAGAACTCTCGATACATGTTAGGGGATGTACGACAGGGGAAGGGTGTATAGGGGTCATTAGGGGCTCGAGCTGGGCAACTATTCACATTCATTGCCATTCACATGCACATTGATGCTGAGCAGTCAAGTAGAAGAGATCCTTGTGGTCTGGTCTGGTCGGGCGGGTGGTGTCACTGCCATTGTTTGTTTTGCCAGCTCCCTCTTCAGCTCCTACAACATCTTTTACTTCTATTTTTATAGGCATCTTGGCAACAATAACAACAGCAATAATGCAGCTGCAGTTCTCAGTCCATGGCCAAAACTGTCGCGTGCTGAGTCCAAAAATGGCCACGGATATTGTGTAAACAATGAGGCGCCCAAAAATGAGATCGAGTTGAGTTTGCACCCGCTATGAATATGAGGCATGCCACGCAGTGCGTTCAGAACTGAAGTGGGCTAATTTGACGAGCCCCTGTGTGGCAAGAGTGCAACCCCCAACTTCAACTTCAACTCCAACTCCAACGCCAACAACAAATGTGTTAAAGGATTTATGCGCGTAATTTTGCAGATGTTTAGATTTCAGTTCTCAAAACTCAACTCACAGTTCACAGTTCCCTTTGCTGGCAAATTGGTTTGCTGCCCGGTGTGCGGACTTGTGTCAACATGCCGACCCTGTTCCAGTTTCAGTTTCAGTTTCAGTTGCAGCAGCATTGATAGACACGCTGTCTGCCCGAGGAGTGAAATACAGATTGCTGTGTGTGTGTGTGTGAGTGTACACAGAGCGAAAAGATCAAATCTACTTAAATTTCTACATTTTAAACTCGATTTATCACTAAGTTTGCAATTTCTCAAGTCAAAGAATACTTTCTTTATACAAATTACAATTTCCGAAGTACAAAAGTTGAAGTGTTTTATTAGTTTTAAGAATATTTTTAAGTTAGGTGCAACTCCAACTTGATTAAGGATGTGATCTGTGCGTAATCACTGGGACAAACAGTGTCTAAACTCAGTTATTCATACAATTTCTTACTCATTTGAGCTATATATCTAGAGTTTTAATTGATTTAAGAATACTTTCTCTTATATCAAAGTTAAGAACTTGTAAGTTTGTATTTATATCAATTTAGTACTGATGTTTTTCGCTCTGTGTAGCTGTGTGAAGTGCACACACAGCGTGTGCAGTATTCACTTTTGGACAACGTCTCTCTCCCTCTTTCCCTCTCTCACTGTGAATGTTATGAATAATATGTTCTGTTTGCTTTATGTCAACTTCATCGAGTCCCACACAAGTGCCTGGGATTGCCCAATGGAACATATTAACTTTAGCTTAACTAAACTGAAACTGGGACTGGGACTGAAACTGGGACTGGGAATTGGTTTTCCTTCGTTTATCAAAACTCTGTTTATTCGCCTTTGTCTGGTTTGTTTGTCTTGGCAAATGGCAATGCAGCTATGCCAGCTTTTTGTTTATAATCGACTCAATGCATATCGTTTTGTCTGTCGCAAAATGTTTATGCACATTTAGAAATTAATTGCAGCACAGTTTTGTGTTTTTATCGTGTGAACATTTGATGTGCCAACCTACTACGTATCTGTATCTGTATAGCTGTAAATCTGTATCTGTATCTGTATGTGTATTTCTATCGCTTTGCTGCTCAGTGTCAAATTGAAAACGATACTTTGGAGTTTTTGGCAAACGACAGCGTCAAATACAAACACAAGCACAAACACAAATACAAATACAAACACAAATACGACTGTGAAATACAAATATTGGCAATACGCTGAGACCAAAATCAAAGTTGCAACGCTCTGGCAGCTAGCCCAATATTCATTTGGCGCTCAACGAAGCGGCAATAAATCGCCACCTCACTTTGGCCAAGGACTGGGCTGAGATTGGGTTTGGGCCAGGAATGGGCAGCCAATTCATATGCGCCGCTTTGAGCCGCTTCGCATAAACCATAAACGCATAAAAATAATTTTCAAACGGTCGCGCTGCGTATCGATGGATGGCCTCTCAAATTGTTCGCGTTCTGCTTTTGGCTTTTGGCTTTTGGCTTTCTCTGTTTGACTATTTTTCATTTCGCTAGCCATCCGACTGCTCATATTTTCTTTTCGCTTGCCAGCACATTTTCCAATTTCATTTGTGCTGCGGATGCGGAATGTGAACGCGGCTCTCTATAGCTTTTTGGCCAGGGCGCATTCATCATTGTCCGTGCTGCGAAGTGTGGGGAAGGCGTTTGCCATCCTGGCCATCCTGACCATCCTGGCATAGTCATCATCATCGCCATCGTCATCGTCATCGGCATTGGCCGCGTCATGGGCTGCCGTTTTGACCGTTTGAAAAAGCAACATTTCAGCCATATTTTTTCTTGCTTTCAATTTGGCGCTGTGCAGGCTTTTGGTCATTTTTCATAGGGCTTTTGATGCGTAACCCGCCAATGCTCGTCCCACTCCACGCGCCCCCTCTTTGTTAGCCCAAAACGCATAAAACGCATTGGAGTTGGCATCGACAAACGCCAACGGCGTTGCCTTTGAGCGATTTGAAGTCAAGTGTAAAAACCGTTTTTGGCTGAAACAAAAAAAAAATACCGCTTAGCAAAGCCAAGTGTTTTTTAAGTTTAATTTGAAAAATATTTGAATTTTGCTCATTTCTTGGTTCACTGGTCACCTCTGGGTCCCATGCCCTGGTGCCCAATTGGTGAGAACTTTGCGCCCTTTGCCCCTGCCGTCAACATACGTACATACATACATACAATGACAGCTATCGGCCAGTTAGTGGGAAAATCTATTTGAAACGATTCAAATACTCAATATTTATCTGTGAAAATAATTCATAGTCCACAAGGGCAAACATCAACATACTATTGAGGGCGGACATCCCTATTGCGACTTGCACACAAGTCAAACAACCCTCAGTTACCCATTTCTCAGCTCTCGTCTCCAATCAGCCGCACAATCTTTGATTTTCTCCTTTTGATGCGATGACGATCTCCTGCCATGGCCCAAAATGTTTCAATATTTACCCAAATTGCGCGTGGACCGCACAAATCGCAATTCAGACCGTACTTCATGGCCAATATACGACCCTAAAACATTGTCATTGTGTGTGTGTGTCGAGTGTGTATATGTGTGTGAGTGTGTGAGTATTCTCTTGTGTACAATTCTGAGGCATGTATTGGGTTTATTTAAATTCTGTAATCGGTTTGTTGACTTGATAACAATATGACCATATCTTTTTGTACCCATTGCCCATTAAAAAGGGTTTAATGGATTTGTGCAAATATATGTAGCAGGCATAAGGTGGCATCTCTAACCCTTTAAACTATCAATAGCCAAGTCGATTGACACCAGTCTGTCTGTCTGTCTTTAATTCAGTCTCTCCGTCTTTCTGTCCGTCTGTCAGTCCGTCTGTCTGTCCGTCTGTCTGTCTGTCCGTCTGTCTTTCTTTCATTCAGTCTGTCAGTCCGCCTGTCTGTCTGTCCGTCTGTATTTCTTTCAATCAGTCTGTCCGTCTGTCTGTCTTCTGTCTGTCCGTCTGTCTGTCAGTCCGTCTGTCTGTCCGTCTGTCTGTCCGTCTGTCTGTCTGTCCGTCTGCCTGTCCGTCTGTCTGTCCGTCTGTCTGTATAAACGCGTGGATCTCAGCAACTTTACGAGCTAGTTATTATACATACATATATCTACTGATATGAGAGAACTACTTCAAAAGATTGAAAGGCTTATGAAGATGGGAATAAACTAGAGAGTGTTGTAATGTGTGTGGAAAGGTAGGTATTTTATTTACTTATTAAAGTTAGCGCACTATAATAATTAATAGCTAATTATATGTAGAGTACTAACATCTAAGGCCTTCGACTCTGAATAGTATAGGTAACTGTTATAGTTTTCCGATCATCAGATTAAATACGCTTAGTTAATTAAATATGGAAAATTGGAAATGGAAATGGAAATCTGCCACTTTCTGACTCCTCTTGTTTCCTGTACTTGCCAACTGGTTCTTAGTATAATTATAATTAACGTATTTGTATATGAAATTAAATAATACATTTAGAGTTGTCACTTGCATTGGCACTGATTTTAAAATAATTTAACAATTGACTGTTTCTATCTCTATACATAATAGTGTGATCTAATTTAAGGTAAAACAGTTACTGTAACCAATAGCATTCAGCTTTTCACACAATGTATAGCTTTCTCTATAGCCGTCAGCTATTTTGCAGCCCAATTTGTAGCGTCAAGGCGGCTGACAGCGCAAATCAGACTATCATATTTCTATGTATGTCTTATTATTGAGAAAATATTACAAAGCATTCAGAATAGTGTTGATAAACGTATGAGTCCATTGCTAAAGAATATATTTATGATTAAATAAAAAACATTTCAATTTTCTAATTATCGAGGAAAGTTTATTCAGTTTCTTGACCTTTAAAAAAATTATATTAAATTGGAAAACAAGAAAGACATCACATCAGGCGCATTTTATTAATGCCATAGCTAGAATATTTAGAACTGTCATTTAAAATCGTCGATAAATTTATAATATTGCGCTGGGATGAATTTTATTTTATTTTTTAAAGCTATTATGCAAAAGTTCAATTCGATTTTATGCGCTGACCATGCAATATAAATATATACGAGCATATTTATTTTTGGCTGACCATTGAATGGTCAGTGAGCGGAGTCATAAAAGCAAAGCCAGCTCGGGGTCATCCTAGGAAAACACAGCGTCATAAAAATACTGTGAAAGAGTGTATAAGAAAAAAAAATATACCAAAAGCAAATACGTATGTATGTATGTATGTAGTATTTTTTAGCAGTAGTTTTTGTGCTCGCAGTTGTTGTTTTATAGCCTATAGCTGGCGACAAAGCAGCAAATGCAACAACAACAACAAAAACTGGCCATATATATACATACAAAGTGTAGAGAGAGAGAGAGAGAGGGCGAGGCAGAAAGAAAGAGACACACACAGGGGTTATCTCATACATATTCCGTTTACGTAGCCCGTTCGTTTAACTGTTGTTTTTATGCGCTGCAGACAAATATTTGCTTTCCGACAATAGTCATAAATACCAAAAGCTACATGTTCGGCATACTTAGAAATACACACACACACACACACACACACACACACGCACACACTCACGTACACATTGGGGCCAGGGCAAATAGAAATCGGGCAAAAGCAAATAGCGCACAGGATATGGTTTTTGGCAGCAGGCAACAGCAGCAGGAGCAGCAACAGCAGCAGGAGCAGTTATCCTGACCAGAATAGTGCCAAAAAGCGAGACAAAAGAAAGACAAAACTGGCATGGCGACTCTGCGACTGGTACTGGCCAATTCGATGGGACCAGTCGGACCGGCTAGCCAACAAAATGGTTGCGCAAAAAGCGTCAGCAGTCGCCAAAAATATTAGAAAAAATGTTTCACCAAAAAACGCTGTCGATACACACACTAACAAGTAGTGTGCATACACTCAGGGTGAAAATAATAAGTACAAAAAAGAATTAAATGCTTTAAAACTGAAATATTTTCAATAAACGAAATAAGGAAATAAGGTATGTTTTTAACAATATGTATAAGAAGTTCCGTGGTATGCTTCCAATAGAGTTACATAAAGTATTTGGAAAAATCTTTAATCAATCTTTAGATATAATAAATAAGTAACAAGAATCTATGTAAATAGCTTTAATTGTCACTATTTAATAACTAGTATTCAGCCTAGTGCTATAATTTATAAGTAATCTCTGGGAAACACTTGAAATAATTAAATATTTAAATAATAAATAAGAAACAAGCCGGAGAGTCGTGGGGGGAGTGATAGTAGGTTGCCCTGAGCCAATCTTCAATCTACCCTTGCCGAACCCTGATGCACTCTTTAAGCGATCTTTTCTATGGGAGCTATATGATATAGTGATCCGATTTAAACTATATAAGGTGAGGGTGCGTAAGATATATCGAAATGCATAATTTATGAGTTTGATTGAACTATGTTGAAAAATAAAAAAGTTTGTCATACAAAAGTATGACTTTTGACCGATAGTTCCTATGGCAGCTATAAGATATAGTGATCCGATCCGGCCGGTTCCGACATATGTACTGCCTGCAGCAATATGACAGATCTCTACCAAGTTTCATTCAGATAGCTTTAAAACTGAGAGACTAGTTTGCATAGAAACAGTCATGCAGCCGGAAAGACGAACTGACGGACAGACGGATATGGCAATATCGACTCGGCTGTTGATGCTGATCAAAAATATATATACTTTATAAGTTGAACAAATCTGCTTTCATGTGTTACACATTTCGGAATAAAATTATAATGCCCTCTGCAAGGGTATAATAAGCATGTAAATAATGGTAATGATATTACATTTCCATATACTCGCAAATACAAAATAAGCTCACAATTGCTTCGTAATTTAGCTAAAATTAAATTATATTATTATTTTAATAATATATAATTTTTCAAACTAAAAAGCGCACTACAATAACTAGCATTGAATTGGAAATATATTAATAAAAGAAAAACAAAGAGGTTTATTCCAGGAACTTAATTAGAAATATTGGTAAAAAGATATATTATAATTTCCTAAAATTTGTCAAACATAAGGATGTATTTGGTTATTTATTTAATTATTTATATATTTATTTACTTATTTAGTTAATTATTTTATATTTATGCTTTAACGTCAACTATCATCAGTCGACACAAATAAATTAGCAATAAAATTATATTATATGCGATTTTAATCTTAAAACTGAAAAGTTAAGAAAGCAGCATTAATTGAAGTTAAGTCTGGGAATATTTAAATATATTCAAATTTATATATAAGATTTAAAAATAATATTAAATGCATTTATTAATATTGTAACAAATATTTTTTAATTTAAATATAAATGATTCTATTCAGTTTTTACTATATTATTTACACCTTATGGCTAATGCCTTAATTCAGTTACAATATAAATAAATTTGCATTTTAATTTTGAGTTAAATTTAATTTATTTCAGTTTACATATTAATTATGCAATTGTATTTCTTATTTTAACCATGAGTGTAGCCATAGTAATGGCCACTGGGACATGCCAAAACGTTTAACGAAATGGCGACCAACAACTGTGGCCATAAGGAAAATATACACAAACACAAACACACACACACACACATATACATATATACTATACATATGTAAGTCTGTACGTGTGTGTTTGTGATTGGAAGTTCTTGAAGTAGCCAACGCTTTTGATGGTGGCAACTTCAAAGCCAGGGTAAAAAACTTTTGACTCGCGTATCAGAAAATGGGAAACTGGGCAACTGGGAAACTGGTCGCCAATGCCAAAGCTTATCCATGTGAAAAATCTATGGCGCGTGTGCGCGTTGCATGCGCTGTTGTTGCCATTGATGGTGCCTTTGGTTCACTTTTTGTTGCCGGCCCTTAACGCATTACACCTTCCTAGAGATGACGAGCCAATAGGCAAACAAACAAACAAACAAATAAACACACCAGACGCTCACGTGCCGCACTGAGGATTATCCGCGCATCACAATCAAAACAACAACAGCAACAACAAGCCAAACTACCCGACGAATTGAGCCTCCGGTCAGAGTCCCAGTCAAAGTCCCAGTCCCAGTTCCAGTCCCAGTCGCAATAACAATCCCGTTTCCCAGTACGACGACCTGTTTGATTTGCAACCCGTGTCCGCTTTTTGCGATGCTAATCTATGCGAAATGTTACAAAATGTTTAACAATTAAGTACCGACACGCGCTGCCACGTTTCGAGTGTGTGAGTGTGTGATGGCGAGTATAAATGTCCTCGAGCTGCCCTCGGGCCTTTTTTTTATTGATAGATATCGCTTACAGATACGCAGCCACTTGAAGCAATTGAGCTAGCTGCAAGGGGACAGGCCACTTGACGATGTAGTAGATACAGATGTCGATGTATATCACATTGATGTTGCATAACAGAGAGAGAGAGCTAATTATTCGAAATAAGAACATTTCTTGAAATGTGTCACTTATGTGATCAGCAATTTAAAATATGCATATTGTTACTCTACGCATATATTTGTATTTATATTTATGATGGATTGGCTGATTAAAAATAGAAATGAAGACAGTATGCAATCGATTATTTAAAAATAAAGCATCAAGCTTTTATTGAAATGAAAAGGCGAAAAGGAAAGACATTTTCCATTTGATTTAGTTTATATAATGCACATGCTACCAAAAGTGAATTTCTTAAATTTGCAGATAAAATAAATATAGATATCAAGTGACGATTATCTTTATACATAAAGATACTAGTCATGATTATCTTAATAAGTTCGCTTTGAAATTCGATCAGTTTTCAAAAACTTATGAGAGCTGAAAGTATTAAAACTGAATAGTTTTTTGTCTGTCCGTCTGTCTGTCCGTCCGTCCGTCTGTCTGTCCGTCCGTCTGTATAAACGCGTGGATCTCAGCAACTATAAGAGCTAGAGACTTCAAATTTAAAATGTATGTTCCTGAATACCATACGCAGATCAAGTTTATTTTCAATTTACGATATCAAGCCCCGTTTGTTTTGAAATTAGAAAAATTACCATAACATAAGCAATGTTTAAGCTAGAGACTTGAGATTTGGCAAACATGATAAAAAGCTTGGGCTTAATGTGTCCTGAGAGTTCAATCGCGATGCCACGGCCCCCTTCGCCCATAACTCTAAAACACTAATAACAAGAGCAGTTTTATAGCTAGAGACAAATATTAAGCATTGGTCAGAGCATTTAATCTGTGGAAAAATATATGGTCTCGACTGTATCTAAGGCATAATAGAGGTATAATTAATAGACTAAAATTTAGAACAATTGCAGTCGCAGACTCGACGAATCTTCAGAATATCTTCTAATTGTTAGTACGAAATGAATGTGTGTAGGTGTCAGCATGTTAGTTTGAATGTGGCTAGCACACGTTCCGTCAAAGCCACAGGAAATTCGAGCATCAAAAGCCAGAAGCATAACATGGCGTTGATGGCTGCTTGGGACAACTTGGCGTATGCCGAATGTACGAGGCACTTATTAAAAAAAAGGGGGGAAAAAGCAACAAAAAAGGAGACGGAAGAGCAAGTACGAGTACAGTATGCAGCAGGAGCAGCAGCTGTAGAAACAACTGGCAAAGTGACTAACCGGAGACGAGCTGCTTGACGAGCAGGACAAGGACTAGGAAACGATGAAAGCGGCAACCGGCAACGACAACGACAACAATAACAACAACAACGACAACGCCAACAACAACGACAGCAAACGACAAACTGCGGGAAGTTTGCACAAGGACATTGCAGCATTCACCACATGCATGCACACAAGGATATGAAAGCACACACACACACACACACACATAGACATGCAACCACACACAGCACACACTCTCACACAGGCAAATGACAATAACGACAACCAAAAAACGAGAGAGAGAGAGAGACGAGCACAAAAGAACACAAAAAAGCAACAGCAAGAACAGATTGACAGTGGCGCAAAACAGCTAAACGGACACTTACTACATCTGTGTGTGTGTGTGTGTGTGTGTGAGTGTGTGTGTATGTGTGAGTGTGTATGTATTGCAGGACTACCAATTGAAGCCACACATCCTCACTTGCAACGCAGGCACAGAGCACGGATCATGGAACACGGAGTGCGTGTGTCCAATGTCAATGAGGCTGGTCACTTTTTGGCGCTCCATCTGGCTGGCCACCAGTCACCACATCCTGAATTCTGCATCCAACCTTCTCCTGCCTACCGCCTGCAGCTATTGAACGTGCGCTTCACTGCATCCAATGACAAACCAAATATGTTTCGTGGTTTTTACGCTCTACTTGCCATTCGCATCCAACTTTTGCCAGGCCTGGTACTCGAAATCAATCAGCATCCATGTGTCCATGTCCATTTGCCACTGCTGCTCCAGTCCAGTGGATGCTGCCGGGGAATCATTCAGTCAATGTAAATGTAAATTTGCGCCTCGTTGCATGCAGCTCAACTCGTCTCGTCTCGTCTCGTCCCGTCTCGTCCCGTCTCGTCTACTCGGATTATCTGTAAATGCTCTGTTTGTACTGGTGACTTCTGTAATGAAGTTGAAGTGCATGTTGCATGTTGCATATGCATGTCCTGTGTTCTTTTGTGACGGCCTTTTGTTGACCTTTCAACGTTTCAACTCCGATTGAGTCCGGCTGTAATCAAGGGACACAGCTTACGGCATGCCACAAAAAGCTGCAGCTCTAACTGTTATAAAGTCAATTATCAAGGCAATAAGAGCCGTGTAATGTTGGCAATAAAGTGATGGCTGAAACTGAACGACATATTCTGAATAAAAGAGAGTATTTTAGCAGACTGACGAGGCGATCTTAGAATTCATAAACTGCTGTACTCTAAATATTAATATTATTCATTCGAAAACGATTGATTTTAGACAAGTCTATGTATCTGTATATTAGTTTATATCGACTTGTCAATTGCAGACACTCTATACCGTATATTCCCTGTGTAATAAAGTGTAATATTACAGGCATAGAAGGCATCATTGATTTTATAAAGTATATAAATTTAAATATATATCTCAACAAGCGACTTATTTTTGACAGTTTTCCCGAATATCTATTACATGAACTTTTCTGTTTTAGTGGCCTTTCTCTCTCTTTACACTTTTCTCTAAAATCTGAAAAGTTGTTCGTTGAATTTAAAAACAGTCAAAGCCCAGAACTTGGATTTTTCTCCATTTAATACAGTGAATTGTTATTTATTTGACAATTATAAATTTACATAGGGATCTTTGAACGTCGAAAATAAAAAACCAAATAAATTGAAATGTAAACAAAATTAGAAAACATTATCCTCTTAGAAACGGGGTATAAGAAACTAGAGACATCTGATCCGATAAGCAGTTTCTTGCTAGATGAGTTAGACTATTTTTGAAAAACTTAATTGAATACTTTACTATCATTCAAATCAAGTTTATCATCATGGCAGCTCTATTATTAATAAATTGGCAAATAAAGTCTTTATCTAACCTAAAGTTGTCATAGAGATTAGACAATAAATATAAAAGTTAGTAAAGAAAAAATGTTTTGAAGTGTAGTAAAAAGGTTTAATAAGATACACAAATTCTGTACCTTTTTGCGTAGTGCCGAATGCCAAACTATTTGTTATAGCCTGTGCCCATTAAAAATGGGCAAAAAAGGCTATAATGAATTTGTGTGAATGTATGTAACAGGCAGAAGGAAGCATCTCCGACCATATAAAGTATATATATTCTTAATCAGTATCAATAGCCGAGTCGATTGACACCTGTCCGTCTGTCTGTCCGTCTGTCAGTCTGTCCGTCTGTCCGTCCGTCTGTCCGTCCGTCCGTCTGTATGAACGCGTGGATCTCAGCAACTATAAGAGCTAGAGACTTCAAATTTGGAATGTAGGTTCCTGAATACCATACGCAGATCAAGTTTATTTTCAATTTTCTATATCAAGTCCCGTTGGTTTTAAAATTAGAAAAATCACCATAACATAAGCAATGTTAAAGCTAGAGACTTGAGATTTGGCACACATGATAAAAAGCTCGTGCTTAAGGTGTCCTGAAAATTTCATCGCGATGCCCCGCCCTTTTCGCCCATAACTCGGAAAAGCTGATAACAAGAGCAGTTTTATAGCTAGAGACTTGAGATTTGGCACACATGGTAAGTATCCTACTCTCAATGTGTGCTACAAATTTCAGTAAGATCGGATATTGAGCTCAGAAGTTATTCAAGAAACAAATTTTTGCAGCGCAGCAGATGCGTCTCAGCGCGGTAGCAGCGCAGTCGTTGCACCGCGTCGACGATATAATGAACTAAACATAAACAATCAACAGCCGCAGTCCAGTGTTGCCAGACTATCGCAAGAAACCTAATCTTGATGCAAGCAAAATCGACTGCAAGCGCTATATTTAAATCCTATTATAATGAAAATACTTTTCTTTGAAGACCTGCACAGGGTATCCTACTGTCGCGCCCGCTCGACTGATCGGCTTGTTTTATAATACAATAGTTAATATAGTATTAAAATGAATATTGTTCGTCACAAAATTTGATATCAGTAATTTTGGGGCTTGAATACGCTTTCGTCACTAGACTTTCACCTCGAGTAAAGGGTTTTTATGGGTTACAGAGTAACTCAAAGCGAGCACATGTTTTCACCTGCATTTATACCTTAGACAATGCATATTTTTCCAAGTCCTTTACTGCACTCAAATGCAGAATGAAATGTAACGATACTCATTAAAATTCATAGAAGAAGTGCTAGACGTGGCGCTAAGAAAACTCATTCGGAAACTTATGTACGAGTAAGCCAATTAAAGCACAGCCTTTGGGCTTGCTTCATCTTTTGGCTGGAATGAGACTTCTCAAAGGCGGCAACATAAACAAAGTAGATGTCTTGGCTCGACGCAAAATAAACATAAATAACAGCTAACTGGGAAATGGGAAATGGCAAAGGAAAATGGAAACGAGTGCGAGAGAGAGAGTGAGAGAGAGAAAGAACGTTACGCAAGGTGTGAGTCGAGCAGGATCAAAGGTTCGGTGTGCACACCACGACATCCTAATGATGATGTCATGAATAAATTAGTTGACTTTCGAAGACTTTGCCGACTCCCAGAGAAGTGGAAAACTACACGCGCCTTAGCCTAAACTTAATGCCAACACCAAACTCCCTGACGTTGTCGATGTCGATGTCGATGCTTTATGCGGAGGATGCGAATGGGCGTTGCCAATGTCAGCAAAGGAGTAACGCCCACTTTTGACGATTCCAGTGGGTTTATGGCCGCGTTTGCTTAATGACAAAAATGAAGTGAACCGCAAAAAGTGGCAATGCGGTTAGTGAAACGAAGTGTGGCAAGTCGGGGGTGAGGCGGAGGCAAGGTAAAGCTACAAGCGACAACCGCAAGAAGCTCAAAAAATGTCGCACACGTGTGAAAAGTGCGCACAGCTCACATTTAAATTAAGTTGCAAATTATGCAAATGGTTTATGCGACAGAGAGAGCGCCTGGAACCTTGGCAGTTTTGTGGCAGGCCGCACGTGCAGCAGCTTCCTGTTGCAGGTGGCCTGCGATTGCAGTCGGAAGCGGTCCGACAGCCACACCCAATTGAACGCCCCATTGTCAGGGACGTGAAATTAATTAGTTGCGCCTATTTTAGCGATCTATCATTCAATTTTCTGCGCCATAAAATCACTCAAAAGGGGGGTGGCGGAGGACCGAACAGGACTTGCCACTTGTCCAGCCGCAATACGTGTTGCAACATTGCGTCCCCTGCTTGTTACGCTTTGTCCTTGATAGCATCCCCAGAGAACAAGGGGCAGGGACAATCTGTCACATGCTCGTAGTCGTTCTCGTTTTCGTAGAAAAGATTATGTATTGCTCTGGAAAGCGACAGGGGCAGGGACAGGGGCAGGGAGAGTGTCTGGTCTGGGGGTTGTTTTTTGGCCAAGGCTCTGTTGTTGGCCGCAAATTGTTTTATATAAAATAATCTCAAATATTTGTGCCCGCAATGAAATTAGCCAAATTAACACCTTGGCCTTGGCAAAGGCTTAGCCTAAATAATTGAAATATTTTTTGTTTTATTAAAAGGACAGCAAGCAGACACCAGGGAGAACTGCGAGCGGAGGTTCGGCTAACAATATATATATATATATATATATATATATGTATATATATAAAAAATTTGTTACTTGCGTGGGTTTTTCGAGTGTCCTTTTCTGGCCATGTTATATCCCCAGCTCACTCAATTAGGCGGCCTTTTTGGCCAGCCAGCCAGCCAGCCAGTCAGTCAGTCAGGCCGCAGTCCATTTGGGCAAATGCTTTAAACCATTTTAACAATTTCCATTAACAAATATGTACAAATTGCCTTTTGGCGGTTTTACAAATAAATTGTACAAAAAATATTTGACAAAAATATGCACATACATATTTGCATACGAGTGCGAGTACGAGTACGAGAAATACACACACACATACACAGAAACATCCATCCGTTCATTTAAGCTCTATAAAAAGCTGGCGCAAACAAAATGCGTATTTAAGCCACTTTTTGTTCGACCGAAAATGCATGAAATATTTTTGTAAATTATTTTTATGCACTTCATTAAATATTTAAACAATTTGAGCGCCCGGAGCCACAACAGCAGCATCCGTAGTCCGGCGTACTTTAATCAACCGTAAACTGTTGACCTTTTTTGGCCGTACTACGATACGGGTTTTGTTGCCGGGGTCCCCGCAACATGCTGTTGAAAATTTCTCCGTCTGCTTGCCGCGCGCGTGTGGTGGACGTAATGGGCCCAAAAACCTAGCTCCCCCAACCTCAAAACTGAAGCCGACTGTGCAACTATTAGCCAAGTTGTAGGTATTGAGATTGAGTTTGAGTTTGAGTCAGAAAACTGGGTAGCTGGGCATTCTGCATTTACATAATTTATGTGGCAGGCGTCGGTTCGACTGGCTCTTTTTTTTGAAAGGGAGACGGGGAACGGGGAACGGAGGGTATTGCAGCCAATTTCATTTCTTGTGTGCTTTCCACATTTCATTTTATGACATCGTGTGACATTGTCGACTGCTGTTCGTAATTTCCAGCGTGTGACATTGAAGTTTGACGCTGACGACAACAACAACTAAGATTCGACTGAAAAGTATTACAACATGAGGCATTCGAGATGGATAACTTAAAGTTACGAATAATAATATAATGCATTAATTATTAAATACTGTTCACATGAATAAATATTCGACCCTTTTATACATATTACTTGTTAAACATCAGTTAACACTTAGTTTTCAAGTCTTAATATTAATTTATAAAGTCAAGCAAGCAATCTGAGTTTGTATGTTTGATTTTAGAATTTAAAAACTATTTAAAAATTTAAACACCATTTATAATTATAATTATATCCAGCCAGTTATGATCAGATATTTCATATAATTGAAAAATTAAGCTAGATAAATAAATGAAATATATATGCAAAAAAATGTATTTAAATGAAAACCAATCACGCTTTATCTCTGATCCTTTGGGACAACTCATATGGCATTTATCTATGAATAATTCATTAATAATTTAATATTCAATGCTTTATTTATGCATTTATGCACAAATCAAATTCATACACACATTTGTTGTGCAAATTTCTAAGTGTGTGTGTGTGTGTGAGAGATCTTCTCACGCCTCCCATGCTGAGTTGTAGTCGTAGTTGGCCAGTGCCAATAAATTCACATCAAAGGTCTTTATTTGTGTTTGCTTAGCAGCGAAAGCCAAAAAGGATGCGGCAGTCAGTCTATTCATGTCTCCTGCTCCTGTGCATCCTCTGCCATCGGCTGGGCCTGTGCAAATATCATTTTCATTTCAATTGAGCAGCTCGTGCTTTGAGCCTAGACGCTAACCTACGACACGCGTGTCATCAGCTAATCCTGCTGCTGCCGCTAAATGATTTTCTAGTTGCCACGCAGCCCACAAGGACACACAAAAACACACACACTCCCATACACAGACTACAGTGTCTGCCAGAGCGCACGTGTCAGGGGTGGGCAGGGATTGTACTATGGGATAGCCGAACATCTTGCATTGCAATGAACTCAACACTTGAGCCGCCGGGCTGACAAAATAACTCCTGGCATTAGCCGAGTGACCGCCAATGGATTTTTAAATACTCGGCACACGTTCCTTAGAGCTGATGCTGCTGTTGCCTGCGAAATTAAACGCCTCAATGCTCAATGTCGGGGCGCGGTCCGGGCTGCCATTGCCAAATAAATAACTCAATTGTTTTGTTGACATTTTATTTGACACGTGACTTGGGCTGGTTAAATACAGGCACCCCAGCCAAGTCCCAGGTTGAGCCACACTTTAATGCTTTGTTCTTTTTGCGGTTCATGTGGCCAGCGTTGATGTCGCAGCGCCTTCGGCAATTAATCTGAAAGGTGTCCATTAAGGCGCACACGCGCTTCTAGCCCATAAAAGATTGTCACACGGACAGGCGGGCGACTTCTTATGCTTGTAATAGTGTCAATTTGCTATTTATGGCCATCCATTCGCCTGCCAGCCAGTGATTTGTGCTAGTACGTTGCGATGTCAAGCAATCTGGTCAAAGAGGAAAACAAAAAAGTATAGCATACTTTCGAGGGCTGTTCTAGCATTTTATTTTCATTTCATACCATATCGCAGATGTAGAGTATGAGAGTTTGTATTGTATATGTATATGTAGTCATATTGAGTACATAATTATTCAATCTGCACTCACAGCGAGTCTTAAGTGAATCGTGTAAAACGAACTGAGCATCTGCCGGCATCTAATGCAAATTTTCGTCAGGAAACACGGCAAATGACACTTACGTATGCGAAGAGTATAAATAAGTGCATGTATGTACATATATTACACATGCTAAACGTGATCGATAACGGAAATAAGATGCATATACTTATGCTATATATAATATATATAGTATATACATATTTATACATACGTTTATATCGAAGACAAGAACACACGCTTCCAAGAAATAATACAGGTTTATTCGAGCATGTTTGAATTCTACATATCCTCTAACTAAAACAAGTGAGAAAACTGATATCCAAAAAAAAAACAGTCAACTAGCAGATACTCTACAGCTATTAATTATTAAAATATTATAATGTTTAACTTTTGTTTAGCTCTTTTAGTATATGAAATGGATAAATAGGTAGCATGAATAATTGATTCCTAGCAAGTTTATAAAGTAAATCAAGTCGTAGAATGTTCCAAATTGTTATAATAATGTATAAGCGTAAGATCGTTATATAAGTTTCATGCACTTTCTATTTTAGTTGAATATTTTATTATTTTGGACTGAAAATCAAATGTCATCGGCTTAAATTGAGTCGCATTGGTGTTTTCTGATATATAAATATAAAGAGTATACCCATTGCTTGTATTTAAATGCAGGGCATTGAAATGTGCATGACTTGTTTAGTTTGAACAACTTTTGTCCCGACCGGCAACCAACAACCAACAACCAGTAACCAACAACCGAGCGAACAGCCCGTTTGCCTATTTAAGAGCCACAGCCCGTTGTTTGTTTGCTGTTTGCCTGGCGAGGAAGACTTTTGACTTTCTTTTAAAACAATTTAGCTTTGTATATGGACCGTGTGTGTAACGGTGTGTGAGTGTGTATGTGTGTGTGTGGGCGTTCATGTGGTTGCTGACACAAACCAAAATTTAAACAAAAGAAAAGCTCAAGCAGCTCAGCTCGAGTGCTCAGCATGAGACAAACCAACTGAGGCTGTTAGCTAACGGAAACCGCACTCACACACTCCTACACATACCTATACACTTGCCCACACGCACACATATACACCCACTCATCCACACACTCACACACACATATATAGATGAGCTGCTAAGTGACTCTTGGCTTTTGTTATTCTGGGCTCCGCCTGCCTTTGAAGCGGTGGCTGAAACGTCAGAAAAACTGAAGTATATTGTTAACAGGATATATAATACACAAAATAAAGTTTTCAGCCAAAGTTACACAAAAGTATTTCGCAAGTTGTGTGCCGCATCTCCTTTCCCTACCATCCCCCCAAACACCGTTCTTCTCAATTGTCCCGCCCTGTTTGCCGCCCTATTTCCTGAAGCCTGCATCACCTTTCACTTGCTTTGTGTGTTTGATTTTTGGTATTGTTTTACTTTTGTTGAAATAGAAATTAAATACAAAGGAAATGGCGCCCCTTTTTTCGAAGCATTCATTTATGTATCTCCAGTGAAGATTAAAGGAATTTCACAATGCGCATTTGAAGCTAAGCAAAAAGAATTTCTCACACACATTTAAAGTTGTTTTTTTTTTATTTGTATGTTTTGCAATTTAAAATGCCAAAATGTGTCGAATTTGTTTGCAAAATCATCTCTTAAGACATTGGAAATTAGAAATGAATAAATTACCCATTCGTTAGTAATTTTTTCTTGAATTTCTACATTTACCAAAGACAAGCAAAACTCTTAGATGTCACATTAATTACATTAAGCTGTTCATTGGACTTAGTTCAGTAGTACTACAATTGTTGCTGAATGAACGAATCGATTATCTAATTCGTTCATTCGATTAAGTTCCAATCAAGTTGTGTATTTCAATTCAGTTCATTTGTTCAGCTAATAAGTTGTTTAATCGAACTCTTACCAAATGATCTATAAAATTCCTAGAATTGTACTAAGAGTTCGTCGAAACTTTTGACTGGAAAAACTGAAAAAACTATAATCATAAATATCAAATATTCTAAACATAAATAAACACAAATAAACTATTATTTAAATGCAAAAATATTAATAGAAAATATGTTTTTAATTGACTACAATTGTCCTGCAATTGTATACAATTAAAAGCCGGTCTATAAAAAGAGTAAATTAATTATACGCTTGCAGAGGGTATTATAATTTTGTCACGAAATGTGTAACGCATGAAATCAGACGTCTCCGACCCTATAAAGTATATATATTCTTGATCAACATCAACAGCCGAGTCGATATAGCCATGTCCGACTGTCAGTCTAGTCTCTTAGTTTTAGAGCTATCTGGATGAAACTTGGTACAGATCAGTCTTTTTGCTGCAGGCAGTACATATATCGGAACCGGCCGGATCGAATCACTATATCATATGGCTACCATAGGAACTATCGGTCGAATATCATACTTTTGTATGACAAACTTTTTTAGTTTTCAACACATTTCAACCAAACTCACATATTATGCATTTGGTCCTGTCCTGAATATCCTGACCAAATTTAGTTTAAATCGGATCACTATATCATATAGCTGCCATAGGAACTATCGGTCGAAAATCATACTTTTGTATGAAAAACTTAGTTATTTTTTAACACATTTCAACCAAACTCACAGATTATGCATTACTGGTTATGACCTACAACCTGTCGCCAGACAAAGTCCACAACATCTAGTTAAAGAATTGATTTAAATTGAATTGCATAGATAATAGCCACCAAAATAAATGACAAATTAAGCACATGGTCGCTGACTCTTCATACAACATTCTGGCCAAGAAGTCGTTAACCAGCAAATGGAAACCAAACTGCGGAAGGGACAGAAAGTAAAGTGGAAATGGCAAAGAGTGCTGAGCTGTCAGTGTTGTTACGAGTAGACGAGAAATGTAGCATTATAGTAAGGCAAAAATAAATGTTTTCAAATGTTTGACGCGTACTGACAACAAATAAGCACACACACACACACACACACACACACTCACACATACTCATACACTCATACACACGCACAGACAGTGAGTCCTTGACATGCGTACAATACAGTGAAAGATATGTGCATGCACACACAGATACATACGCATTTGTCTTGCTGTGTGCGTGCATTTAATGTCTGTAATTTACCGTTAAGTAGACAAGTATTAATGGTAAAATACCAACGGAATGCGTAGCGCTGCGCAACTTAACAAACATACAACAAAACGACCAGAGTCAGAGCGTCAGAGTCACAGTCAGTGTCAGAGTTGGAGACAAGACCAAGCTGCGGGCTCAAACAAAAGGCGGCCAAAGGCAAACGCCATTCATGGCACAAAAAAAGGCAGCTAAAAACAAAATGGCGACGACGAGAACATCAGTTTGACTTGACGTTGAAGTTACATGTTAACTGTGGCAGTGCCACCCCCACGTACACACACACGCACACATAGACACAAATAAGCAATTGTCAATGTGGCGCGCGCATGTTACCTCCCCAGCAGAGATGTCAAACAAACAAAAAAAAAAACGAAGAAAAATAAAAATAAAGAACGGAAAAAGAAAACGCCAACAAATTCCAAAGAAAACTCAACTTTGGATTGTTGGCATTTTTGCTGTGTGCTTTGAATGCTGAAAGCGGAACGGAACTGGGTATGGGAATGGGAATGGGGCTCGACTGCTAACAAAACGAGAAGGGAAAAAAATATTTGCGCGTTAAAATAGTAGATAAGGCGAATGGTAAGAAAAGCAAGGAATGACAAAACAAACGCGCCATTTTCTTGACGTTCACCAATTTGACATTTTACGTGATTTTGAAGCAGCGGAGAGACATGAACGTAGCATACACCCCGGTACTTTCCCCTTCCCTCCCTCTGGGTATCCACTCGGTACTTCCCCCCGTCCACTGCCACGTTTGGCCACCGCGGGGCAATGTGACTTGCCATTTGCTGAAAATTACAAACTGCCAAACTGCTGCTGTACGCTGCGCTTATGTAATTGAGTTCAAAAGCGGCCAGCAGTCCACTGCCCACCCACAGATCCCCATTCTTCTTCTCAGAGCACAGAGTACGAGCACATTTTTCACAATTCATTTCATTTTGCTGCGCGCGTTCTCGCTGCAAGGCAACATTATTACAAAGAATATTGTACAAAATAGAAGAAATGAAAAAATGGCAGCATAACTTAAGGCGCTTTTCCCATGAGCACACACACAAAAAATTGGAAGCGCCTTAAACAAAAAAAAACCGAGGAAAAGGACTTTTCTTTCGACTACCAAATGCTGCACAATAATTTGGCTTTTTGTTTACATTGCTTTGTTGCCAAGTCGTCGCTCTGGTTGGCAAAACATTTCAAAGTCCTCGTCCTCGTCTCGTTACCAAAGAACCAGTCTTCGCTGACTAGACTAAGATGGATTAAGATTAAGCCCAAGTAGCCCGCGAACAGTCGACAGCAACCAACAGAGAAAAGTCAGCATCAGTTTCAGCATCAGCTTCAGCTCCAGTTTCAACTTTCAACGGCACTAAACAATTTTTCTTGATTTCCTTAGCATTTCGGTTTTCTGCTCTTGCAGTTTTCAACCATTTGACTTGTCAGCATTGGGTGTGTGTGTGTGTGTGTGTGTGTGTGTGTGTGTCTTCGAGCATTAGAAAATAATATTTTATTCGCTTCACTTACAATTTTTCTTGTAGTGTTTGCGCTTGGCTGCTCCAGCTTCTTCTCCAAGCCTATTCCTTGAACTGGGACCGAGGCTAAAGTTGATGCATCTGCGCCAGTTTGTACCTTGCCTGTGAATGTCTGTCCCTCTGTGTGTGTGTGTGTGTGTGTGGGAGGGTGTTGGAAGTTGTTCACTCCGCCATATTGTTGGAGTTGTTGATGTTGAAAAATGTTACATGCCAGAAATTGCTGGTTACCCACATGGAAATTACGTTGCATGTTTCATTGAGGCAACCGACTTGGGCCATTGCTTCCACATCTGCTTTGGTGTCAGCATCAGTGCTTTGCAACTGGAGAGATTGTAACTAAGCTACATCTACTTATCATTCGATTACAAAAAATAAGCCAGTAGGTTTTTCTACATTATCTATAAGAAAATAACAATTTAAATTCAAAATTATTTTATATATAAACAGTAAACTGTTGAATTTATGCAAGATAAACTGTTGATATATTGTATTATTAGTTATTCATCTCAAAGATTTTAAGATTTCCATCTCTAATCGTATTGTTTCCTTCCCTACTTAATAAAACGTTCGCCGTGTTCACATCGTTTGTTGTGTGTTCTTATTTACAACTTGCTGTGAAGACAATTATCTCAAATTATCTCAAAACAGACAACTTGAAAACCTAATATTTAAATAAAATATAATAGTGAATTGGGAACTAGGGAAGCGCTATTTTATTGGGACTAAGGATATCGCTATTCCCCACAAGAAATGTAGATATTTATGGCAAGTGTCAGGGAAAGTAGTGTTTTTAATAGTAAACGAGAGCGGTCCGAAATGTTGCCAGCCTGACAATGAAGACGACCCCCTACGTTAACCAAACTTTGGTATTGTGATGAGGCATATTTTAATGTGTTTCCCCCAAAATTTCAGACTTATCGATATTATAGTTATCGTTGAACGTCTTGCTTCAGCTCCAATTCCCGACTATGGCCTGTGGACTGTGTGGTTCCAGCCAGTGTTGTCAACATTTAAAAAGCAGAGTAGCTGTTTCTAGTGGGTTAAGTAACGGAGAAAAGCTAGGTTTAACCACTTAAAAATCTGGAACATATTGATTTATTATTATTTTCATATATTTAATTTCCTCTCGAAGTTCATCATATAATACAAAATATTTGTAGTGTAATATTTTAACATTTCACTCTTAGATTTATTTTGTTTCTTCAATAATATTTTGTTTCAGCCTTTTATAGTTGCTTGTGGCCATCTGGTAACATAGATTACTAATTACTTAGAGTACTAATAATATTATATATACTTACTTACAATTACTGAAAATTGAAAGCGCAACCGTACTTTGTAATTTCGAGTTAATACACATGGAAAATTTAATCAAATCAATAATCAAATCATAAGAATTATCAATATTAAGTGTGTACATTTATATTTTACCTGATATGTATACTATATCCAGCAAACTTCACTATGTGTGAGTTTTTAGGGTCTGCTTTAGTCACTAGCGTGGACTGCCGTCCACAGTGATAGTTTGGGGATAAAGTAGCTCATTATTTTGTTGTGTATCAACTTTGGTATGTTTTGATTTGTAAACTAGTGGTCACACTGATTTACACTGATTGGGCTTCTTGGAAAGGTGGGATACCCCAGTAAAACATACTTTAGTTCGTTATTTGATAGGTTTCTGATTCCACATTGACAGATAAATGTTGTTAAATGTGAAGACCAACAAAGAACTAAACTTCGCTATACGATATGTTAATGCAATTTTCTAAATGATAATATAGTTATGTACACATATTACAATCGATTTAATCGTTTATATAATTTGGTCTTTAAATAGTAATAGATCTAAGTTGTTTAACCAGCACTATTGCCGTTTTAAAAAACGACAACACCTCACACACGAGAGTCGCATTGATGGGGGGAGGGTATAAACAGGCAAAAATCAATTTTATTTGAATTTTACAATTTAACCATAAAACCACAGAAAGCATTTTAAACGCATTTTTAATAGACTCAAATATGTGTTGTCTGTAGTATAAAAGGCCAACAGACCGCCAGACGGCAATGTGTGTAACTACGCCTGTAATGCATATAGATGTATGTATCTGTACTATGTGTGTTGGTTTCTGTTTGTGTTTGTGTATCTATGTAATGTATCAATATCAATACCGCCGCTCACCGCCATTTTATTTTGTTTGTTACAAAATTTGCACATTTACGAGTACAAAAGCGATGGCAAAAAACGCGCTAAAATTATCGTTGGCTTTTGGCAGCAGCAGCTATGTTATTTTCCCTATCTCTTAGCACTCCCATTGAGGCCGCCTGGCATTTTATTTTCCTGATGGAAAATTAGTTTTCGCATGTTGTATAGATATATCTCCCATATGTGTGTGTGTGTATGTGTGTGTGTGTGTGTGGGAGTATCCGCGATGCTTGTTTGCAAATAGTCTGCATACTTTCAACGCTTATACAAAGTCGCGTGCCTTTTTTGTGTTGATGTGCGAGTACGAGTAGCAGCAAGTACGAAGCTAACAAATAACAAATAACAAATATTTACAAAGCCAAAGTACAAATTGTTTGCGAATAAGAGAATTTACGCGGATCAGACAGCGTAGCTATTATTATTATTATTATCTCTAACCCAAAAGAAATCAGCAGTAATATGTGGAAAGCAAAATTTGACTTAAAGCCCAGAGTATGCTTCAAACATGGACAATACCCATAGACATATGTATGTTTGTATATAGAGTAGAATGTGCATAGATGCAGAAGACAAAGCTCATGTGTGGTCATCGGACACACATGTCGCCGGAGCCAAAACCATAACGCCAACTGGCCAACTGAAATGGAAGTGCATAAAATACATCAATGACCCCTGTACATATTTGCTGGCAATTGCACGTCGTGTGGTCAACTAGAAGAATGTTACTTCAAAGTGCCGCAGGCATACGTACTACAACTGTATGTTTGTATGTATGTCCTTCTCATCCTTGCTCATCGTGTTGGCCACGGTAGCTTGTCGGTAGCCGGGGGCAACACACTAAACTGTGAGAACATAGAAATGGGATCCATTTATAGTATAACTTGGCTACGTTTAATGTTCAGCGGCACTCACACCGTCAGTCGTCGCCAGACGCCACTGTCTGGGCTCGATTTCTCCCTATCATGCAGGCTTTAATTCCTTGCCTGCCGGGAAAAACGGCCTCGAATTCAGCTTTGACATTCTGAAATAGAAACTCTGGCAATTTTAGCTTATAACAACTGTTTCGAGTCATTTTCTTTTACTTGCTTTTCTTTGCTTTTCTTTCGTTTTCTTTTTTTGGCCTGTTGGCACAACAGCTGCTGCCGCACAGAGTTCGATGAGAACATATTGAAAGGACGCATCCAGAGTCGCTTGCTGTGCTGTGAGGTAACAGCCAGGATCAACACCCCAGGATATTGTAACGAACATCGGGGAGGGCAACTTAATTTTTTTTTTTACTTCACTTGTTTATGCTGAAACTGCTAGGAGTTGGTGAAATTTACACTCGAAATAAATTAAATGTTGAATTATCTTTAATTTTAGTCAAGAATTATTGATATAACATTTTACACGTATTTGTGTTTTTATTAAATAGATAAAATTGCGAATATCTTTAATTTTAGTTAATATTTATTAATTCTAACATTTTAAAATTAGAAAGGAATACTTATAACAGACTTGTAGCACGCCGATAGTCTGTTAACATTCCTATACTCGTTAACCCTACCATCACTAGAGTGCATACCCTACCATCACTAGATAGCATATCCTCCTGCCTCTCGCTATCTCTCTTTAACATACTAAGGCAATTGATATCGACCTAACTTGATCTCGCTCTCGCTTTTGTGAAATACAGCGGTGAGCGATGAGAGAGTCAGTCATTTGATACAGACTAGAGTTGTTCATCGTAGTTCAATTGAAGGATTTAGTTCAGTAGCTCAATTTTTGATGAACGAACTAGTCTTTCACATAGTTCAGTAGTTCGTTCAATGACTCGAATCTCTTTTTGATCGTTCAGTGACTCGAATCTCTTTTAGATCGTTCAGTGACTCGAATCTCTTTTAGATCGTTCAATGACTCGAATCTCTTTTAGATCGTTCAGTGACTCGAATCGCTTTTAGATCGTTCAATGACTAAAGTCACTAAACTAAATGACCAACAATCAGGGATTTAGTTCGTTCGTTCACTTTAGTGATTAGTTCAATTGATCTGAGCCCGAACGATTTGATACAACTCTTTTTTATACAGACGAAATAAAGCAGACGTCATAGAAAATAACTGCGTGTTTTGCTTAAATTAAACGATTCCAGACTTTAGTCTGTCAATTCTGAGTCTGATTTAACTCAGTTCAATTTCGTTGCGGATTAATCTAAATCATGAATAATCACTCAGTCTTAAATATATAAATTAACTAGAAAATAACACGATAGACTTCAGCCTTAAGTCAATGCTGAATCTGCTTTCTCTCTAAGAAAATTCCTTTCAAATTAAATTAAATCATGGAATATGTTTAATTTCGATCAATAATTATTGGGCTAAATTTAAATAACTAAAGCTAGAAAGTCTAGTCTCAAGTGAATGTTGAATGTGATTTATTTTCGGAATACATTAAATCTTGTAGTATATTTAATGTCAATCAATAATTATTGATCTAAATTTTATTTAAAGCAAATAAATAAAATTAGAAAAGTGTTAAAGTGTTACATTTAGATTTAAATTGTTTGACTAAAGCCTTTTCTATCTTATCCTTAATATGTATCACTATGTGGTCTCGTATCCGGACAAATCCGTTTGGCAGGAACAATCTAGGTAAATGCTACACAGCTTACACACTGACACTTTGACTGGCGCCTTGCTCCATTTCCATTGTCATCTCCATCTCTCCAACTCCAACTCCAAGAAGTCAGCTCCGTTTTCTACGTGCCGAGGCCAACTGCTGGGATGCCAGCAGGTGCAGGTGCTCGGCTTGCTTAGTTGGATTCGTGCTCTCCCTTTTTGCTTGACTTACACTTGGCCAACAGTCCGAGACTGTTTGTGCTTCATAGTTGAGATTGGGCTTACATAAACCTGTGTGAGAGAGCATTGGGTGGCAAAAATTCAGAGACGGGAGTCACGGTACTGGCGTCACGTGGTCACAACATAAAAACGTGATGAAATTTCACAAAAATAAAAGTACTCGCCCTGCCCCCAAACGCCTACCCCTAACCCCTACCCTTACCATCAGCAGTAGCCAGTGACAACGACAACGGCTGGCATTTGGTGTCGATGTTGAATTGTGGGGGGTCCGAGGGTCAGGACGACGGACTGTGTGTTGTGCTTTTACGATCGGGGCCAGGCCAAGCGATTGCTTGACATGGCTAAATGTGCCTTAGCAACGTAAATAAGTAGTAAAAAATTTATAGGATTTGCGCACAACAGTTGCGAAGGTTTTTTTTTTTGTGTTTTTGGTGTGAAAGAAAAACGCGCACAATTAATAAAAATGTTCTCGGTTACATCTCGATCTCTGCGGCTTTGGATAAACAATTACAAATGTCAAAACTCCAGCCTTTCTATCTTCAGGGCAAAACTGCAATAAACTGGGTCCCAACTCGCAATCGCAGTCGCAGTTGCCCCATAAGCGTGCAGCTCATAAAAGGCAGAAGGCAACAAACAGCAACATCCAATGGGGCATGCAACAACGGACGAACGGATGGGCAAAAAGAGTTCACCATCTCCAGTTTCAACTCTCTGCTCGACTTGCCTTGCCTCGACTTGCCCCGACTTGAATGTGATGTGCCCAGGCGCTCGTCCATTTTTATAATCGCATTTTTATGATTAAGACGCATTTTATGGGATTTTAACTGCTATTATTTTCGCTTTTAACTGTCACAATAAAGTCAAAGTTAAAGACAGCAAAAGCTGCACACAGCGCGCTCCATTGTTTATGTGGTCCAAGCAGCGTTTTCTGTTGCCTAAATGGTTCGAGTTCGAAGAGGGGTGGGGTTAGGGGAAGGCAGCGAGGCAACAACACCATTCATTCTTGATTGTGTGAACTTTACTATGCAGATTTCAAAACCAAGAGATATTTTGCCCTGATTATGCTAAGGAAGATTGGCATTGAGTGACCCAGCAAACCTTTGAGATATCATAGAATTTGCTTAAGCTGAAGATAACTTGCAATTGAGGCAAATAATATAATCTTATTAGTTATATTATAGAGCTATCGATTAATAGAACTACTATTACTATTTTGGCATCCATTATAGCTAGTATCATTTTGTAGTAAATCTCTTCCTTCTCTTCAATAAGTTTTAACAGATATTAGAAATATTTATACATAAAATAATATTATTTCTTATAGTTTCAATTAATATTCAACAATTATTATACAATTAATAGGCAACAGTCGAAGTCGACTATGAGAGACCCTCTACTTATTCTTCAAAGAGTGACACTAATAGTACCCCATAGCGTGTTGTTACGTCAATATGCTCTTCTTCTTCCTTTGGTCCGACACTGAGTAATATTGAGATTCAAATAACTTCCGAGTTTATTATCCAATCGCGATGAAATTTTCAGGATACATTAGGACCCTAATGCTTGTCCTGTGTGTCGAAATTCAAGGCTCCAGTTTTAAAATTGACCATTATATGGGTTTTCAATTTTTTTTTTAAAAACTTCCGAGATTATTATCCGATCGCGATGTAATTTTCAGGATACGTTGGGACCCTGATATTCGTCCTGTGTGTCAGGACTCTAGCATTAACATTTTTCGTTTTATGGGATTTCAAAAATTTTATTTTCCACTTACGGAGGCGGAAGGGGGCGTGTCAAAACTTTAACATAAACTTGATCTGCTTAGCCCATAGACGAACCAACATACCAAATTTGGTGACTCTAGCTCTTATAGTCTCTGAGATCTAGGCTGTATGAGAAAAGACAGACGGACTTACGGACGGACGGACAGACGGACATGGCTATATCGACTCGGCTGTTGATGCTGATCAAGAATATATATACTTTATGGGGTCTGCCGGACTTCCTTCGACCTGTTACGCACATTTTGACAAACTTAATAGACCCGTTTTACTTTTTTAAAGTAAAGGGTCGAAAAAAACTATATTTCCTCGGAAATTATTAAGCGACCCTCGCTCGATCGGGTTTGACTGCTGCCATTAGTCAGCCCAAGTTATAGCCATGTCTATGTCCGCTTAGTCATCATAAATCGATTAAGTTACAGGCCAAAGTGAATGACTGCCATTATTGGGTTGACTTTAATGCTGCCATTTGTGCAATGGCCAAAAACCCCGAAATGCGAATAAACAAATAAATATTGTTGTAAAAATTGATAAGCCCATCAAATGGCAAAACAGACGACAACGACGACAACGAGTCAAGCAAATGTTTACGGTTCAACATCAGCATTTATGGGCCAAAATACGAGTACTCTCCGAGTCCAGCAAAATCAGTCAGAAAACTCTGCTCGGATATGAACTCTTTTTTAATGAGGTGCTAAAAATGCCGTTATTATTGTTATGACAGTCGGGCGAGCATTAACGGTTACTGGCCCCGGAGATGGGTCCTAAAATGCGGATGCCAACACGCCCAAGTTCTGTGTGCCTTTCGGCAGGACATTAAGCGTTAAAGGAAAACTTTTAATGCTGGATGCGGTAATCTTGGCTCGGCGAGCCGCTGAAGCGCCGTTTAAACATCGATTTGTAAATTGTTAAATGATTGCTGGCTAAATGCGCGTGGCTAATGCTCCCCTCGCTACATTTCTTTCCCTTCCTTTCCCTTCCATTCCGAGGCGATTTTCCTTGTTGGCAAGGGTTGCTGCATGTCTGAAAACGGGGCGGAATCTCGATTCGAATCGAAACGACGCGGGTTGCAAATACTGCCGAGGTAAGGGTGTACATATATGTTACCTACGTCTATGAGTGCGAGTTTTTCTGCCCTGGCATTAGTTTCATGCATCGAATTCTTTGCATATTTTAAGCTATGCGCTTGAATAAAAATAACCAAACATAAATTCATACTAAGCAGCCTATGGAATAAACTATAACCAAAACAACGTAGAAATAAATCTGTCTTAAGCAGCCAATTTAACGCAACAGGTCATGATTTGGCTAAGCCGAGCTTAAGACAGCTACAACTACATAATACTAATTTAAAATAATCTAATGTTTAATTTCGAATTGAAAACTACTTAGAGATGAAAGTATTTATAAAACTTTATACTTTAAAGTTCATACTAAGAAGTGTTACTTTTAGAGGCACCCTGGCACTCTGGAGAAATCAATCCAGACCATCACCGAGGAGCTCTGTAATGCCTTCCTTAAATCCAGCCCCATTAGCCGACCTCCAAAGTTCAATTGCAGCGCTTGTTGGACACAGGAGCTTGGCCAAATCAGGAAGGAAACAAGGCCAAGGCGAGAAACTGTCAGGAGGATTGGCACGCCTATCACCTGAGTTTTAAGATCGTTAAAAGACTCTGCAGGAAGGCCAAAAGAGACTCATGGGCTGCTTTTTGTGAGGATCTGAGCAGTATCACTAAAGCGTCCAGACATCGAAGTCTACTGGCTAAGGATCCCACTAAACCAAGTCTCCTATGTGACCTGGACGGCAATTTCTCTAGAGATAGCCATGAATCTTTAGAACATATTCTGACCTGCTTCGTCCTTTTCTTAGGATAAATATAAATAAACTTAAATAAATAAAATTAAAGTTAAAGAAAAAATCCTTTCGTTTTAGGTATATGCTTTCTTAAAATAAAATGTGCTTCCTGAGGTAAAATCATTTTTAACAAATTCATTATAGCCTTTTTTGCCCATTTTTAAGGGGCACAGGCAACAAAAAGTTAATGAGCTAATACTTTAGCTAATCAATCTATATCAACATATATATGTCTCTGCTTAAACGATTAAAGAATAAGTTAAATAGCTAATTAATCTAATAGGAATTTAACTAGGACATCAGTTAAAAAGCAGAGCAAGTACTTAAAATGCATTTATATGTGTCGACTTTGCACACACTACCACAAAATGCCAAATGCAAGAAATGAGTTAAAATATAGACATAATCTGTGTAACTAACTCCACTTCAATTCAAATTGACACTCGTAGCACATCTTTAATACTTATTTATCGTTAGCCTTTAGAATTTTTGCTGTACTTCAAGTTATTGATATATAAACTCAATTACAATTCAAATACATAGCCGCAGTTCTTTCAGTTGAAATCGAAATATATTTTCAATCTAACGCCAAGCGATGCTTGCTTACTTATTATGTTGACCGTAAGTGTATTTAATAACATTTTCAACTAATGAGCAGCAGTTGAAGATATTGAAATGATCTGGAGACGTCTCTCATTTAATTCTAGCCACTTGCAACTGAAGCGTTTTGGCGGCCTAAAGTGCGTCTTCAGGCCAAGTGCGGAAGTGGCCATTGAATATTCAAGCAGCTAAGCAGCTGCTTGTGGATTCTCAAGATGGAAGTGGAAAGATGTGACATTTTTCTCCGGGCCCAGCGAGTCCTGTTTCATTGACGATTTTTATAAAACTTTTGTCAGCCATTGGGAAAAAATGTTGCGATGCGGATTTTTGCCTTTTTCGACAAACATAACACTTTGCCAGCCGAAATGGGGGGCGGGGAGAGGGAGGACAGCAGTTGGCAAACAAATTTGAATTTATATTAATTTATTAGCATAGCAAAAGCGCAGCAGAGGGCAGTTTAAGCCAGAATTTAGCCCGCAATGGACACCAAGTGGTCGCAGAAAAAAGAAAAATCTGTGAAAAATCTGGGTAAGGGAAAAGCATTATAATGAAAATGAAAATGAAAAGTAATTCCAGAATTTTCTCTAGCAATGAAGTCGCTAATTTGAAATGTAAATTGCTGTGCTAAGCAGTCACAAATAAAATGTTAGAGTGCCCCACAAACCAAATGGAGTTGGCAGCAGTTGAAATTTGGGCGGGGTCAGAGTTCAGGGGGGGGGGGGGTGGCTGCAGCTCATCTACACACATTTATTAATACGCGTATTTTTCACACCGGATTTGCATGTGGCTCTGCGGAAAAACGTAAAAAGAAAACCCTCAGAGGTGTGCTTTCCCCACAACGACGACTTCATTTTGAGTTTTAAGTGTCGTGCCACAGCACTTGGCTGAAATATGCGAATTGTGGCAAGGGAAGGGGGGTTTTGGCCAAAAGTAGCTAACGCTAACGCTATGCAAAATTATGCTAATGCCGCATGGCAGATAGACAGGTGGCAGAACCAGCTGCAGTTGCGTTTTATGCAACGAAATTTGGCCAAATGTCAACCGGTTTTTGGGTAACTGTTGACTTTGACTTCACATGCAGCTCGACAGGACGACAGGTCGTCAGGGGGCGAAATGGGGTCGCATATGAAAACAAACAAGTGCCAAGAACTTTAACACACGATTTGACGCTTTAAAGGCATGCCGCTTGCCTTCCACCTTCCTTGCCTACCTCCCTCCTCTTAACGTTTCTGGCATCGTTACCCATCCAGCAATCCAGCATCGCCCCACGCCAGCTTAACGTTTACCTACACACTCATAAAATGCGCATTAAAACATACAGCGCCTGGCTGGGTAAAATCCGAAAGGATTTAGTTGCGCCACAGGAGGTGGTTACTTCACGTCTATTGCGCCATCTTTTGCATACACACACACAGTCTCACACCCACACACACATTCACAAAGTGTACGACAGGCAACCTCTGCACCCCAGCTGGTAACATGAATGGCTTTTTCATCCATCAAACATGGCGTCAAACGTCACAAGGCTTGGAGCACAAAAAGGCAAAACGCCAGAAAACCCAACCCCCTACTAAAGCTCTATTGTCGTCTAATACCACAGCGGCCATGCCACCATCAGCGCACCGCCCCGCCCCGCCCCTAAACCCCACCATAGCCCATGCATCACTTCCGCCAGCCGCTGCTGTGGGTGCGGCTGCCACCGCCGTGGGCTACATAATCTTTCGAGCTTTATGTGCTGATGACTTGCTGAGCCTGAGCCTGAGCTGGCGATGCCATTGCTGTCCTTGTTGTTGCTCTACCAAGTACTCAAAGTGTACAAAAGTATTATAACATGCTGGCAATGTATGTAACAGACAGTAGAAGAAAGCATTTGTAATACTGTAAAGAAGTTAGATGTTCGAGACTATAACTGAAGCTAAAATATAATTTAAAAATACTACCATAGTGTCAACACAGTTGAAGTTTGTTCTACAATAATGCTACACTTAACATTTCTAATAAAAATACGAATAAACAGAGCAATTAAAAAGATACGGACTTGCTTTTTGGTGATCGTAAGACTGTGTGTCTTTGATAGATTCCGGTATAAAATCATTCCCAAAAGTATATCGGATTTTCTTTACTTAGTACTAAATTCTTAATTGAAGTGCAGTTTTTCGTTTCCTTTTTGTTTCTTTTACAAATTCCTTACCTGAATCAATTATTTTAGGTCTATTTGTCTATTTTAATGCCGAGTCAGTGTTACTTGGTGCTGATATAGGTTTAATTTAACAATTATATCCAGAATTCCTACTTAAAGAAACACTTGCTAAATTCAGTAATTTTAAACTTGATTTCTTGAATGATTTTATTCGCTGTGTAAAGATTGATGAATAAATTCGGCAATTTTTGTAGAAGTAGTTATCAATTTCAATCACTTAAATCTGCAACGATTACGGACAAAACTTTCCAGAAAATGTTCTTTATTTCGCAGACCATTCTACTTCAGTTTTAGTGTCGCTGATGATTTCTATTTATTATCTTTTTTTGACTAGCTAGTTGAATAGAAATATATATATTATTTAATTTTTATAATATTATTCTTATAATACTTATTTAACTGCCTTCAATTCGCTTATTGCTTTTTGATCTAATGACTGTAAGTATTTGTTTACTGAGCATTTCATTGTCGAGCACACTCTCTCGCTTGTTGTTGTTGTTACTGTTGAGGTCGAAGCTGTGTGGGTTGGTGGGTTTACTGCGTGTTTGGTTGTTCCGAAATGTGCTGAGTCGGTTTTTGTGCTTGGTCGGATTTTCTACACTTTTGTTGGCGGCAGCAGTCAGGCCAGAGAGTGCTGTTCTTTCTTCCTCGCTCTTGTTGTTGTTGTTGTTGTTGGCTCAGCATGTTGCTGGCTTCTAAATACATGGACACACACACACACATATACATAAGCATAGACATTCATATAATGCTTGTAATATTTGCGCTTAGCCTTTACGGGGCGGTATAAGGCGTGGATGGTGGGTAGGTGAAGGGGGGAAACGCTGCCCGGCAGACGACGGTCGGCGCGAACGCCCCAAGTGTCCTTGGGGCTCTCCGCTTGTGCATTTCAGTTGAGTTCAAAATGTTTATTTTGTTGTCCTTAGGTTAGTCGCTTGCTCATTTTGTGTTCGTATCGCTTGTTTGCTGTGTCTCTCTCTCTCTCTCTCTCTCTCTATCTCTGTATCTATCTCAACCTCTCCCCCTCTCGTTCTTTCGCTCCCTGTGTGCATTGCTTTCTTTTCTCGACGTTTTTGTGTGTGTTATTTGATTTGAACTGTTTGCATCCTCTGGTGTTTACATATCTCAGGAATATCTAGTCCGTGCCTCCGGTGTACATATATCCTTGATCCATTTGCTCACAGCAGCAACAGCATACTACGAGTAGCTTTTAACAAACATCCTTGGCAGCGCGTTAAACTGTTATTTAAACTTGATTTCAGCACAGATATGAAATCAAATGAACTTAACTAATAACTGGCATCATGAGAATTATGTAAAACGGTTTAAGGATGAACATAGAACCATTAAAACTATATATACCTTATTAAAGAAGTGTAATCTTTATTATTGACATAATTGTTGTCTATTTATCTAACTAAGGAACACTTCAATTAAGGAGACTTCTAACAGTGTTATACTTAAGAAGACATACTTATATTTATAAGGTATCTATCGATTAATCTGCCTGCATGGACTCTCGGAACAAACTCTTTGATCTAACGAACTCTCGATAGTTCTCTACAGTAAATACAGATCTTCAGTATCTATTTGTATTGATCTGTCACTCGTAAGAAGCACTCCGATCTCATAGACCTCATTACACCACTGTTAAATAATCCAAAACTGTAGCTTTGTATCTCTTCAATTTCCTGTGTGAGAATTTCTAACTCAGAGACTTCACTATGATATTTTCTTTATTAACTAAATATTTAATTGCCTCTTCATCACTTCCAAACAAATACTCCATCTTATAGATATCTATTTATCTATTCAAACACCTTTCTTCATAAACACTTCCTTCTCAGAGACTACAGCGAATAGTCGCACACTGTTATTAACAGTACCCACATAACAGAATAATTTGTAAAAGCACTCCACGCTGTTAAATAAAAGACGTTCGCACTGTTAAACTTAATGGAACTGGTTGGGGATTTAGAATAAGTATTTGTGAGGCAGCAAATGGCTGGAGAACTTAAACTACAAAAGTGGGTGGAGAGAGTAAGCAAAGAATACGCCCATTTCGGTCTTAAAATCTTCTGAAATGAATTCAAAACACAGATCCTTGGAAGTCACACGCTGAGCGACAGGCAGTGGAGGATGAGCTCAACTCGATATGACTATTCGATACTCAACCCCTTAAATGGGGACCTACGAAGGAAATGTTGTATTTGTAGTGTTCCAAACTATTTGTTTTTGCCCGCTGTGCGCAAATTTTCGCAATTCCGTAATGGTTATTGGAAACACAGTCAGCCAACTGGCAACTGTCAACTGGCAACTGCCAACTGACGGTGGTAAATATTGACGTTGGGTTCTATCCGACTGCAAATCCCTTAATAGCGATAAACGCTCCCATACAGGGATTTCCGTATACGGCCCCAGGCATTGTTTTTGCCCAACCGCACGGCCTTTTTATGTATATTATCAACCATAAACTTTTATTACGCCTTAAGGTAAATGATTTTGTTTATTTTTTAGGCCAAGAGAGAAATACTCGGAATATAAACAAGGACGTCGCGTGCTTGTCGTCCTTTTTGGCTGGTCAGCCCCATAATTCTGTGTTACTTTGGCCCCCCCACTGTGCCTGTGTGTATCCCTTTGGATTTAGTTATTGTTGTCCACACAGCAAAAAAAAAATCGCAACAATTTGTAATGCCAGCGATTTTTCGGCTTTCTGCCAGCATAAATAAATAATTGTATTTATTTTATTTGGCTCGGTGGTACGAAATTAGCTCAACAGGTTGGTTTGCTTGCTAATGCAGCAGCTCATTCAATGCTTTCTGGTTACATAAATCACATAAACACACACACACAAACACATGGAGTTCTCGGTAACTCGGCTGCTTCATAAACGCATCAACAATTGAAATTCAAACATAATGAACCGACGCGTCCGGCAATTTGTCTATTATGGTGCATTGATTAGCGCCTGGACCCTATTCACACTTGTGGGTGCTAGTTCCCCCAACAACTCATCCCTGCCTCGCTGGAGTCGAGGTCACAGTTGTAGCCGGAGTCGCTGCACAAATGCATGCAATGCCACACATGTCGCGCTTAATTAACCCCAAACAATTTCAGCTGTTTGGCTGCCTGGCACCGCCACGAACACCCAAATTCACACCCACACACACACACACACACACCCCTACCTACACAAGCCAACACATTTCCGTATATACAGTAGAGAATTGTGAATTTAAAGTTAACAGTTTTCTAATTATTCGAAAAACGTAACAAACGTATCTCAGTTTCAAATAAAAAAAATAATAAAATAAATGATTTCATAATATTAAATCAATATAACAACATTATGTAGAATTTTAAATATTATATAAATATTAAATTGAATTCTAATTGAAAATACAATTTTTATTTATGTTTTATACTCAATCTTGTAATTTTAATAATATAATATATACTATCTCGGATAGGATACTGAATAAAATGAAATGTTTTAAATAAATATCTCAGAAAGAACAATAGTAGTTCTCTAGGGCATAGCAGACAAATAAATACCTCACAGGATGCCAAAGACCTTATTAAATACAACTGCAATTTAAAAACTATACTTTTTGCTTAGTTTTTACATTTTTAAATATTTTAATTTAACTGTAAGTTGTATTTCAATAAATTTGCACAGCTTTTGTCTACAGTAACAAAAAATTACAATTAAAATAATTGCACTAAGTCTTGTAGTCTGACAACAAATAGAAATCCAGTTCTAATTTAAACAAAAGTCTATTTCATGACAACAAATAGAAATCCAGTTCTAATTTAAACAAAAGTCTATTTCATGATAGTGTTCATCGCATAAACGCTGTGATTAACTACATATCTAATGTGTGTTGTGTAATAGTTGCTGCAACTGCGTTTATGCATTTGAAGAGGCACGAGACCAACGCGCATAATTCAGACGCACGTTCCATTGAAGGGGTGGCTCTTGGGGGACCTGGGGTAGCAGCACAGTGACCCAAATTAATCTTAGTCATTAGCGGGAGCAAGTGTGTGTTGGCTGCCAACTTGTACTCCGCTGACAGACACAACAACAGCAGCAGCAGCAGCAGTAGCACCAACATCAGCCAGAGCCTTGACTTGTCTATGGCCGACAGAGTGGCAAAAGTTTCGCTTTTCAGCGGGAAGCGGGAGCCGAAGGGATCTGTAGGGACAAGGGGGGGGGGGGGGGGGGGGGGGGGGAGGCGGGCAACTGTCGACAGCCTCTGTTGTCGTAGTCTTTACAATTCGAGGCGTGAAAAATGAAAGTTTGCTCATACGGCGGGTGAGATCCCCCTTGAAACATTTTGACAAACAGCTACATTTTCTTCAATACACAAAATAATTAGACTAAACTTAAACAGCTAAACGATGGAAAGCCCAAAAGATTAATGTTGATAGTGTGATGTCAATATTGAAGGGCAGATTTTAAACTTGTTTATAACTTCGAAATTGATATAACACTCAGAACAATTTATAATTATTGAAAATTGCTCGATTTGATGCAATGGGGCTACCCTTTGGTTAATTTAAAACAATACTTTTGAACAGAATCAACTAGCAGCCTCGTACAGAAACGAACTTATTAAATTCGATTGTGTAAGTTAGAGAAATACTTTAATTCATATGTTAATTGTCATAAATATCAAGGGACAAGTATAATAAATAATAAGTATATACTTTTATCGCTGGGAAACTAAATAAACAAACAATAATATTAGTATATAAGAATATATTTACTTTTAACAAACTTAATATACCCCTACAGGGTATAGTATAATAATAAACTACTAATCTAGGTATTTCGCAACCTTACACAATTAAGTTTACTTAGTTCAATTCTCTATATTTAAGCGAATGAAATTGATAAGAATAAAATATTTCTCTAAATTGCGAAATATGAGCTAACTTTTCATTTTACAAATATTTTGAAATAGTTATTGAAAATAAAGGTGATGCTTCTTTTATTAATACTCGTATACTTTTATATGTAGTTTAATGTAGTTTTTTTAACTATTTTGGGCTACTTAAACACCAACTCCTGCAGTTTATTCAGTTCCCCAGTGTAAAAAGAAAACTCTAAACTACACTGCGATATTTTTATTGATCAACAATAAAGTAAAGTATACACTTTATTGGGTAGAAGATTCTTTTCTTCTGCACTTAACATACATTGGCACTAACTTACAAATATGCAAAATATATATACAAAATTAATGCAAATAACAAGTTAATATTTGACTTTAGGTTTGTAACTACTGCTCCACATCGGTGAACTTAAATTGAAATGGTATGGCCGGTTCCATGACAAAGAAGGACTTATATGGCTTGGATGCATCGTAGTTGAATTCCACGTAAAAGTTACGTATGATTTTGGCCAAGGATGTCTCCATTTCGAGGTCCACAATCCGTTTGCCTATGCACATACGTGGTCCAAACCCAAAGGGCAAAAACGTAAACGGACTGATCTGCATCTTCTTGTTTGTCACGGGATCGCGAAGCCAACGTTCGGGCAGGAATTCATCAGCTCGCGGATAATACCTTTCGTCCTTCAGCAGGGCATTGGAACCGAGTAAAATCTGTGAGCCCTTGGGAACATTATAACCCGAAAGTGTTACATCGAACTGACATTGCCGGAAGGTGCCAATGCCGTTGGGATAAAAGCGCAATGTCTCCTTGATAACGGCTCGCAAATAGGGCATATCCTTCATTCGTTCCTCATCCAGCAGCGTCTCCTTGGTTGGCATCACCCGCAGCAGTTCCTCTCGCAGTTTTTCCTGTTTGTCCTGATTTTTGCTAAGACAAAGTAGCAAAGCAGATAGAAATGTGGCTGTGACATCGACACCAGCAAAGAGTATATCGATACCCATGATTAAAGCTATCTTAGGATCTATTTCTATCAATCGCTCCATCATGCTACTGCCCGTCATATTCTCCCCCGACTTGCGTCTCTGCTCCAACTCCAAGCGACTCTCCTCCAGCAGACGTTGTGCCACATCAAGACTCTCGTTCAGAGTACGCATCATTTTGCGGTAGGTTGGAGTTGAGACCAACTTCCAAATTGAGGGCTGAACATCCAGTTTAAAGGTGAGCTGGAAAATCTCTCGTGATGTTCTGAAAAGCGTCATGGCATCCGGATTGTCCCGACGTTTGCGTATGATACCCATTTCGCGATTGAAAGCAATCAAAGCTATCGATTCAAAGATCAAGCGGCCCATTTCCTCCACAAAGTCAGCAGGTACTTCCAAAGTTCTCGGATCACGAATTTCTTTGATGCTGTGGATCAGATCTCATTGTATATATAAATAAGATCTTCTTTAGATGCTCTTACCGTTCGATGAATTCATTATTAATGTTTGACAGCGGTTCGTAGTACATCTTGAGACCCTTGGGCTGCATAAATATGGGATTTACAGCCGAGCGAAACTTTCCCCACTCTTCCTGTTGCCTGCAAACATTAGGAGATTGTTATCAGGAGAATATTGATTATAATCTGGTAACTACACACGTTGCTATAAGTCCCTTCTTCTCCCCGAATACATCTGGTCGTATGTGTTCACGAAAATAAACCAGAGAATCGAAACCCTCACGCTGTGGCCAAATGCCTTCATTGCGAAATACGGTCTCAATGTCTTTTGTGCTGAATGTGACCACGGTATCCCGGCGTCCAAATGCACCGGGCATTATAAAGACATCACCGTAACTCTGCCGCATGGTCATGGTGAATTCCAAAAAGGATTTATCATAAAACTCTCCACCCGGCATAAAACTGCGCAAAAACTTTAGTTTGCCAGGGCGTGGCACATCGGTAAATGGACGCGCCGCTGCGACACTTTGATCGTCAGACACCTAAGCAATTAAATTCGTATTATAATAAACATGTACATACTATGTAGTATAAATTACAGCTTACATTCAACTTAACATTTGCAGGGGTCGCATGCATTGTTCTGACGCCAACAAACGCTAATTGTCGCGCTCCAAGCGTCGCTTTGATTGCGGCCATTGTGTTAACAGTTATTAGTTGCGACTGCACTCGTCAAAGGCGCCGCTGTAACTAAATGCCAGCACACGTTCTCTCCACACTTATAGACGGCGATAAACGATTGATCGTGAGAGTGGCAAAAGAGTATATGTGAGAGAGCTTAGGAGTGAGATAACTATGCATATGATTTATTCAGCGCTCTCTGTTGTTCTCCTTTAGTTATACACGTCTGATAACTGTGCCTATCTTCTGTCTAACGCTCTTCTTAGCTCTGCTTCTGCTATAAGCTTCCCCTCTCTTTCACTCTATATTTGTTAAGCATTTGTTTACTTTCTTTCATTACCAGCACAATAAAAACTGATTTGTCACGGTGATCACAGTTCCTGTTTACATATAAACAAAAAACTGAATTGTTGGTAAGACTCAGCAAAAAAGTATAGCTTATGTTTGATTGTACATATATTAATGAACACATATGTATGTATGTCAGAACAGTTTGCATTTTTCGACTGATAACAAAAGCTTTAAGCACTCGACAAGAATAGAATGGTAAACAAATGGGGGCTTCATATAAAGCAAGCGCGACTAGCAGATTCCCTGTAATGATTCCTTGCGAAAAAAATACAAACATAGTTGAAAGCAGTCGGAAAGGCTACAGTCGAAGTCGACTATGAGAGACCCTTTACCTTTTCTTTAAAAAGGAAATAGGAGTGAAACTAATAGTACCTCATAGCGAGCTTTAACGTCGATATGCCCTTCTTCTTCCTATGGTCCGACACTGAGTAACATTGGTTTTTGAAGAACTTCAGAGTTTATTATTCGATCGCGAAGAAATTTTGAGGATTCATTAGGACCCCGTCGCTTGTCCTGTGTGCCAAAATTCAAGGCTCCAGTTTCAAATTTGACCATTATATGGGATTTTAAGTTTTTTTTTAGAAACTGCCGAGTTTATTATTTGATCGCGATGAAACTTTCAGGATACATTGGTACACTGAATTTCGCTCTTTGTGCCAAAACTCAGGAGTTTCTAGTTTCAATACTTTTGGTTTTGTGGGATTTTAAAAATGTTGTTTTCGATTTGCGGAGGCGGAAGGGGGCGTGTAAAAATTTTAACATAAACTTGCACTGCTTAGCCCATTGACGAACCTACATACCAAATTTGGTGGCTCTAGCTCTTATAGTCTCTGAGATCTAGGCGCTCATCCAGACAATCGGACAGACGGACAGCCGGACAGACGGACAGACGGCTATATCGACTCGGATGTTGATGCTGGTCAAGAATATATATACTTTATGGAGTCTGCCAGACTTCCTTCGACCTGTTACGCACATCTTAACAAACTTACTTTTATAAAGTAAAGGGTCTAAAAAAAACTATGAAGAAGAGTTTTCAAAATGTAAGTCTATCTATGCTCTAATTAAAAGTACTCGACTAAAAGATACACTGTCTGTCCTATAATATATACAAAGAGTCAGATATACAACAATAATCTAAATAAACAATAAGCTACAAATTAAGTGTGATCAACTAAAAAATTAGCTTAGAGCGGGAGAAGTATTGACAAGTTTAAACTGCATATAAGGTAAGGTATGTCTATAAGAATTCACCTGTCCATTTTAAAATATCTTAATTTATATAAAGCAAAGAAAAAGTCTAAACTTTATTATTTGTAAATGCTCTACAAAGTACAAGATAAATCATTGTAAACAGATAAATAAACAAAGATGATCGACTAGGAAATCAACTATAAAGATTTGCTGAAGGAATGGATAAACTTTCACAATTTCCAAATGAACTATAAAGTTATTTATATACATAAGAAACCATCTCACAATCTTAACATCATAATATAATTTCTATAAGGCAAATAAATCGACTAACTTTCGTATTAACTCAGCGATTAGAAAAGAATATGAATAATCTACAAGGATATTAAATAAATGGGGAGCACACCTAACAAGTCAAAGAAAAAGCCACGCGACAATGAATAATAAAAAAAAAGTAACCAGAGATAATTATGAACACTGATACTGCGGGAAGTGAAGAAGTGAAACGAGGCAATACGGAGCATACACAGAGGTTGGCTAAGAAGCTGTCTTGGCCAAAGTAAATGACGGCTAAGTGGCCTCCGCCTGCACTAATTGTGAGTAACACGTTCACGTTTACAAAACTTTCAGAGAATTTCCCTCGGAAAACACCAGACCCGGCAAGCAGTCAGGCAGTCAGTCAGTCAGTCGGGCAGCCAGTCTACCGGCTAGACCAAGCCAGTAAAGGCCAGACAAGAGACCAGCTATTTCTGTATTATTAGACATTAAAGTTTTTAGCCAAGCGAACGAGCTCGTTTAATAGACCAAATTCATCTGGCCAAAGTTTAAAGTGTCGGCAACGCGCGCGCTCCCCGACATTTATCAGTCATTAACACAGGCCAACAACTACACAAATTGGCCGAGAATGTGAAGGAAGGAAGGGGAAAGACGGTTGGATCAAGGGTCGTTGGCAGACAATTAAAGCTGAGACTTTAATTTGCTTGCTTTTTTTTTATTTTACGTTGTCGGTTTGAAAATCAATAAATTTAAAACAATGTACAACAACAATTTTATATGACAATAGAAAGAAAAAAATTAAACGCATAGATTCGTTCGATGGCTAGAGAAAAATCTCTTTAGGGATGTGGATGTTGTTCATGTTGTTATTGTACTTAGTTCTTCTTTTCAGTTGTTGTTGTTGTTGTTGTTGTTGGGTCGCAACGAGTAGCAAAGCAAGCACGAAATCGCCGAACCAAACATCCTTTGTCAATACGAAATACGTACAACAAAACAAATAAAAAAACAATGCAACAACAACATAGTACATACATACATATATAATGCCAACAAAGACAAAAGTCAAAAGTGCAAAAACAAAAGCAAAACGAATTCTGCTCCCCCAAAATGCAAGTCGAGCAGCGAGAATCAAAGTTCAGGTCCGGCGCATGCGCCCAAACGGGCGAATCTCACGAAGCGGGGAAACCAATGCTAGATGCTGGCTATGCCACATTGATGGGGATGGGATATAGTGCTGGGGGGGGGTTGAGAGTGGGGATGGGTAGTAAATGTAGAAATGGATAAAATGGCGTTAGCCCACCCACACACACACACACACACACACACACACACAGCACGGAGAGCGGCATTTCTCCTCCATTTTGAGAAAATTTCCTGCCTTTTTGGCAGCGCACAGTCGCCACGTCGCCACGTCTGGCCGAGTTGAGCAAATGATTTTTAACAAATTTCATTAACATCAGAGGTCCGTAATCATTCAAGCATCGCGTTTCGTAACTGGCCTGACGATACCATTCTCGTCGCTGGCCACTCCATTATAAAAAGACTACGACTATCGATGCATCCATCTTGCACTTTCCTTACGCGACATTCCGTTTAACCAGAAACAGCAAATGTGAAAAGTGTCCAGAAAATAGCTAATTCTTTCAATTGATAAAGTAAATTTTAGCTACGCGATTAATCGGCAAAAAAGGGCTTTTAGTTTTATAAAATACGCACCTTAATCTGTCTGCGATTGCTGTAATCTTTCTGCCAAAATGATCGACGAGCAGCATCCCATGCAAATTGGTCTGTGTAAGTATTCAATACTATCCCTGGACCGCACACACTTTTCCGCTTTTCTACTTGCGAAAAGCCGACGCATTTCTGACATTCCACTTATATTTTGCCGACGGCTTTTATGGCTTGTGTTATAAATGTTGTTGAGAAAAGTTTAATGAGTTCTTTAATGTTTCGTAGAGAAATGGAAAGAATTTATTGATTAAAATCTATAAATATTTTATATTTGATTTATCAGAATAGTTGTATGTGAAAAAACTATCTGGGTTTAGTTTATAACAAGCTGTATCATGGATTAAAGTTAAATTAAAAATATATTCCTTCATTATACAAATATATTAACAATCAAATATTCTAAAAACTAAGACCAGTTTTAGTAAAACAAAAGTGTAATTAGTTAGGCTACCTTAATAGTTTCTAATAATTTAGATTACACTTTGTCGACATTAGTTTTTTGAAGACTATATAAATTTGAAAGCATAAACATACATATTTTATGCAAATATTCAAACATTTACTTTTTATACCCTTAACTCAACGGGAAGGGTTCAACAAGGGTCAAATAGCATTGTGTAAGTGTGGGTAATAGTCAGGGAAATAGAAGAAGCACCTCTAAAGAATAAATTTAACTTTAATCCATGATACAACTTGTTATAAACTAAACCCTGGTAGTTTTCCACATACAACTAATTTAATAAATCAAATATAAAACATACATATATGAATTATATATAGTATATGAGTTATATATAGTATATAGAGATCTTGTCCTTCCCTTACTAATTGAAAAATTTGTTATAGGAACAATTTAAAAACTATAACGTTTAGTTTCGCTCTATATACTATCTGCTTTCGTCACTAGCGTGGACTGCCGTCCGCAGTGATATAAATTGTATTATATTTGCATAATAAACATACAAGTATTTGTTTGCCTGTATATGTATTTAAAGAGTTTAGATATTGCTGTGAGTGGACATTACAATATACCAGATATGTATGATGGGTATGTTCTAGTTTAGCAGACTCCAATTTCTAAGCAAAACTATATTGAAAACGACAAAACCTACTTCATATTCTTCCCCAAAATACAAAAGAAATAAACTATTTAGCTTGTTGTTTAAACAAAATCTGACAGGAAGAGCTGGAAGCACTTGTAGTATCGCTTGGCACTTGATATAAGTGTGCTCAAGTCAAAACTGGCAGACAGCCAGCGAGTGAAAAGTATAAATCTGAACACATTTTACAGTGGCAAACAAATGCTGACTTCTGTCAAAGATTAGGCCAAAACAAAGCATTTATACGCTCAAATGCTGGCATAACAAAACGGCGCCATAATTTCATTGTCCGCCCAAATCCGATTAAATTAAACGCCAGCAACTGACAAACAGGCAGAGCTGCTCTGACTTCAGCTCCGGCTCCGGCTCAGAACCCGGCAACAGCTCCCGGCAGCGGCTGCACACAGCATCCTGGCAAGGGTTTCCGCTCGCCCGCTGTTGCAAAAGACTGCCAACATATGCCGCCAGCAGCCATAACCAACATAATGAATGAATCCCCCCCCGCCTTCCTCGCGACGGCAAAGACCCCGCCAAGTCAGTGCATATATACTTATTTTGAGGAAGGGTGAGACGTCAAACGGGGGGTGAGCATAGGGGTTGCTCTATGATTTTGATTCATTCAAAGCGTTTGCACGCACTACTCGTAAATTCTATTATAATTTAGTTATTCCATGCCTTGCAGGGTGGTTCCCCGTTCGTTCCTTCCACCCCCCCCCCCCCACCGATTGCACATTAGAATCTAATTAGTGCGGCAAAAGCGCAGCAGCATCGCTATCAATGTCGGATTTGCACTTGTCCTCGCAAATCCTTTGCAGCACAGCGTTGACATGTCCAGCCAACATGTTGGCATAGTTCCATCAGTTCAAAGTACAACAACAATACTATCAGCAAGGGGAAAAAGTGTAACAGGTGCGTTAGTTGAGCGGATTAGCAGTGCTTTAATTCAGTCCAAAAGTAGCTGACATTGTTGGAAGTGCCGAAAGTTCAATGTAACAAACAACAAATGGCAAGGACAATGACAATGACAGGATTTGATAGCTGATAGCTGATAGCGGCTGACAGCTGACAATAAGTGAATTCACATTCTATTCACAAATCTATTCACTTGATATTAGTATACTTTGATGCGATTCATTTTCAGGAACAAAACAATTAAACTTCTAGTTGCTTGGTTTCAATATCATCTGCCAGGATATACTACAAGTATAGGGTGTATTTGATATAATAATATTTATATATTAAACTTATTATAACAGATATTAGCTATAGATATCTTAGAGATATGACTTAGTGTGTGTAGATAGTTTATTTAAAGAAAGTACTAGATAAAACCAATTGAATTTGTCAAAGTTATAATATCGTACAAAACATACAAAATATAAATTATAATAAATTATTTGCATCTTATATTAGAGTATCAATATAAAATAGATGCCAATATTTATAATAATACTGGCAAAATATCAAAATTAAGCTAAAGTCAAAGTATAAAATAATCAAGCTTCTAGCTCTTTCCATCTTTGAGATCCTTTCGCTCATACGGACGGAGATACGGACAGATGGACCGACGGACATGGTTATATAGACCCGGCTGTTTATGCTGATCAAGAATATATATACTTTACGGGGTCTGCCGGACTTCCTTAGACCCCCACAGGGTATAAAAATAAGAAATGAAATATTATACGATTCTTAAGCAGGGGAAGAATCTATAGGAGAAGAGTTATATAAAGAAAGATGGTAGTTCTTTAAGATAAAGATAAATGAAACAAAAAAATAATAAATATTATAAAATATACAAATTTGTCAACAACAAACTTTTATTTAGTATATTGAACTATGTGTATTGCTTCCCTAATTCAAACACTGTTAAAATAGTTTGATTTGTCCACTTGTCGCTCCATTTTAAACTTCTACTTACACCAATTATATAAATTGTATTTCTTACTAGTGAGACCACAAAACAAACTCAACTGCACGTATGTAAATTACTTTAAAATTCAACAAATATTTCTGGCATAAATTTGCATGCCACAGAAATTGTTGCGAAATTAAATGAAATTACGTACACGTAAAATCATTTAAATACAAAATGACAAACGCAGAATGTGACACACAGACACTTACAAAGATATATATATGTGTGTGTGTGTGTGTGAGTATATTTAGTAGAGAAAAAAAGAGAAAACCTGCAGAGATAAAGGAAAAACAATAACAACTGAAAAAGCGCGCAACGAAACAAGATGAACGACACACAACACACACACACAACACACACACACACACACACAGAGTGAGGCTAACAAATTACCGTACAATTTCAACAATTTGCCATAAATTGAGACAACAAGCAACAAAAAGCCAAACAGCCAACAGCACAAATGCCGCAAATGTACAGTAATTTTTTGCCACAGAACTCGCACAACGCACACACAATACACAATACACAATACGTATACGCAGCGTTGGCCAAACAAAAGCAAGTGCGTGGAATTTCGAGTACAGACAGACGCACAGTCAGACAGACGGACAGAATGGAAACGGTCACGCACATATTTCGCTGCAAAAGTCATTTCAATAATTGCAAAACCGCAAATTTACTACAACTCGAAATGGTTGGCAAATGGTCACAGTTACAGTTACAGTCCGAGTCGCAGTTACAAGTTTGGGCGTTGGAGGAGGTCAGCAAAAATGCAGATAGCCGGCAACCGCAAATGCAAATCCCGTTGAGTATACATACATACACATACACATACATATACACATACACATACATATACAGATTGTACTATAGTTTTTGCTACTGGCCGCAGTTGTAAATTTGAGAGGACGACCGCAATTTGCATGCCAAAGTGAAAATAAAAATAACTGAAATGTTTCTCATTTGCATGTGGGGGTGGCAACTGTTCTGGACCACGACAAAACCGCAAAAACCAAAATAGTTCCAATGGACATCAAATGTCAACAGCAGCAGCAGCAGCAGCAACAACAACAGCAACAGCAACACCAGCAGCAGCAACAACAGCAGCAACAACAGCAGCAACATGTAGCTGGGGCAGGACATGCGACGCACCCGGCCATGTGCCCCATTGCAATGGGACACAATCAACTGCTGTTGAACGGAAATGAGCGCATGTTAACAACACCAACAGCAACACCAGCAACAACAAGCAACACAGTAACAATGGCCGGCAAGACAGTAACAGCAACAACATCTGGAGGGGGCTTGTCAGCTGGTAGCGCCTCCCACAATGACAAAATGGCGTCAGCAAGCCAAAATGTCAACGGAAGTTGTATGAACCACAACAACAGCATGGTCACTGCACAACAACAACAGCAACAGCAACAGCAACAACAGGTCATGACGTTGACAATGGCAAGACAAGGACTTGGGCCAGGTCCACCAATGCAAATACAACCGGGTCGCAACGCCTTGGGCAAGTGTAATCTCAACGAGCTGGATGGCTATGCGACTCAAACACCCACAACAGCACCACACACACCGCAAGCGCCTCAAATGTTGCAACAGCAACACACGGGAATGGGAATTATGGGAGTCGGAATCGATGTTGGACTGGGCATGGGTTTAAGCCTGGCTGCAACTGTTAACCACTGCACCTACTGCTGCCAGCCAATTTGTGATCGTTACATAATGCGAGTGGTGGACAATTCGTTTCACGAGGGTTGCCTCAAGTGCACCGTCTGCTCGCTGCATTTGGTAAACTCCTGCTATGCAAGAGATGGCAAACTCTACTGTCGCATTGACTATGAAAGGTAAGATAACTGATTTTCTTTATAAATGGTCAGAATAAATATGCAAACTTCTCCATTTACTCTTAATACTATGTGCAAATGTATGTAACTAACAGAAGGAGGTATCTCTGATAGTACAATTTGTATAAATATTAAGTACAGCAGCATCACTTGTCTTCCAACTGAAATAACTGCTATGTCGGTCTATATGTTTAGTAAATGTCAAACAGAATTAAACTTTATGGGTAAAGTAATGCCTTAAAGTGAAGAATACATTGTTAAAATTCCATAAATTGCTTTTGCATTTCGAAAACTCAGCAAAACTAGTTGTTTAATATAATAAGCACAATTAGTATAATTAATATGCTAAATGAATATTATATGTCAGTTAATATTTAGTTGTTGCTGCTAGTTTATTTATATTTAACATACACTCTTAATTATTAACAATAGCCAAGTCATTCCCTTTGACCGTCCGACTATCGCGTTAATCTCTAAGACTATAATAGTTAGAGACTTACAAATGTAGCATTCAGTTTTGACATAGTTGAGTAATAATAGTATATTACTTATATATTTATTTACTTTTTTAAATATATATATGTTTTTATTTAATTATTAATTTATTTATTCATTCATTTGTTTATTTATTTCTTTATATATTTAATTATTTAATTTTTTATTAATTTATTTATTTATTAAAATACTTATTTATTAATTTATTTATTTATTCCTTTATTATTTTATTTATTAATCATTCATTCATTTACTTATTTATTTAGTTATATATTTATGTATTTATTCACTTATTCATTCATTTATTAATTTAATATTTCATTTACTTATTTATTTATTAATTTCTTTATTTCTTCATTATTTAATTCATTTATTTATTTATCTGTTTATTTATTTAATTAATTATTTTTTTACTTATATATTTATTTATTTACCTATTTATTTATTTATTTATTTTTATATTTACTTACTTAATCATTTATTTTTTTATTTATTTATTTATTTCATTATTAACTTAATTATTTAATAATTTGTTTATTTATTTATACATTCAATTATTTATTTATTTATACATTTATTTATTTAATTGTTTATTTAGTCATATAGTTATTTATTTATATATTTATTTATATATTTACTTACCTATTCATTTATATTTTTATTTATTTAATTATTAGTTTATTTGATTATTTATTAATTTATTTATTTATTGAATTATTTATTTATTCATTGATTTATTAATTTATTTACTTATTTATTCATTTATACATATATTTATTTATTTATTTTGCTAGTTTTTAATGTATTTTTGCATCAATTCATTTGAGTATTTATTTATTGATTTGCGTATTAATTCAATTCTTTATTTATTATTTTAGTTATTATTATTTTATATATATCAAATTCATTAAATTAAACTCAGCTCAACTAGAGTAGTATTAAAACCTCGTCAACTAATGTCTCTGCAAATACGTCCCAGAGTATTTATTGTATACACCAGAGTGCAGGGTATTTCGTAACGTGTACTGTCCACCAGATCGCTCTTAACTATTTTGCCTGCTACAATAATAGTTTTTCCATCTCCACAGACTCTTTTTACGCAATCGTTGCCTTGGCTGTGGCCATAAAATCGCCGCGGATGAGCTTGTGATGCGCTCCCAGGAGAGTATCTTTCATCTGAAGTGCTTTGCCTGCGTGGTTTGCGGGGCACTCTTGAAGAAGGGGGAACAATACGTGGTCAAGCAGGGACAGCTCTTCTGCCGCTTCGACTATGAGAAGGAGGTGGAAATGCTGCAGGGTTATGGTGAGTTTTAAAGTGATCTTATACCTAAAGCTGCGATTAAACTGCATCTTTTTAGATTATTATGGCGATGAGATGTTTCCACCCAAGTTGGATGGACGACGGGGTCCAAAGCGACCTCGCACCATACTCAATACCCAGCAACGTCGTGCCTTTAAGGCATCCTTTGAAGTGTCGCCTAAACCATGCCGGAAGGTTAGAGAGAATCTGGCTAAGGATACTGGTTTAAGCCTAAGAATTGTGCAGGTAATTATGAAGTAGAAAACGAAGAAGGAGAGTCGATTTGTCTTTGAAATAAGCATAAGGATATATTTACTAAGCTTTGATCTTTCTTTTCAATATCCCCCCTTAGGTTTGGTTTCAAAACCAACGAGCCAAAGTTAAAAAGATACAAAAGAAGGCCAAACTGGAGCCACCAGCCAAGGGTGTTAGCGATTCTCACTCACAGGATTCACAAGAATCACAGGACAGCAGTCTGACGACCAAGATCAAGGACGAGGCGCACAGCGACAGTGAGTCCCAACAGGAATCGCCATTCTCGACAACCTCTGAAGGACTGACAAGATTGCGTTGCAACGTCAAGGATGAACAGGAACAGGGATCGTTGAGCTGCATGGAAACCAATAAAGGTAAGCGCTGATCATTTCCAATAAGAAATGACTTAAATGTATTCTCTCTACAGAGAACTGCAACAAGAACAGCGAACCCATTCTGAATACGATACTGGGCCTGAGCTATGCAACCTTCCAGCAGCTAATGGGTCCCTTTACACAGACGCCAATGATCAATCCGATCGATCGATTATACAGCATGCAGAGTTCCTATTTCCGGCCCGAAGAATTAGGCGCCTATGGCGAATGCGGTGGCAGCGGGGGAAAGGAGACAATGGAGCATTAGTTTGGATGCTAGGGACAGAATTTTAAGCCAAAATCAAAATTAGAAGTTGTAAAATAAACAAAAAATGTTAATGTGCTAGAAACTAGATGGTGAGATCATGATGATGATGATGATGACCTCACAATACCAATTGGAAAACACCAAAGGAAAGTGCAGCACGTGCACACGTGGATCTAACCCCGCCCTTAAAGCGCAACCACCCGGCGCAAGGTTGCGAGACTTTTTGGTTGTTCTGCAGGTGCAGGCCTTGAAATTTGTTCCGCTCAGTTGACAAGAACAAAGCATTTGGCACAGCAGCAGTCACAGCAACAGCCACAGCCACAGCCACCCCGAAAAATGGGCATAATGCCCAAAATGGGCGTAAAATACCGATTCGTCATGCATTGTTCTTGTCCTTGTGTTCCATGGTCGACCCTGTTGACAGCGCCGAGCTGTCAGTGTCAGTGCCGAGAGTCGACAGACTACTACTCCTCATCCAACCACCACCATTGTTGGCTTTGCGCCGAGTTCAACCGAGTTCCATCAACCGATGGGGGCGACTGCGATATTTGTGGCATGCAGAGGCCATGGATAGCATTGGCATGCAATAAGTTTCCTGTGGGCGGGGCATGAGTTCGATTCGTTTGAAAAGCCGAACTGTTGAACAGTGCACATCGAACTTTGCATATTCCATGAAAATCTTAAAGTTATAAGTATTAAAAAAGAAAAGTAAATGGAAAAGAGAAATAATAAAGGTGATATTTAGATTTTAATATTCATTCGATTTCTTTGTGTATTTTGTGTTGAGCAACAGTAAAAATCTGAGTTTCAATTGAATTTACGGCATAACATAAATATAATACTTGCAATTTACCATTTATAATTAATATTATTACTATTAAAACTCCGTTTTTTACCCACAGACTACTAAACTTTTAATTTTTCCATAGTTTCCATCATGAATTCAAATTGTATATAATTTATTTTTGACCATAGCATTTCCTAACTTTATTTTAAAATAAATGAATAAGCACTTAAATCAGCAAAAAGGTTTAAAATCAATATAATTATAATTCTAAAACTTGTATACAATATTTAAATGTTAACAAGACTTTTATCAGCATGTTTTGTATTCCTTATTACTCTTATGCAAAGATTCCCTAATTTAAACCGTGATTTCACAAATATTTAAAGTATATTTCTGGGTCTGGGCCAACTTTCTGCCCTTAATTGAATTTCAACGCACTACAACACGTGTTTACATAGCCGTATCCTTGCCCCCCCAACTCTGGGACATCGCAGTTTCATGCAATTTGTCACAATATGTGTCACATTAGCCACAGCAATTGGGCTTAAATGTCGTTGTCGTTCTCGTTGTCGTAGTTGTTGTTGTTGTTGCCTTTTCCCCTTAGCTCTCGTCATCATTTGTGCCGCTAACCAGATTATACCCCAATTGCGACACCGATACGGCAGCGACAAAGGCAAAAGTAGTTAAACAAGGGAAAAGGCCACAGCACCACCGCCACCACCACCACCAATGGATCAGCACACTTACCACACTCAACCACCATTGATTCTTCACCCGGAGACGCATCCGGAAACGTTTAAAAATGCACGTCAGCCTCGTAACTGAAACTTAACTGGCATCGTCGTTACGCAAGCCCACATCATTAATCAGTTGGAAAAGAAAAAAATAGAAGAAGAAAACCACCCAATGCAAATGACTGGCATAAGTACCACGAACATGGCACTGTAATCATTGTCTCTCTGTCCAGATCCTCTTTAGTATGTAGACAAGTGGCATTTCTACATGCTGCAACAGCGTTGAAGGTTTTTTTCTGTAAAGTGCACGACAAGTGGACAAATTGCGAAATTAATTACCGTTTTAACGCGGAGCAGTGCATACATTTTAATGGACAGCACTGTCGGCCAGAGTGAAAAGAAATGCAATGACCTGCAGATAGAACTTACAAAGTATACAACAAAAATAAATTAAGACTAGGTACTTGACCGAAAAGTACTCTACACTCATGACTACACTCTGGAGTAGTAAACACCACTGAAATATAACTAGGTGTTTAACTAGAAACCCTATAATCTTATCTATTAAGAACCTCTTATTCTCATACTTCAAACTTGCAGATAATTAACTATAATAACTGCTGCTTCAATATCTGAAGTATCCAAATAGAAACGAATTTAATGCAATAGAAATAGAGCTACCCTATAAGTATCCTATTCTGTGAAATATCCTAACAGTCTTGTGATCTATACAATCTACACTCACCCTTAAACAATATCACATAAAGGTGAGTAAACAGGGAAAGTCCCAAATAAAATCTGCCCAACATGATAGAAATTCTCAATTCCCTTAAGAGAATAACAGTTTTCCTCATCTGATATACCTGAAATACAAATAGCTAAAGGTAAATTAACCCTACAACAATCTGAAATTTACCAATCGTTTAGTTTATTTAAATTTAATAACTTAAAACAACGCTGAACCGTTTTGACAACTCAGTTATCTGAACATTATGCAAATGATACGACCATTTAGGACCCCTCAAAGTATGCTACAGATTGCTCTTTCATTTTTATGGACAAGTCAACAAAACGAAGGCCTTTAAAATCAAATCTGCATTGTAAATCGATAACAAAAATGACTTTTAATACTACTTATTTCATACTCGAAATAACACTTTTGGTTCTGGTCACACGCCGTTAGGGGATCAATAGAAATCAAAAGTCAATCCTATATTGTCAATAAAAACCAAGGCACAATAAAAATAATAATGTGCATAAAAGTGTCGTCGTCTGGTTGGTAAAGAAAACATTGTTGAAGCCATGAAATGTTGAAAAAACAAAGCAACGTCTGTCGATATATTATTTTAGCAAGATTTAAAATGATGTAAAATAGCAGAGAGTTTAAGGGGAAATATAGAAAAATGGTATTTCCCACAAGATGAAATGTATACTAAGCGTAGAAGTTGTAATTTCTTAAACAAATAGTAGAGATTTATGGTTTATGGTTAGACAAAGTTAGCTTATGCGCTTATTATGACAATTTTATTCTCATAATTTATATTTGTAACTAATTTGTCTCACAATCAGAAGATTATTTTATACAAATTATCAATTATTTAGGAAATATGAGAAGTTGAATCTGTGGAAAATAGATAGACAAATCCTGATTGACTTCATGTCAAAATAGAATGACAATTTCAAACTATTTTTACTTAGTTCTGCAGCTGAAGATTCTTTGGCAAAACTGTGACTTGTAGTTATTAAACAAATCCAGATTCTCTCGATTTCAATGTCTGCTTAAAGTTAGTTGAATGACAAAGTTCAACTTTGCGCTCATAATTATGTTAATCGAAGTGCGTAACATGAACTCCGTGTTGGTTGGCCGAACTTCACCACAAGACCTACAAATTGTCAGGCAACAATCATAAGGAGCAGATGTCACTCTGAAATGGCCACGAGCAACGGACAAAACGGGTCGAAACGGGTCTAAACGGGCCCAAAAAGCGAACTCAGTTTTCTGTCGCAATCTAAATGCAAATGGATGGCCAAAAGAATGTTTTGGGCCCAAAAAGAGCCACAAAACCATAACCAAGAATATTTCGCATAATGCAGCCAAGTACTCGTAAGAGGGGCAGACGGGCGGAGTTGGCATTAAATGAGTGGGCCAACACATTTGATGTAGTTGTGAGTGTGTGTGTGTGTGAGTGTAAGTGAACTCGGTATGCTACATAAACAAGTACAAAGGGGGATTGCTGGCCAGGCCAAGAGCGACAGACTGTTTCAGACACGAGTTCCATTTTGACGTTTGGCACAAAATTCATAAATGCTAATTTCAACACATTGTGCACACGTTACAAATATGAATATTTACCATAACTAGGCACACACTCACACACACACACACACACACACACTGCCTTGAAGCTTGGTAACAGCCGCAGTCACAGTCGCAGTCACAATCATAGCCACAGTCACAGCCGTTGCCAATGCGATACTCTTCTATCCTCCTCTCTCTCTCTCTCTCTCTGTGTGCTTGCTTGTCGTCTTTATCGAGCATGGAACTTCTGACTTCGTCTCTGGTTTAATAAAAGCCTTTTACAAAATGAAGCAATTGTGTGTTTCAGTTTTGAGCACAGGCTGTCTAAGCCTCAAATGTATTTGTATCTGCTGTTAGCTACATTTGTAGCTCTTGTCTGCCAGTCGATGTGTGGGCTTGGCAAATATGCGTCAAATCACATAGACGCACAGTTTTTGAATACCAAATGGAGATTACAACACACACCACACACACCACACACAGACACACACACAAAAGTATAGTCAATGCATAGGCATAGTCTATATTTGTCTACTTGATGCCTTAGATTGAGATTGGTTTTGCGCCTGGATGTCGTAATTGGTTGCAGACTCGCTCGCCACTTGGCCAGCCTGGACAGCCTGGACAGACTCTCTGCCATTGCCACAAAATTGAAATTTTCCAATTGAGCCGCCTGCCAGAGAATCAGGCCACATTATTAGTTTAAACTTGCCCCTAAACGTTCAACTAATGAGTTTCCAATGGGCTTAAAAGTGGCCAACAAGTGGACTGCTCGAAAAAAAAAAGAAAGAACGCTTGAGAAATATCGAAACGTAATGAGAATACCGTCAACTAGTACCATATGCGACTCAGCTGCAGCAGCTGTTGCCAAGTAATTTGAATTGCAAAAACACTTCCCTAGCCAGGCAAGAAACTACTTCAGCTAGAGCCTTGTCAGGCGTTTGTGAATCAAAACCAGTTAACACGGCTGACATCAAAGGGGCGTAGTTCACCAAAAAGGAAAGTTCCTTTGACTTTTGAGCTAACAAACAACAACAAACCAAATGCAAATGAGGGATGGCGTCACGCCTAATATTGAGCAGCATCAATATGCAAATTGTGTTATAAATATTTAAAGCAAAATGTTGCAGTGCCGAAACAGAGAATTTTCAAATGCATTGCATATTTTTGTTTTTAACTGGAATGCTGCCAATAAAATCAACAAGAAATGAAAAAAAGAATAACACAACCAACATCAAATGGTTGCGTACTGAGTATTATGTGTGTGTGTGTGTGAGAGAGTCGCGTGCATGTATTAAAAATATCTTTTAGATACTTTTGAGTCGAGGCAAACTGAAACGGCCCTCGAGTTGCAGAGTAGCTCAACGCTCTGTGGCAAGTACTAGAAATTGGCTTTAGTATTACGTTGGAATAAGAATAAGACGTTGCCAACGCTGCCTTGGCAAAAAATGTTTTTATTACATTTCGCGCTCGCGTATTTTGCGCTACTCACAAAATACTTGATGCCAACACAGCCACAACAACAACAACAGCAGCAATGAAAGCCAAGTCAAAATAAATATCAAGCAGCAGCAGCAGCTCGTCTGGTAAAAGAGTGAGGCATACTTCCAGGCGTATCCCTGCAGCCAGCAGCCCTGCTCTTCCCTGTACCCTGTTCCCTAGCCCAGCTTGTCCAAGTCGCCAGTCACACTCGCACACACAATGCCGCGCGCATCAAAGCGTATTCACAAGTGGTCCTTTGCGCTTTACTGATTTCGCAAAGGCTAAAGGATATTTAGCAAGTAGTCCTTCTGCGTTTTTCCTCCTCCTTCTGTATTTTTTAACGCTTTTGCACTTGCGATACTGCCACTGCCAGGCGCCACTAAAGGAGTTGTCTTGGTAACTTTTCTGCAAGCTACTCAAGTCGCTGTTCAAGTTATTGTTGTGCCCAACAACGACGCAAGGCAAGCGATGGATAAAAAAAAAAAGAATATCTCAGAAAAATCCGCCAAAAAAAAAAAACAGCAAAGAAAAATTAAAAAGGAAAATTAAAAAAAAAATTGAATAAAACGTAACCAGATAGTACTTAAGTATGCCATCGTCTTGTCTTGAGTGCGAGTTGTTTGAAAATGATTTAAATATGCCATCTACAATGTCATTGAAAGCGACGCACTTGAGTTTCAGGCAAAACATATACCAATATATGCAGAAGGTAGAAAAACAAACTGGTGAAGGGACTCCCAATCAAAATAAAAATGTTTAAATATGATGATTATATCAAAAATGTGACCGGTAACACTTCGATTTCTTCATCAACATCTGCTTTCTTTTCTCGTTCGATCAAGACTAACTCGACTCAACGAGCCGCTAGATCCCTTGATTGCCGCCAGAGCGAGACCATGCTATATGTCTATACATATTCTAGTGCGTTAAAGTGAGATAGCTAATATGTGCAAATTAACCGATGCAGATAATTAGTTATGGGCAGCTATATAATGTTCATGTTAACAGCTTAGCGATGGAACATCGGTAAAGTTATCGGCCTGCTGCAAAAAGAACAAGAAAGCATTTCCAATAAAAATTTAATAGTTATGATGATTATATTTAGTATTCAATTTTACAAATTGCAGCAATAATCAGTTTTTTAAATTATAGAAACCAACTTGAAATATTAACACATTTATCGATAGAAGAAGCTCAGTTTGCTAAAACTTATATATGTTAAATACACATATCTAGATTTCTAAGCTTGCACTTTTCTAATGTCCGACCTTAAACACAATTGCATCATTCAATTGGTCTGGGGGAAAATGAAAACGGAATTGCAATGAAGCGGAAAAGACAACAACAACGTTGATTGGTTGAGAACGAAAAAGCCGTGAGATTCTCTCAACAAACCTGTGCGCATTTAATAAAAAAAAGAAGAAAATTTCCCTCCCCTCAAGCTGCGTGACTTCGCGTTGGCTTTGTGCGTTTTGTGTGCATGCAGATTATGTTTTCATTAAATTATAGTAGCTATGGTTACTTTTATACAATCCAAAGCTACTTCAAACGCAAGAGCGGTGCGTGCCGACCCCCATCGCCGGAGTGCCCACTCCAAGACAACGCCAAAAGAGAAAAAATATATATATATATAGTATAACGCAAAGGAAAAGAATGCGCATAATAGAAAGTAATGTGTAGTCTGTTGGGGGGCAGGAGAAGGAGAAGCGGCAGCTTCGCATAACTGGTGCAAGAGTAGTCAAAGAAGATTGTAGTTTATTTTTATTGCATTTATTGCTCGACTTGCTACGACTCACACCCACACCCACACACAGATACAAACACCCTACGTGCATTTGCATGCAGCGTGACATGTGCAAGTGAGTAAAAGCGGAAACGGAAGCGCCATCTTTTTGACTGTAAATTTACACGTATGCTTCAGTGTGAGTCTGTCGTAAGTGTGTCTGTGCGTGTGTGTGTGTGTGTAGTTTCTGCTGATGCTGTTTCTTTCTATTGTTGCTCTTATTGTTGTTGTGCTTTAGTACGGCACGTACATTTATTACTTTCTGCACATACACACACACACACACAGACACACATTGGGACGCCGGCACATGCATGCAAAACGGTTTTCATTTTTTATTGCGAGAATGTAACGTGCCGCATGCGAATTGCTTGCTTCAGCCCCAATCCCTGACTATGGCCTGTGTGGACTGTGTGGTTCCAGCCAGTGTTGCCAACTTTCGAGAAGCTGAAAAGCTGTTTTTAGTGGCTTAGAGAAGGGTTTAGCAACAAACTAATCTTAAACATATTGTTTTATAAAGATTTAGTTATATTCAATTCGTTCTCGAAGTTTATCATCAAAGTGCGGAGACCACAAATCAAAAAAAGCTCATAACAAAAGAAGATTTGTAACTAGAGACATAAGATTTGACACACATGATGAATATTATGTGGACGATGTGTCCTGAAAATTTTGTCACGATGCCATGTCCCTTTCGGCCAAAAAATGGAAAATAAGAATTAGAAGAGAACTACATTGATGCCCTGTGGAAAAACAGGGTATTTAACCGTCGGGATACCGACTGCTCAGCTTGTTTTTCATTGCAGCGGTATAATCACGCAGATTACTCTATTTTGCAGTAGTAATAATATATGTATTTACTTACAATTATACTGATAATTGATATCCCAATCGAGCTTTGTAATTTGGAGTAAATCAAATCATAAGAAATATCGTTATTAAATATGTAAATTTATATTTTACCTGAAAATAGTTAAAAACCGCCAAAAAATAGTCAGAATTCCAGCTACATATTGCCTTAGATTTCTTCCCGCAATTAAACTTTTAAAAACCCCAAGATTTGACGGGAAAATAGCTGTTCTGGCAACACTGATGCCAGCTCTGCCTTTGCCATTGCCTCTGCCCCGTGACTTTTCGGCCGTTCGCCACGTTTAATGTTAACTTTTTTGCTCCGCGCTGCGTGGAAAATATGAAAAATATTCGTAATAGAGTTGTTTGAAATGTACAATAAGCTTTCAAGTGGCCTCAGCGACTGCCAAGTGGAAGAAGGTGCCATTGCCAGGCATATGGAAATGGAAATGGGAACGCCAGAAGCATCTACTTTTTTGCTTATCCCCACCATCGTGTCTTTATTGTAAGCGATATGTACTTAAAGTATGGAATGGACATTATTTATAATTTTACGTAGTAGTTTTATTATTAAATAACTAAATTCAGTAGTATATTTTTGTATTGAAGAACGAACTGTTAAATAGATAATTTAGGCAAATATTAATTAAAAATTAATTACAACGCCTATATACCACATTAGTTGGCGCCTACGACTGACTGACTGACTGACTGGCTCTACTTCTTTATCCACTTCTTCATCCTTAGCCACCTCGCCGTTACATACGAAGAATTTAGCTGTCTGACGATGCGAGTTTCTGTGATATATGCATTTCATGCCTTTATGGTGGTTGCGAACGAAGTGTTGCAGGGGGTGTTGCATATAGAAAATTTTAATAATTTCTGCATCTTCAACACTTTGAATAAAAATTGTTACTTTGATGGTGTGCGGCAGCAGAACAGCAGCAGCGGCAGCGGCAACGGTACTACGGCGTAACTAACAATAAAACTTTTTAGTATGAAGCGTCAAAAGAGACGACAAAAAATATGGACACATATGAAGTCATAAAGTCATATTAACACGTACGAATGCGCACAGGATATTAATGTGCAGCACACGCATACTATTACCCAAATACACACATAGACATATGTATAAAGAGAAAAGCGCACAAGGACTAAAGGCGCGCAGTTTAAATACCCTGTATGTAAAAAGTTGTATTAGAACTAGCTGTAGATGCAATAAAGTATTAAGAGAATTATTATTCTATGTCAATCTTACTTTATTATAGTTATTTAAGCATTTTAAAACATATAAAGAAAGAGTAATATTTATTATTATTGTGTTTAACTATTTTTAAAAACAAAATCAAATATGTAAATATTGTAATAGGTCGAAATAATTATATTAAACAGTAAACAGCTACAAAAGCAACAGAAGTCATTCATTAAACTAGTATTTCCCTGTAAGCAATGCTGGGAAATTATCACTGGCGCCATCTAGCGATAACAGCTTGTAAGGTATGTGAATGCGTCTATGTGAACTACATGGCTTATCTTTGTGCTGTTTACAGGACACCTTATAGTCTGGCACTCTCTACTATCGTATTTTGCTCACAGACTTGGCTGACTTCAATGTTAATATAATTTCAAATATTGCGGTTAATTTCTGTACGTGCAACTTACTGGCAGCAAAAGACGGAAATGAGTTCAAATTTTGGGGCATAACAATAACTGGGCAGCTTGGCAACATTTTTATTTATTATACTACTGGGATGCATTTCCATGCCGAGTCAAAAGCTGAGCGGCAAAAAACTAATTTCAGACAAACCCTATCCAACAAAACTTTATGAATTTCAACAGTGAAAACTATACTGCAACTGGAAAATGTGAAAATGGGAACTGGCAACTGGCAACGGCAACTGGCGGTGACCACAGCGCTGAAATTGCAATAAACAAAGCGGGTACGAAATTGTTTCTTTCTTTTTTTCTGTTGAAGAACCGCAGTTTCGCTGGTCAAACGTTTAGTGTGGAGACAAGGCAGACACATTGGCCAATACAAAAGCCACTTGACCCCCGCCCTCCAACAAACGGGCAGCCCTTCAATGATTTTGGTCAATTGGATGACACCGAGAATCGAGCATGGGCACAAGGACGCACACATGTACACACTCATAACCACAACGAGCTCATCTGGCTGGAGCACCGCGAAGCCACTTATGGATATACATATACATATACATATAGAGAGTGGCAACTGCGATATGGCCAACGCCAAACGTCGATGCTGATGCGCAACCAATCGCCATGGCAATAAATTGCTGTGTGTCCAGAACGCTGCCAGAGGCAGCCAACTCGAGTTGAAATTGGTCAAAAGTTTAACATATTTGCGTGTGTGCGGAGAGGGCTTTTGGGCTGGCTGGCTGCAGCTGTTGTTGTTGGCCTTTTTGGCGCATTTTTCGGTAAATAAACGAGCTGCTGCATTTTCGAGTGTTTTCCATGGTCCATGGAAATGGGAAATGCCACCCGCTTATGAGTTTCGCTTTGTCGAGTGGCTGCAACATTTTCTAACAATTGTCATACGCAATTAATAAACAGCTTATTTCAAATTATGAAAATAATAAATTTCACTATTCACATTTTAAACTAAAACATAATTGTATATACTTTTTTTTATATGTATGTATAACAACAACAATATCTTTAAATATATATTTACTTATATATGTTTTTTTTTTTACATTAAATAATTAAAGATTTCAACTTCATTCATAGTATATTTGCACTAAATTATTAGCTAATAGATTCATTTTACCTAAGCACTAATTCTTTGGGCTTTAATAATAAATAGATTCATTTTATCTAAACACTATTCTTTGGGCATTAAAAATACATTTATTCGATTGACTGCGTCTCTAGTTTGTAAGGAACGTTTGCATTAAGGCCTCAAGGCAAAAGACAGCACCTAACCAACTAATATATCTATCTATGTATATATTTATATTTGAGACTACTGAGATTAATGGCTAACTAACTACTTTAGAGTATTACAAAGGCCACACACAACCGTGGTAAAGCATTGGGACAGTTTAGAAGCCGCTTTGGTATAGTTTATATGACTAGCACTTTTAAAGACCGACTGAACTGTATATATATATATATATGTATATGCATATACTATTTATAAGCTAGGCTGCAGTTGCTCCTTAACTGCTTACTGTATTGCACATACAGCGGAGGCACCTTGATATTGATTATTTAGACGACGACGCATACCCTCCAAATAGATGTCACGACTAAACAGTCCTGCAGCCAGAGGTATGCTACAAAAAGAAGATCATAAGTTTAGTTTTCAATTTGTTATTCAATTTAGCTACTTACGCATCGGTGCCGGCGCGTATAAGTGTACGAAACAAGGCCCAAACAGGCTTGTGATCCGACGTAGTTATGGATGGCACCGAGTCGTAGAGCAAGCACTCCACATAGGGCTGAGTTGGAGTCGAAATACCCGGCACAGCGCTCTGTCGACGTATTACCAATCCCTGCATCTGGCGATATTTGTAGAGTATGCGATCCGTATACGCTGGCGCACGCTGCTTAGAAGACGTATCGAAGTTCTGACTGCCAGGATCGTACTAAAAGTAAATTTTTTTTATACATAATCATACATTAAAGCAGTTTAAAGTATTTACTCTACCTTATAAGTGGGAGGAAATGTTATATTCGCCTCCATAAAGCCACGAAAGGCGGCGCCATCGGCCAGCACTGAGGATAGTTGATCCGTGTGCATGTAACCATGTGGCAAATGCGAGGGCAATGGGAATTTCGTATTCTGTATCCACTCCAAGAGCTTTTCGCGTGGTTCGCCTAGTCGAAAGTTGAGATCGCCACACCAGAAGACATTATCGAAATTCTGCGTTACATCCTTGTTCTTGTGCCGCAAATTGGGTAGATTTTTGGGAAGATCTAATGCGTTTATAATGCGTTTGACATCCGACACGCGTTCCTTGACTTTCTGCTGATGTGCAGTCAAATGAGAGGTTACAAAAAGCATAGAGGTGCCAAAGAGACAAAAGGATATGGCGACAGCGCCCTTGGTACGAAATGCCGAGCCCGTGCGCACCGACATCGAGGCATCCTCTGGCGCAGAACAATACCAAATCAGATCGCGACGCATGTAGACAGCCAGATGGAGTGTGCCGAGTGTTGTGGAGTGGAAGAGCACATGAGAGGGACCTAACGTCTCCTGCAGCGTAACTTCCCACTCAAAGCGATCCGGACTCGACTCCTGAGTGCCCACAACGACCAAGTCAGGCACATGCTCCACATTTGGCGGTAAAACAAAGTCATTCAATTGTCTGGAAGTTCAAAATTGAAATGATTACAATGTACAATTTTAATAATCACATTATAGATAAATGGGCAAACTTCGTATGCAGACTTCGTATGCAGACTTACTTGGGCGGACTGTGTCCATTCATGTTCCAGGTGCCCACGAAAATTGTGACCTCCTTCTGGGGCAGCACGCGGCTAAGTTCACTGGGTCCGAGCAGGGAAGACGAACCCAGTCGTCCATCTAGATAGCTGCGTTCACGTGCCTTGTCAGCCGGGATGAGATTCAATGCCTGAGCCGCCATCAGCGCCTGGCGTGCCAGGTTTGAACCGGAGCCTTGTCGATGCAGCGTCATATTCTCGTGGGACATGAATCTCATACCGGATGGATCCTGAATGGCAGCATCTAGCGTATCTGGTTGCGTGGCAATGTTCGGCGAGGACATGTGCTGTGGCGTTGTGGCGCGTTTTAGAGTCTCGGCGCTCTCATCTACATTCAAAGGCGGCAACTCCTGACCAGGCGGATACAGTTTAAGCCGCAATCGTGAACGACAGGCGGAGACAGCAATGGGTCGAATTGGCGCCCGTTGCAACGTGTCGCTTCTGCTGGACGAATTGGATGGAGAGCAGTGCGAATGATGCGTGGAACTCGTGCCACTTGCCTCGTATTGGGAAAAGAACGTTTTACTTGCAACTGGCGACTCGGGAGCACTGGCGCATTCACTCGAGGGACGCGGACGCTGTGTGGACGGCAGCTGATAGGATGTGGCGCCTTCACTGGAGTGCGAGTGCAGCGAACCAGTATGATCCATCATGCTCCAGCTAAGCGAGAGGTTGTCGCGTCGTAGCACATTGCTAGCATTGACAACGGCATCGGGTATGGAATTGTAGCGCACAGAAACTGGAGGTGTCATTGGTTTCTTTTCAGCCTTGCAGCACAAACTGAACTGATGGCTGAATCTATTGTGATTCGGCGAACGTTGCTTGGGCGACTTTCGACGCATTACCACAACCGTGCCGCCGTCACTTTGTGATCCCGCATCGGCGCTATAACGATGACTGTGCGCTTTGCTTTTATATGTGGGATTACCGCGTCTATGGAAGCTGATTAGACCACTGTGCGACTTCTCAAGCACCTGTGCGGCATCCGATTGACCCGCTGCTGTGGCGGGCAACGTTTGACTCTTGTGATTGCTGTTGCCCTGTTCCACTGTGCATTTCGCAAAACTGACATCGTATTGTCCCAACGCCGACACTGGACGACGCTGTACGCTGGGCGATTCCGGCGTCACTGGATGTGGTTCCACTTTGCTGGGACGTTTACTTAGCAGCCCAAACAGCGTACTGCCTGTTTTTTGTGCGGAGCGTGGACTACTCGTAATACGCTCCTCGCTGCCCGTAACACTGTACTGCATAGTGTTAAAGTTTGTGTGTATAAATGAGGTAAAGAATTCTTCTTATTGGAGTTGTGCTTGCAGGACTTTAGCATACGTATTCAATCGATTGCTGAAACATTCCTGGCGTTGCTTTATGCCATATCACGGTCAGTTCCATTGCGAGCACTTACAGCCTCTTGTGCGTAATTAATCACATTTAAATAGGCAGCAATTTGTGGCTGACAGCGGCGCAGAAATATTTTCTTAATCGACGTATTAAATAGATACTGAGATTTACACAACGTGGTCCTTAATGCCAACTGTGCTCAGCCCATGTTGAGCTGGCAGGCGTTGATTTTCTTTCACCTGCAAGTGTTGGCAATGAATATGTAATTTAAATAGGCAGCAATTAAATTTACTCACCTGTCTCTGTTGTCGCAGTTATGATACCAGATTGTGCGAAGTGCGAACCAAGTAAAATGATAGCCTGCAGGAATATGCGAGCTGTGGATGAGGAGAAAATCAATACACGAACTATATGAGCACATACATATACATATATATATATATCGTAATAAAGGAACACTTTCATTCCAACCCTCCCACAATCGCGTTGCCCCCAGCAATGATTGGACGCCAACACAACAGGGTAAGGATGTTGTAAGGGGCGAGTGAACAACAGTCATGCACATAAATATATGTATGTATGTACATATAACAACGACGACGTAACGACATTGGCATCTCTCTGTAAGAAATGCCGATGCCGATTGCGATGCCGATTGCGATGCCGCGGCGAGTATGACGTCCGCCCACGCACAAAAAAGTACAAATAACCGTCTCGCCAAGCGGTGGCGACATCACTTTAGTGCTTTAGTGTGTATGTGTGCGCCGGTGCGATTTATGCTGGGATTTATAATTAGCAGCCTATTGTTGCCGCCAAACGTTTGCTTGTGTTTTTGCCTTGAATTGCCATAAGACATCTGGCAAAATCTCCGCACATCATAAGACAAAACAACAACAGCAACATCACAATGACTGCATCATATTACGCACATTCTTTTCTTACACACGCACTTTTTTTTGTCAAGTTCAGGTTCAGGTGCAATTTAACATTGACATTTTTTTTCTACTGACCTTGTACTTTCTAACACATTTTATGTTTCTCGTGTGTTACGGCCCGCGTACACAAATCGCAACCTACAATTTGTTTATTTGCTAAAGTAGAGCTAAACTATCGATGGCGCTATCGATATAACGCCTATTCTGATTTGTTACATCCTATCGATTGTGACTTAACGCTAACATCTGTTAACTTTAAGCGCCAAAGTTTATTTGTATACCAGTTTCATAATTTTACTCTTAATACTAATAATTTAACAATTGTAATAATTTAAATCAATTATTTAATTCAACTAAAGCACTTTTATTGCTATGTTTGGAAAATCAAAGCTAACAGCTGATCTATGTTTAACAGCTGTTAACAGAAAAACTATTTCTGTGAAAACTAGGGTCACTCTATTCGTGCCAATGTAAGCTTTCGATATACTTGTCTATTAAATAGTTTGTATTCGATAGCAAAGTCAATTTGCTACGATAAATACATATCGACAACTGAGAATAACTGCATTTGTAATTTGCACATTCAGCGGGCTAAACCATAAGACTTCCGCTATGGCTCTCCAGACAATACTATTTGATTTTACATTGGATGCTGAAAAAACAGCAACATCGGCGCAACGCCAGGAGGTTGCCCGAATTGTTCGCAACGAGCTGGAGCATGTGTTTTCACAACTGGAATTGGCATATTCTATGGAATCGGCGGATAATGGATATTTTGCGGTGCTGCATGAGAATAAGGAGACGATTGTAACTTGTCGCATATTCCAAAAGGGACTTCTGACCATCAATGTGGAGTATTATTTGGCTGATGGCAAGGAGCCACTTATGTCCTTTGATGTACGTATGTACTAAGTGTAATTTACAGTTTATTTTAGCTCAATAACAACTGTAATTGTGCACCTACATATACATATTTCGGCACCTACACGTGCGAATGTCAACTCACGTACAAACACTAATACACAAAAACACACACACACGCACACAAACGCCAAGTTTACTGTCCGCTTTTTGAGTGTGAGGAAAGAAAAGGGTATGATTTTAATTTCAGTGACTACGGCAAAAGTAAAATTGATTTTTCGAGTGTTTGTGTGTGTGGGAGTGTTAGCTGCCTTGTCTGTGGCATTGTTTTTGTTTCGTCTACCCCCTTCGATCTTAAAAAGCGTTTAGCACATGGCCTAGACATTTGGTTTTGTCTATCGCATTCCCCATAACGGTGCTAAAAACTCAAACCCAATTGTTGTAGTTGCTTATATGACGTTCTTTGCTTTTGCTTATTTATAACCTATCAAAGACTTAAGCTAAGCTTTGCTTAATTTAATTCTTTATAAAAAAAATATATTTTTATTATTTACAAATTTTAGTTATATTTATTTTCATGTAAGTCTTATCAATTTGAATACGCTCAGATTTGTTGTTATGTTAATGCAAAATTCGGTTTCTCTTTCTTTATCTCTGCTTTTTTTTGTAACAGTTGCGAGAATTTCCTTATCATTGCGTGATCTCGTCTCTAATGCAGTGTTGCCATTGTAGCTATTTTATAGCTAGAACAATTTATAGCAGATGTAAAAGCTAGAAATGCCCTCTTAGCTTATTTAAGGCTATATCTAGCTGCTATTTAATCAACTGCCACTTGCGATTCTGCGTAGCGTTTCACACAATTGTTAGCAATATTCTGATTAATTACATTTATATTAATTGCAATTTAATATTGTATTTTGCTATCTGGTTTCTGGGTTTATTATTAACTCAAACATTGACATTCGCAAAACAGCTGCCTTAGTATAAAATTCTATGGAAAGTGCAAAAAAACCACACAATACTTTCCTTTTTCATACAAATCTTAAATCGAATCTATAAATAGTTGGTAGCGGGGCTGACTATTTATTGCCTCAAGCGCGAGATGTTTGATAAGTTTGCGAAACATTTGGCTTATACTCGTGTATGTACATAGTATATTATAATTTTCTTATCTTTTGCTTAATTTGAATATTATATATTGATTTATACTCGTTTTTCACAATGCTTAAGGGCACAACAAACTATGTATAGAGGAACTTTAACAAATAGAAATTACAATTGCAGACCATGCGTACAATGGAGCTTATTCTACGTCAGAAATTAGATTCCGATCGATCCAAGTATTTACCGCCGATAAAACGTGGTGGATATATTGACATATACATGACTAGCTCAGGTTGGTCAAATAATATTTAATTTAAACAAAGTTTAGTTTTTTGCTACTTAGTTCCATATACTATGCAACCATATACTCGTACCATGCAGTATCAAGAGTTATCCAAAATACAAATTAAATACCTTGTATCTACTCGTAACTTCCTATGCCGAAATTTTCTCTATTTTCTAATTTCAATCAATTGCCAAAATAAAAGATAAACTTGAACCACGTGCATACAAAATTCACCATATATTATAATTAACAATTTATGGGCATTTTTTTTTACATCTCCATCAAACTATTTGGTTGCAATTCAAAGATTTTGGCTCTATAAATTCGCCAAATCACATACACTTCCAAAGATACGACACTTGTTATCGAATTAGGGATGTAAAGGGCCATCGATGTTTCGGATATCTATAGATTTTTTAAGGCGATACCTCGATGTTTTTGTTGATCTCGATGTTTGTTAAGGCATCGGCCATTTTTCATCGTAGCTCAGTTTAGTCGATATTTCGATAACTATTTTATCGAACGACTGAACGAAAATAGAATTCAAAGGAACGAAAAAACTACATCGAGGTTGACTTGGAAATCGCTGATAAACATCGACAACGAGGTTTCCATTCAAATTTACATTCCTAACTCGAATCGCATTATATTATTACATTGTAGAAACTGTATTATTCAGTTGCCATTTAGCTTAATTCCTGGAGATTAAGTCTCTGGTCGATTCCTGCATGCTTGTTCCGTCGTTTTAGAACTACTATAACTAACTATTAAACCATTCTATAATTTGACTGATTTTGATTTATATTTTTTTTATATATATTTATTTTTTTTTACTTTCATACGTTCACCACAAAAAAATATAAAATAAACCGAAAACCTACACGATGTCTATGGTCTTCACATCATCATCATCAACTTGCTCATTATCGACGACAATCTGCCAACAACAAATTCAATGCAATTAAAACCCGAAAATGTGTGTAAACCAAATTAAATTATATATGCACATGTGTCATCGTCACCTGCCCCCCGCTCGTTTGTTCGCCTCGTTCTCATGGTACCAACAACAACAACAACTACTACTACTCTACTACTACAACAACAACAACTACTCCACCACCTTACATTAACCACGAAAAACGAAACGACGCAGACTGGCAAACGTGTGGAAAATGCCATAGCCAAAAAATTGAACGCCCTTTGGGGCCAGAAGTTGCCAACATTGAAGCGCGGCGATGTCGCTAGGTATTTTCCATCGTCAGGTAACGTATAATTGTATCAACTATAAGCAAAAGATACTATCCACCATATCTATTCATACTATATAGAAGTAGTTGAGCATATTTCGAGCATGTTTCCATACTATCATAGTGAAAATTCCAAATTCCAATTCATTTTTGTGGTTATCAAATCATAATCTTATCCAGCCGCACTTTCCTATGTTATACAATGTATTATTATTATTGTTGTTTGTTTATATGTGTTTGTTGTTGCTTTCAATATATAAATCACATGTCTTTATTTTGTATTTACTTTGAAACATTCTTGTCAGCATGCATGTACACATATAATAGCCCCAATGTAATTACGTCGATTCAAAGTGCGTATTTTGTAAATATGTCTTCAAGCTTTCATTTTAAATAATATTGTCTATAAATTGTTTGTTTTTTCTTCTTCAAAATGTTGTTGATTCCCAGATGAACGTATTATTGAATACGATATTGATACTCTTGTCTATGAGGCACGTTCGCCTTTCCAGAAGATTCAGATTATGCACTCCAAGACGCTTGGCAATATGTTGATCCTGGACGAATTGCAGAGTAAGTTGAAAATACACAGATACACACACAAAGCGCATTTGTTTATTGATTAGCAAGCACTCGAAAAAAAAGCAAAACATAGGTCAAGGACGAATGTCCTTTTGTGTGTGTTTTTGTGCCAAAATAAAATCAATAAAACTGTAAGTAATCTCGTAAATTCATTGCAGACATTGCCGAGTCCGATTTGATCTACACAGAGACTCTGATGGGACGTGGCATTGAGAACTACGAGGGCAAGGAGATTTGTATACTTGGCGGTGGAGATGGAGCCTTGCTATACGAACTGCTCAAGGAGAAGCCAAAGCATGTGGTTATGCTGGAGATTGATGAACTCGTTATGCAGGCGTGCAACAAGTATTTGAACACCATTTGTGGCGATGTCCTGGAGAAACGCAAGACCGATCAGTATGAGATTATTGTCGGTGATTGTGTTGAGTATATGAAGAAGTTTATTGCCGATGGTCGCAAGTTTGATTATGTATTTGGCGATCTAACTGATATACCCATAAGTGGTGCTCCGATCGGAGAATGCTGGGATTTTATACGCACCATATTTGAGCATTCGTTCCAACTGCTGAAGCCAGATGGCAAGTTCTTGACCCATGGCAACGGCACCAGTTGCCTGGAATCATTGCAGTTGTTCGAGGAGCAATTGCGTCTGCTTAAGCCCAAGGTGAAGTTTACCACATCGAAAGCGTTTGTGCCATCCTTCATGGAAGAATGGCTCTTCTATCAAGTGACCTTCGCTTGACCAGTTCAAGATAATGATACTCTTTCGCGACGACAAGAAGCACCACAAGCAATAACAACAGCAGAAGCAACAACTACCACATCGTGTCTCCAAAATGCTACATCCAATACAACAACAACAACACCAGAAGTTCACACAACCGACGACGCAACACAATTTGATAAACCAGAGCTCAGCACCATGGAACCGCTTAAACTGCACAGCTACACCGTGATACTGCATGCAGCCAAAGAGCAGCAGCCAAAGAATCTGAGAAGTCCCGTGCCGCACCAGAATCGTCGTAAGAGACGTGTGCACTATCATCATACACTGGTTTCATAGTTGAGGCTATTACACAAATTGAAACCAAAGACATAACATCACCAAGAATACAATATAACTCACACTTCCAATGGCTGTAACTAGCATCTGAAAACCAAACCAAATATTTAAAGCACAATTTATAGTATAATTTAAGTTAGTATTTAGTTATGTTTCACGCACTTTTGATTTTAAAACTGATACTAAATTGTAAGTCAGCAACGATCAAAGGCGAACTCAAAGATATTTTATGTACTTACTTATTTGTGCTTATTTAAATTATGTTTAACGTCTAGTGTTTTCGTCACACATAATCGTATATAATATATATAGGCATTACTTAGAAATTCATGTATTCAATTTTCAATTAGAGAGGCACTCGAGTGCGTGTGTATGCAAATTTTTAGTGTGAGGATTGTAGCAGTTAGATATGATGTCACTTGATATGTTTTAAAAAGAAAAACACAATAAAAGGTCGTGCGCAGAAAAAGTAATTGTTTTCATTTATTTATATATAGATATAATAACAATTCCTTTTGTGAGTGGGTTTAATTATTTTAAATCTGGTCTTCGCGCCTATATTCAAACCAATCAGCTGTTACCGCCAACATATACACGCCATTGTGTATTTTTGCTTATGTAGCGTACGGTCACACAACAAAGCAATCGAGTATTTATCGATAGTAAAGAGCATATCGATACGCCGATATGCCGTTGGCAGTGTTAAATAGAAATCAAACGGTGTCGCGACTCGAACGACGTGTAGACTGCTGAAAAAAATTAACAAATATGGACCGGAAACTGCACAGTGGAATACATCATCCTACACTGCGACTGCTGCAGGAATCAGGCTGTGAAATACTGCCCCACAACCTGATGTATCCCGTGTTCATCGTCAGCAACGACGACGATGAACAGCCAATTGCAAGTATGCCAGGCATATCACGCTTTGGCGTGAACCGATTACGCGAGCATTTGGAGCCGCTAGTGAAGAAGGGACTTTCATCGGTGCTGCTGTTTGGTGTGGTGGAAAGTGAATTGAAGGATGAGAGAGCAACGCATGCAGATTCCTCACAGAATCCCGTTGTTCGGGCGTTGCCAAAGCTGCGCCAATGGTTTCCCGATCTATTGATTGCTTGTGACGTCTGCATCTGTCCATATGCGTCGCATGGACACTGCGGCCTGCTGGGCGACAATGGACTGGAGAACAGTACGAGCATCAAGCGTATCGCAGATATTGCAGTGGCTTACGGCAAGGCGGGAGCTCACATTGTAGCACCCTCCGATATGATGGACAATCGTGTAATGGCCATCAAACAGGCGCTGATCGATGCCAACATGAACAACGTTTCCCTGCTCGCCTACTCGGCAAAGTTTGCGTCTAATTTCTATGGTCCCTTTCGGGAGGCAGCTCAGTCGAAGCCTGCCTTTGGCGATAGACGTTGTTATCAACTTCCCAGTGGCTCGCGCAATCTGGCAATGCGCGCCGTACAACGTGATGTCAGTGAAGGCGCCGACATGCTGATGGTGAAACCGGGCATGCCCTATTTGGATATACTGCGGCAGACCAAGGACACATATCCATATCACACACTCTATGTATATCAGGTGTCCGGCGAATATGCAATGCTCTATCATGCCGCCAAGGCGGGAGCTTTTGCACTACACGACGCTGTCTTGGAGTCAATGAAGGGCTTTAAACGTGCCGGAGCCGATTGTATTATAACCTACTTTACACCATATCTGCTAGACATTGTGGCCAAGTCGGCGTAAGAGCTGCCTTACCCTATGTGAATCAGTCTATAAATATAACAAATAGTTCATTTGTTGCTAACACACTTGAGTGTGTATTGCATTTAGTACAAAGTCATTGTTGTGTTGTCCGATTTCCTGTAACAATTTCAACAGTTTAAGTGTCTAGAGTTAAAGTTTGCTGATAACTATCAGCAAGACAAGTAGAGTTCATTGTCATATTCATTTGTATCCCCCTATTCATTCTATGGTTACGTTCAATTTGATACTTAATGGTGTTGTCCCAAAACCAAAACGTAGGCACTTTTCGTTTGTCATTCAATATGCTTATCAATTCGCTGGATTTGGTAGTCAAATGTTTACAGCGCTTACGTCATGAAACCCCCTCCGATTTCAACAATTCAAATTCAATTGCACAAATCGTAATCGCGCACAATCATCATGACAGCAACAAGTCCTAAGTCTATAAACAATATCAATTTGTTGTTCCTTCAACCGGTTGAAGAGTAAGAGAGCATTGACACATTTGTTTAACGAATTTGGGACTGGGGAACAAGTTTACAAATTAGTGTTTAGCAATTAAATGTTTGCACTTTAATGAAATTTACAAATATATGTGAAGACGACGTGTGTGTGACAAATTTGGAATTGTGTAGCGTAAATCTTATAATATGGTAGAGTAAGTGGTGCAATAATTGTAAGTCTTGTGGAATCTGATTGTTAAATTACAGAAATAAAGTGCAATTAATTACATAGATTAAGTACAAACTTTACAGTAGGTCAAGTAATTGTTTTGATCAAAATATATAGTTGACTTCTCTTATTTTGGTATATTTTATACAGAAACAATTACTTGACAAACTGCGTCTTTTTTTTTTACTTTAAATGCAAAATATTTGGACTTCAAGTCTAAATTATAATAAATATATATTTATATTATATAAACTATTGCAATTATAATATAATAATAACTATTGGTTGATTGATTTTAAGGAAGATATAAGTGTGTATATAGTTTACTTAACTAAGAAATACTGTGTTAGCTTTATGCAGATCTTTGTGCGTTCTGTGTGTGTGTGTGTTGTAATCAACATGAACTGGGCTTTAGTTGCTCTCGTTGCTGTTGTCAATCTTGCTGTGCTCGAGTATGTCCGTGTTTTGCATCGGTTCGAGATCCGTTTCGGATATAATCTCTGCCAGCCACTGCTCGATTTGCACCGGATGAAACGAGTCCTCGTCTCCGCTGTTTGCCTCTAATATAATTCTAAGATTCTCAAAGTTCTTGAGGACTAAACGCTTGCCCGGCTGCAGTTGTGATGATATCGTTGATTCAGCGTAGCGACTGGACTCTTCCTTATTGCAATTGGCATCACAAGTGGAGTCTGCTGTCGCTTGCACCGGCTTCTGCACGCTGTTTGCAACGGTTGCCGTCTCTGTTGTTGTTGTTGTGGCGACTTCTGGCACACGCTTTGGTTTCTCCTTGAGACTCTTTTTGATTTCATTTAACAAACGATTGTAAAAGTCGCAGGTAACGTCTGTGGTTTCAATGCTGCTGGAACTATTGTTTGCCTTGGCTGCCTCGTTGTCGTCGGTTCTCTTGTTGGTGGCTTTGTGCTTCTTGGACTGCGAACGGGAGCAGGCATTGCTGGAGTAGTTGGAACTGCTGGGTGAGCAGCTGGATTGCTCGGTGTTGTTGCTGCTGCTGCTACTGCTGGTGGTCGAATCGGCGGACACCGAATGTTGCAACTTGCCTGTTGTTGTCACTGCAGCCTCTGTGACAAGCGGCAGTTCAGCACTGACGGCCTCCTCGCCGGCACAGTTGATCGTTAGGCTGGCAATGTTCCGTAAATTGATTGTGCCATTGCAATTGTTAATGGTGATTTTTGGCTTTAAGCGTGGTTTGCGCGTCTTTTGTTTTGGTTTGCCCGCCGGCAACTGTTCGGAACAGCTGCGTCCCAGACTGGACACGGCCTCTGCTATGGACGATTCCAGTTCGTCGTCCAGCTCCTCGAGATTGAGAGGCGGCACATAAGTCTCCCGCTTTATCTTTGCCCTGCGTATCAGATCTTTGGCTTCCTGCAGTGTTATGTTTATAATCGAACGCTTGGCGTTGTCCTCCAGCAGGGCCTTGTTGCGTGAGAAGTCCACCACAATGGCCTCCGGCTGCACTTCATCATCGTAGTAGGCCACGTTACGATCTCGATTCTCCAGGCATTTGTACATCGTTTCGTGATCATCCATGGGCTCTATGTAATCCTCATTTCTCAGTCCCGCAGTCATGTTATCCTGTGTCCGGTGCAGTGCCAGCTGCATATTGCTGTCCAGCTGGAATTGGCCAAAACTCCGTATTGCTGTCAACAGTTTTTCCTCCTCGTCGTTGTCGCCTGTGAAAAATCGCACTTCGCACTTTTCATTCTCTTTGTTTGCATTGTTTTCATTGCACACAGGTGACGTTTGTTGTTGTTGTTGTGTATTTGCAATCACTTCGAGCTGCCGCAGCATTAACTTCTCACGCATATGCAACGCAGCGCGTATTTCATTAAATTTCTGTTGCACATTTGTTTTTACCTACATAGATAAAAGATAACAATTTTGCACATATAAATACATATATGTATTTAAAAGTTTATTTGCTCCCTCTTACCTCTTCTAAAAGCTGCTCCATGTTGGTCATATTAATATATATGCTTATGTCTCATATATGCTAAATATAGTACATTTTAATCAACCTTTATTGTTAGCCAGGAAAAAATATGCAAATTCTGTTGCTGTTTGATCGAAGTTAGAGCTGCATTAGCTCGGAATGGTCAGGGACGATTGTCGATAAGAAATGTAGTTTTAAAAAAAACCATAGGTGGCGCATTTATACTTCGCGAAACTGACAAAAGGTGACAAGTGTGAAAGCATTGGTTCACAAAAAAATGATACAATTCACACGAAAGAAAAGTATCATTTTTTGCCTATTCCCTATTGCAATGTTGCAAGAATTAATAATTGCAATTTAAAAATAAATACCCAAACAAATATTAAAATTATCGCCTGTATTTAATCAAGTTGAGAATTGAAATTGTCCAATTAATTATAATCGTATGGCAAATTTAAACAATTGCTTATGCTTAATTTAAATTCCGCGCCATTTGGATCCACGGCGAAATAATGAAACATATGATTTGCGGCGAGAACACTTCACCGATATATTATCAATAAGCAAGTAATGTGTTGATATATCGATATATATTTAGCATTGCTCCTATTTACACAGGCTGTTAGCTTAAAATATTGCAGACTCTCTACAAATTGCATAATCGTTTAATTCTATTCATATTTGTATTGTACGACATCGATACATGCTGCCAGCATTTAAGTTTGAATATCGATATCAATAGTTTAATTTAATATCAATTCGATATTACCCGCTTATATTTCACCCATCTCAAATGTCAGTCCGCACTTTTCCAGTAATTGCTCTCTGTTAATAGCAGTCAGTCTGCTTCTTTTGGCCGTCGTGATTTCTAGGCGCGGATAAATTTCTGCCTCGCGTCGCTTTGCGCTAAATTCGAAAACATCATTTCAATATTATTTTACGACAATTTGGAAGCACGTCCACCAATACCAACCAAAAAACACAGAACAAACTCAAGGTTTTGATAAATAATTGAGAAGTTAACACAGCAGATATAACTGTTCTGCAATCGCCGGTGGCGTCGCGTTAAATATTTGTAATTGTTCAGTTTGCTTAATATACATATGTGTAATTTAGGTTTTTTCGCTAAATGTTCTGCATTGTTGCATGTTCATTTGTTTATATAAAAGAAACACACGCATTGCTTTTTAGTTTGTGAATCATAGACATCCAGACATTGGTTGTTGTTGTTGCTGCTTGCTTGCTTGCCTCGCACACTAATCTAAATTAGTATGTGTGTGTTTGCGCGAGTGTGTGTGTGCGCCTTGTTTGTGTTTGACAACGGGTTTTTGTTTTTTATTATATCGTCATATACAAGTAGTTTCAGCTAAATAAAATGCATCTCACTTTAAAATTGATTGTGCACGTCAATTGTAACAATTTGTACAACTGCAGCAGCAACAACACTAACAGACAAAAAAGACAGAATAACGCCAGGCAACGTGGAGTGCAAAGACATAAAAAAACAAAGACACACAGCAAAAACAAAAAAAAAAGAAAAGAAGAAATATTAAAAGAGAACGTGAGCGTGAGCGAGAGAGCGCGAACTGTGTCAATGCGGCGATGACGCCAAAAGTTAAGAAATAACTTTTCGTATTGGTCAAGTTGCTCTGTTATTTAAATTATGTTTCTTTAACTATTTTTAATTAGATTTGCGAGACATTTGACATCGCGTCGTCAACGTCAACTATTTTTTGTGCCGTTCGTCGTGCCTACGTATTTATTGCTGTCTGTTGTCTTTTTTTTTGTTTTTCTGCTTTTGCCTTTGCCTTGCTTTTGGTTGAGTGTGCGAGCGAGTTCGCGATATTAATTGTGTTTGTTTGACTGAATTCTGTTTTGTTGTTGATATTTTGATATGAGAGAATGCATGTAATTTGTTAAATATTACAGTTGCTTGAGACTTTTCGCTTTCTCAATGACCAGTTTTTCTTTTCCGGCTTCGGTTTCATTTGCCCATTGTCATCATATTGTTATCTATGTTATATTACATATGAAATGTACATACGTACGTATTTATGTCTGTATGTACATTTAAAAAAAAGAAACCTGTTTCTCTTGAGTAAAACAATTTGTAGTTGATTGTGTTTGCGCGTTTTAAATAAAAAAATTACCTCATTTCACACTTTGTGGCTTTTCATTTGATGCGACTGTATTTTTTATAATCTCTCTTTTAATCAAACAAAAAATTCCAGCAAAAACCAAAGTGCAATGCTTTACAAACATCAACAAAAAGTGTCGCGAGTCGAAATGAATTAACAACTTAATTTATCATCCACATATTTTCAATTTACAATTCGCGTGTTTTCATCAAATATTTAAAAACAGAAAAAAGTGTTACGGCGCCAATTCCGTTGTGTCTGTTGCTGGTACTGAAATTAAAAAAAAATAAACATCACAATAACAACAACATCTTGAGTGTGGTAAGTGAATGCTCTTTACTATTATTATTATTATTGTTTTGTTCATTTGACATTCACACGCTCTCAGAGCAAAAGAAGCGTGGGATTGCAAACTAACGACAACTAAGTTCATAGTAGTTCCTGATATTGAACTAATCATTCATTTAGTTCCATTACGAGTTGCTCGTTCTTCGATCGTTCGTAACAATGCTTTGGGTTTGAGTAGTTCCACGGAACAAAGCGAGAACAGCTGATAGCGCACAATTCTTAGGGATTAAAGAAATTCAGCGTTGCTCTCTTCTTTAATCAGTCTTTTCATATTTCTTATCATTAATAGGATTAGTAAAGTGTACATATTTATTATTTCAATCCAATCAACTTTAAGTAAGAAGAACATGTAGCAAATAGTCAAAATATTATCATCTCTCGATATTTAGTGTATTCAATACATCAACAAGTATCGATATCTTATCGTGATGTACAGGATTTTACAACAATATTTTATTTAATTTCTGAGTAAGCGGAAGCATTTATTGGTTCTCTTATTGGCTTTTTTCTATATATTGAAGTTCTGCCTGTAACAAATAGATTTAAAGTGCACAGTTGTTTTTGATCTGTTTGCAGTTGGCATACTAATTTATCGTTATATTAATGCTCAATTACCGATATCGGTATCGATATTGTAAAGCAATATCAACACTTGAAATATATATCGATATGTCTTCGCAATATTATCGTTGATCTTGATATCGACATTTTCTATTCGATTTACATTACGAGTCCTATGCATATAATATAAATTCTGATTGTAACCTGTACTTGATTGCTATCATTTTTATTGCTCAATGTATGCATGCATTAATCAGCAGACTTGCAAAATAGTACTTGAGTATTCGCTTTAAATGGTCTAATGAGTATTACTGTTCTTTATTTAAATAAAACGATTGCCTGTCGGGTTTCTAAATTGTTATTCTTATGGCATTCACAAAAGCCGACGGCTCATTTGTAGGCAATCAGCTGATCAATGTTTTGATTGGCGCCAATTCACAATAGAATTCAACGATTTTGAGCACTTTATCAATCATAAATAAAAGTAGGCATTTTTTCTGACGTTTGTCACAGTTTTAATTGCTGTTAATAATATATAAATGAATAATGCCCAATAGCATTTTATCACAAGTTGACAGAATCGGTTGGAAATACAAACAGACAGTATTTGCCATAATTATAAATGAGAAAATTGTAACGAGCCAAATTTGCTTACCTTTTGCCTACTCATATTTATTTACTTAAAATTTGTATTTTTATATTGACATTGAAAACTCATGAGTTTATGCTTCAACTTATGTCAATAATCAAAAAAAATTGTATATTTATTGTGTTTAATATTTATTTAGCATCTGTGAATTTGTAAACCTGAATAAACACGAGAATAAACCTTTTTTAGTTTACATTTCTTAAAGCAGTAACAATAACAAACGACATAAAGTAGTAACATACCTCAAAAGTTAGTAAACAAATATAAAAAAAAGTAATATATCATTCAACAAGTTCTCACATTAATTTAATGGCCAACTTTTAATAGGAACAAAGTTCAGGCTGAGAAAGTATTACGCACTCCATATTTACATTTAATGCTATTCAATTACTTAATTAGGAAACACATAATAAAGCTTAAAATGACATAATTGTTTTCTGCTTTAAAAAGAGTTGATTTATGTGTCAATTATTAAATTCAGTTTAATTGCACTGCAATTAATCAGAAACCAATGCAATTGAAATGAAACCCACTTAAATGCTAGATTTCTGAAGAGAGAGATGAATGCAAACACAGAAACAACAATTATATCTGTACATATTCGGCTTTAATTAGTTTTAATTTGGGCTCCGAATGCAGCAGCAAGCAATCAATTTTCCTACATATTTATCAAAATAGTTTGTAGTGAAATAAAATTGAATGCAAATTCCGGAATGTTTTGATTCGGTATGAATGTGAAAATTGCTTGCTGTGCGCAACAAAATAAAACGAAAAACTAATGAAAATTCTAAACTGTAAATGCAAACGAAAGCACAATCAAAAAAAAAAAACAATATCTATATATCTAATCCGTATATTTTGCAATAACTTTTGTGCACTTTGGCCATTTAAATTGCTTTGCAAAATGGCAAATGGCTTTTAAATGTTTTGACAATTTCTGACTTTTGAGTTCGTGACGTGTGATCCCACACACACACATACACACACACTCACCTGACCTCTCTATCTCTCTCTCTCCCACTTGTATAAATTTGCATAACAAAGCCTCTCAGCACAAGTGTTGTTAGCATATTTTAGTTTTATTCAAGATAGATAGTTGCACAGAGGATAAAAATGCAACATTTTAATACCCTCTTTTGTTCAATCGATTCAATCGACAGAGTTGAGTTAGTATTCATCTTTGGCTATAGAGTCTAGTAGTATATCTCCTTTTATTATGCACTTCAGTTGAGTTTATATTGCCATAAAGTTCCAATGCTCGTTGCTTGTTCAAAAACAGTTTAGTTTCCGAACTCAATCGATTGTTGTTATGGTTCCGCAGCAGTCTGGCAACTCTCCATCTTCAATGCGTCTCTGTCTCTGTCTGTCACATGCTGCTCTTCCGGTGTAAAAGTATTTTGATAGCAATTTTTAAGTTTTTAAGTCATTACGAAAAACTCTTAATCGCTTTTGTAAATACTTGGCTTTTAAATAAATAAATATTCAATATTATTATCATTTTCTTTATTTCCTCTTTTATTTCATCACTTTATTGATGCGGAAATTGCTGAACTGCAGCCAGCATAATATAGGGTATGTCGATTGCTCAACTCCAAATGGCTCAGCTTACAAACATGACACTCGTATATTTACACAATGTTATTTATTTACTTATGTTTGACCAATATTGTAACCATTTTGCTGCTGCTCATGCTGTAGCCCGAAGTCATTCTCTGTTTATTATTATTTTACTTGTCAGGAAAGACGAGGCATTACGTGACTGGCAGAAACGTGAATGAGACGAGTATGCATTGTGTTTTTTTGATGGTCAACGGATGGATGTGGATGTAGAGAGGGTATCTGTTGGTCGAGCAGTCAGCATTTTAGTTTGTTATCTGTTGCAATTAAAGTTAATCACTTGTTCCAATTAGCGTTGCAACTGTGATAATTTCCCCTATGTGTATGTGTGTGTAGTTGTGCTTAACGCAATTATGCGGCTATTGTCCTGCCATCGGTCGCTGGCAGCGCATAAACATCAAATCAAATTACATTACTAATACGCCACGTTGTGCGCGAATGTGCCATAAAGACAGACAGACAGAGAGAGAGAGAGGGAGAGAGAGAGACAGCATCGCATTCATTCTGCAATTTGTTTGCATTTATTTACCAAGCTAATGCCTGTCCTCATAAATGGCCCCAAAGGCTCCCCAAGGCTAATGACTGACTCCGCCTTCGACTCGCACTTTGACTTGACACTCAAACTCACACTTGGACCTCTTTTATCCAGTTACAGTCCGAAACCCTCATTCGTTTTGTGGAGCTTAGTTTATGCGTCCTTTTTTTTGTTTTTATTTCTGTTCCTGGTGTCGTTTTATTCGCGTGCCATTCAGCTACGTGAGTCATGGAAAAGTTTACCGCCCCGCTTTCTGGCTCTTTTTGTTTTTGTTTTAGGACTTGCATTATGAATTTTTTATAATTTCTTGTATTTTTTTATTGGTCGTTTGTAAGCCTTGTTTTGTTGGGGTCGTTTTGTGTGTGCTTTTTTTTTTGCTCGCAGGACCCGCTTTAATGTCGCTGTAAACAGCTTAGGAAAAATATCATTGCAAATGTGTTTTTACAGCACTGTTGGGAGGATTTTGTCAAACGCAGGCGAAATCAGTCCAGACAACGAGAATGATCAACATTAAATAACATTTAGAATACTTGAATATTTATATATTTATTCAATTAATTAAATATCTGGTTTTTTGTTAGGTTTAAGGTTTATTTATATATTTAAAATGTTATATTTTCTTTGATATTAATTTGAAAACTCTTTAATTTTAAGACATATTTATGGAATTAATATTTTTGTATATTTATATTGTATTTAAAAGTAATATATATATATGCATTTATATATATTTGTTACTCATTTGTAAGCTTGTAAACTTGTAAATTTAATTTGTCGTCTGCCCTTAAGTTAAGCAAATAAATAAATATTTATCAATACACAATTCCGAAACGTTGTTCTGAAATTAGCGCCTATAAATCAAATCCTTTCATAGCTCTCACAATATTGACTTTTTTCTTTGGTAAATCATTAATAATAACAAAGTTATGACAAGGTGCTAATGGCACTTGAATCACTGTGCACGGTGCGAGCCAGCGAATAACCCATACTAGTGCCCTATGATTTATAAATAGCACGAACCCATAGCACACACATACTCACACACACTCTCACACACACTACACACACACTCACACACAACTAGATTCATCTCGATGGGGGTCAGTACGAAGCCAGCGAAAGAACGAGCACATCGAGTAATCTCCTTAAAATGCAATTTGTTTTGTTGCAATCAACGATTTTTGATGATGACGCCGACGAGAAATGAACGTAAGTCTGACCAGGAGAACAGGAGCAGGACCATCGATGATGATGATGATGATGATGATGATGATGATGATGTTGTTGTTGATAATGATGATCGAATGCCAGTTGAGTAACAATTTGCAGTATAGCCAAATAAATTGGTTGTTATTTTTACCCTCTTGAAAAGAAAAGAGAGCTGCAAAAATGTTGGAAAATAAAATTTGTAGTTTGCGTTTTTTTGGTATTTTTTTACGTGCGCACCACTTGACTCAAATTGGTTGGCTGCCACTGTGATGCATGGCTATGCCAATGCGGTTTGAGTGCTGCGACAGCTCTGACAGACAGACGGGCGGACTGACAGACGAGCTGACGGACGGACGGACAGAGCAGAGTGACCAACGGGGGGGCCAGTGCAATGAATGAATGAATCACAAGCAATAGGAAAGCTAACGGGCAGCAAAGCTGACACACACACACATGAATACACACGCGGATATACGAGGGTAGTTCCAATTGTAGCTGGTCTAACAATGAAAACAGATAAGAAGTAAGCGCAATATATTATATATTTTATTTTGTTTTAAATGTTGTTTGTCATATTATTTTTGTTGATTATGGTTCTTAAAACAAGTTAAAATTATAAATAAATAAATGACAAAAATAATACCATTTGTTAAATGGCAATTATCTACCATTATTTAATTTTTAGCTATTTATTAATGCTTGAAATTTGAAATAAAAATTAGTGACATATAAATTAATTTACTCCCAAATTGTTGCTTAATTTTCTAACTCAATTTTATTAATGTCAAATAAACATATTTTTAAAATTGCCTAAATATGTAACATAATTTATTATCTAAACTTTATTCTGTTTACTCCTTGAACCGACCTCGTATAAAGTAAAACAACGCTTACAAAAGTGCAGCGCGGTCAGTTTCGTGGCTACAGGGAGCAGGGATCAGTTGACCAGGGAGGAGGTGCCACTGCCAGGGCTGCCTTGGCTCAACTCAACTCGACGCGTTGCTTTTTTGCTGCATACTTTATGGCGTGCTGGGCACACTGCATGTTCGCCAGTAACAGATTTGTTTGCGTTCCCTTTTGTTTGTTGCCATAGTCTCCCCCTCCTCCCCTGTCTCCCTCTTTTATACTACATATTTGCCTGCACGTATCAGAGCCGTGTTTCAATTTGCACAGAAAAAAAAAAGAAAACTCGCATGTCGATTGCTTCTCCATCGTGCTGTGTGATTGTGAGATTGATTTCAAGTTTGCCTTTCTGACAACGTGCACGCATTGTCCCTCTTTCTCTCTCTTTCGCTCTCTGTCTCCTTCTCACTTTCTGCATATTTTTGCATTTATATCGTTAGCTGACGATGAGACAATTGCGTTGCGCATTTATTTGACTTTTGGCAATTAATTAACTTGCTCAACTTGTTTGTAAATTAGTTCGTTTAGCTTATCGACAATGCGTGCTAACTTATAAATTGTGTATCTACAGGTACACAGCTTATCAGTATCAGCTCGTAGCCTTCGCTTGTTATCAGACACTGCCTGATATATATATGTTTTTCCACCCCTGCTGTTGCAGTTATTTAAACAATTTGCTGATTAGATTTTCAGATTTTCTTTGCCACAGAATCGATGAGAAAAGGGCGTGTTTATATTAGTCGGAAACCTTTTCCAATGAAATACTTTTCTTTGGTTTTTTCTTTTTGATTTTTTAATTAAATGCATTCATCCCATTGGTTGTTGATGTTGTTGTTGCTGTTGCTGTTGCTGTTTAGTTTTTGCCTTTTGTTTACTTTTCAATTATTTATTTTGCTGAGTTGCGGGCAACTAGTATTTTGGTTTACCTTGTTTACCTGTTCGCAATCAAGGAGCACAGTTCAAACACACTACATATTCTCACATAGTGGAAATGTATGTTTAAATAGTACGTATGTAAGTTTATATGCCTCATCATATTGCTGTCGTCATTAGCTAATCTCTATTCGAGTTGACACATTGCCCATGACATTGCACTCAAATATCGCAATCTAACTTGTATGAAGTGTGTGTATAGGTGTGTGTGTGTGTGTGTGTGTGTGTGTGTGTGTGTGTGTGTGTATGTGTGTATGTGTGTACATTGTGTTCATTATTTACCATTTCAATGCCTTAAGTTATGACTTTATTAATGCGAACAAAAAAAAAAAACTATAGTCACAAAAAATATATAAAGCACTTACTCTTTATTATAATTGAACTTATGGTGTTGGTTTTAATAAAAATATATAAGTAGTAATTTATACTGATTATACTTATAAAATAGAGTAAAGTAACAGTTTAAATTATTGTATTATGTACATAATTTATTGATAATTACGTAGATTAACCAGATTGAATCATTATATTATCATTTATGTTGATTACGTAGTTTAACAGTTGTCATTATCATCACAAGCAGATTTAATTAAATATTGTTATACATAGTGAACAACTCGATATAGTGCACAAAGCTATATAATAAAATCATTCAATTTGAAATGTATTCGAATTACTCTAAACGTATGTATGTAGAGTTTATTTATTTAGTTAAGTGAATACAGTATTTTAATATAGAAACTTAGTGATCTTCATTCATTGTTTGAGCTGATGTTCTCTCCACGTCAGAGGCCGAACTGCCACTCCCTTCGTCGTCTCGGTCTCCGATCTTCTTAGGTCGCTCGCTTATGGTGAGGCGAATTCGTCTGTGAGTGAATTCGCCTGCGAGTGAATTCGCCAACGTTGCTTTAACTCGCTGAACTTGTCTTTGCTCGTTGTTGTTATGCTTGCTCGTTGTTATAGTCTGGGGATTGTTGTACACAGGGATACACCACCCCACATGTGTATAAAATGTCAGCTTTGATATAGTGAAAGACAAAAATAGCTATATTTATTAAAATACAATTGTAAATCCAAGATAAACATTATTAATTTTTGTTTGCCATTATCATATGAGCTGATTATAACTAATATACTTAGATATACTTAGATAGTTCAACATATGCATATTGTATAATATAATAATAAATAATATAGAAATAATATAGTAAATATTATCTAAATTACTTGTACTGATAAATATTTACATTGTTTGGTTTTATGTTATCAAATCACCAGCTTTATCGCCTCAAAACTGTTTTGCTTAAAGTCGATTTGTGATCAACAACAACAACAGTCATTTTCAGATCTAAGATAAGAGCTATACTTCAGTTAAGGACTGTACGAGGTAACTCCTAGTTAAGCAGCCTCTTTTTATTACATATCTAATTTATTGCCTAAGCAATTTCTAGCTGTCTACCGTAACAACTAGCAACTGATGAATAGAGACCATGAACTCTCTGGTTTGCATTCAGTTGATTCACTATGATTGCTTGAATATATAATCAGATACAGCTGTACACTTGTATTATCTATTAGCTGCCATTTTGCATTTAACGTGTAGGAGAACGAGAAATGATGCAGAAATTGGCAAACAAGTCAGACGAGGACGAGATGACAGGTCCCAATGGGAAGAACTGTCTGAATACTCAACGTACTTATCTAATCATTCATATGCCAAACAAGATGACTGATTACGTCGCCATATGCAAGAGTGTGTGTATATTTGTGTGTGTGTGTGTGTGTATGCTGGTAACGATAAGCAAGACAAATGTGCTGTGTGAATTCTATAAAGCTGTATGCCTAATAACAACATGCACATGTCATAAAACATACGCCAAAATGAGAAATGTTGCCAAGTCAGCAGCACGCCGGGACCTCTGAGTTGAAGCCGGACAAGAGCTGAGTCCCCAATACCTTCTTTCATTTTAGTTGCCATTTTCCAATCGACAACAGTGCGTATACGTGGCCATATATTTTTTTCATCTTTTCTGTATTTTATCTAGCTTAGTCGGAATCTAGAGTCTTGGATGCCAAAGATTGTCTGCCGTCTTGGTTTATTCAATTTATGTTATAACATTTTCTAATGCATATTTTGAGCGCGTGCCTGAAATGTTTTCCATTTCCACGCTTTTCCCACACTCCTCGGGCAAGGCATAATGTTTGCTCTGTGGTGACATTTTTCCCGTTTAAGCCGAAGCTGCACGTCACCTGAACTTTTCACTCCCGCCTGATGTTTTGCTGGGCAAAAAGTTTCCACCAACTATTTATCTACTACTATGAGAGTACGTGTATGAGTGTGAGTATGAGCATCAGTTTGAGTACTACGGGTACTCACTCGTACGCTGTGTGCATTTTTATTTTGCAGAGGCTTTTTTCTTTTTGCACTATGCCAACAATTTCGTTTTCGCCATCTCGGCAAAAGTTGGTCGCACAAACATTTGGATTGCAGCTGTGGCTAAGAGATGTACCTTTAAGTTGGCCGAGTCCTCAAGGTTCACTTGGAAACAACTTTGTACGTATTTATGGCCAACTTTCGATTGAGTCATCAAAGGTCAAACGTTTTGATTTTTTAGTTCGTTTCTTTTCGTTTCGCTTTCAATTTGCGGCGACGCCAATTGCCCATGGGCCTGGACAGCTAGAGAACACTATTGGATGCTTAGTCACATGTGTGTGTAAGAGTATGTGAGTGTGTGTTAGTGTGTGTGTGTATGTGTGTATGTGTGTGCAACGATGTGTGTGTGTGCGTGCCATTATGTGACCATTTGCAGAGCTTTTGCCATAAAGACTAGTCCGCTTTTGTGTGTCCGAATGAGCTGGAGGAAAGCAAGAGGAGAATAGTGATAGGGAGGAAAGTATATGAGGGGTATAGAGCAGAGGAGGAAAACAGCGAGGGGAACATGGTGCTTTGGCTTTATGCTTTTTTAATATGGTCTTCCACCTCGACGACTACCTCGTTGTCATTGTCAGACTCTTTTGTTCGCCGCAGTTGGCTGACCACATTTAGTTGTTGTCGTTGGTCGTTGTTGTTGTTGTTGTTGCTGGTGCTGTCATTGTCTAACTGGGGCTTGGGATCACACACAGTCCTAAATGCCGAGCTGTAGTATCGAGAGAGTTCATAAGGTTCTCTTCCTCCATGCATTGTTCACTAATTTTGTCACGTTTGCAGCTTTTGTTGGCAGTTCTCCCATCTTCATTTTTTTTCTTTATACGTTTTGTCAATCTTTTCCAGCAATTTGCTGGGCTTCCTTCATCTCCTTTGCCTTCTAATCTCATCTGTTCTTTTTTTTTTTTTTAGCTAGTTGGTCATTTTAATGCATTTGATTGATTTGCAGTTTGAAAAATCTGTTCAAGTTCAACCACAAATCATATGTAAACCCCTAGAACAGTGAGTGCAAAAAGTTTCCCTACCGTGCGGGTCAGGAGGTGTATATGTCAGCTGGTTGCCAGGTGGCGGCACGTGACTCGCACGTCGTGTTCTATTTCTGCCCCTGTTCCCTCTAAATGTCCTGCATATTTTACCGTCAACTTTGGCCCCAACAGTTTTTTAATGTTCCTGCTGCTCCTGCTGCTTTTCCTTGTCATGTGCTGCAAAATACCTTTAAGCGCATGTTTTGAATATTCCCGCAATATTTCGCTGTCTTCTTGTGGCTCACACTCTATTTTTTTCGACATTGTTGTTTTTTTTTTTTGAGGTCGTGGTATTTCGCGCAAGTTGACGCAGCTTATCTCATGCTTCCCGCTGTCAGGTCGAGCCTCCTGTCAGCTCTCATATATATATACATATATATATATGTAAACATATGTATATGTATGCGTATGTATATGCATGGGTTTGCAAGTATTTTTGCACAGTTTTCCGACGCTGCTTTGCAATTTTAAAACATTTTCAAAGCGAGTATAACGACATTGTCAAAGTGTTTGTCTCTGGTGTGAAGAGAAAAGTTAACTAATTTGATTGCAATTATCTTAACTTTATTATTTATTTAACATGCTATTTGAGTACTTGGCGACAATAGTTAATTCCATTCATTTGCTTTTGATCTACAAATTGTACTGGCTATTTGAAAGGATTTCTAATCTATTTGAGCGAAGTTGTAAGTATTTAGGTGTTAGGACATTAGATTTATAATGTAGGATATGTAGTTTAGGATTTAGATTGGCTTAGCATATAGATTATGGTTTTTGGCACACTTTGGCCTAAGATATGCTCAGGAAAATATGTATTTATATAGGTATATGTATTTGTATCTCAATTCTTCAACTTTTACTTGGACATTATTAGTTGAAAGGAGGAAATGCATAAATTGCGCATAATATATTAATATCCTAAGCATTCTTATTATTTAATGTAAGTTTTTATATATAAACATATAGATTATTTTGTTTTTGTTACTATATAGTTTGTTTTAAATATGTAAATTCTTTTAATGAATTGTCTAAGGTATATACTTATACATATGCTAGAATAAAATATATACGAATAATATAAGTATGTTAAAGGAATATATGTAATACTCATGCTTCAAAGTGTATTTAAACTTGTCTGCTTTCAAAGTTGCGCCTAGTTTTTGTGTCTTTTTTCCTTTTTCCCTGTCGCAGTGCTTTACATCTTTTTAATGTGGAAAAGCTTTACTTACTTCCGCTGGCAGCGGCAGCGGCAATGGCAACGGCAGCGGCAGGAAACGGAAGTTTAACTTTTGTGTACATTTTAGTGATTCGTGCGCAGACACTCGCCTGTTTGGCAAAGGCAATAGGTTGGGTTTTGTATTGGGATTGGCTCTGAACAGGCAACTTGGAGCAGATATTTGAGCTAAAAAAAAAGTATGTATATGTATATAATAGGAATGGGGAAGGACAGAACTTGCTAATGACGTTTATGTTGTAGTACACGGTAGGATATTGTTAACAAGACATGGCCAACACCTACAACAACAACAACAACAATGTAGAGTGCATTAGAAATCACTTCTTTTAATGTGCTTGCTGACAGCTTGAGGTTGAGGTTGAGTTGAGTGCCCCCTCCTTTCGAAAAGTCGCAGACTTTAATAGTTTTCAGCAAAAACATTTCATAATCCTCCACCTGCTGCTGCTGCTGCTGCTGCTCCTGTTGAGCTGCTTATAACTTTGGTCCTGGCGGCGAGAAACGGTTTGCCTGACGTAGCATCCCAATAGGATTTCCACACGCTTCGTCAGCTTTTGGCCCGTGGCAAAAGTTGCAGAAGTCGCAACCAAACGGGGCACAAACAAGCAAACTTTTCAAACTAGCAAACTGCCGGAGCTCGTTATTACTATTATTATTATTACTATTATTATTATTTCTGGCTTATTTAATGCGTACGTCGTGCAAAAATCCATAGCACGCTTTTGGGCGCGTCCGCTCAACTTTTCAACTTTTAAACAAAAGTAGCCACTGATTCGGATTTCAGTTGCCCGCTGATTGCGTGCTGCACGTCCATAGCTTTTAAGAGTTGAATGTTGCAAGCAGTCACGCCTTCTACCCACACATACAAAGACACATATACAGACACACACACACAGACACACATGGCGGAAATGCATTTTCAGTGGCCGCCAAGAAAGCAAGAAAAAGCCATTTCAACTGAGTTTTACGAGCATTTGTTGTTGGACTCAACTCGCCATTTCAATTTGCTCCCAAGTTGAAGATGCCAGCAATTCAGCTTCCCTACTCCCCTCCCCCCTCCCTTTGACCTCACATCCTTTATACTCACATCATGACATCGCAATGCCGTAAAAAGCGTTATGGCAAATTGTTTTAAGCTGTGCGAAAATGCCATCAAAATCAGTTGACTATGCAAAGCAGCGTCGTCGTCGTCGTCGTTGCCAGTTGCAGCAGTGAAGACGGCAGCAAGGGATGAAGAAAGATTGAGGGTGTCACAAGAGGGAATGTAGGGCCATTTGTTGCTGTTGGCATTGCATTTTATGGCTTGCTGCTTGTCAGCCATTGTTGTGGGCATCTCCAAAGCGTTTCCTTTTCACTCTGGCAATGGCTTGAACTTTAGTGGTTCCCGGGAGTCCTCGTTGTCGCCATTCAGTGGTCAGCGAAGTCTGCCCCAAGCAGTTGTAAAGGGACCTTCTGCTGGGGAAGCATACGCTGCGTATTTAGGGTGAATCTCAGAACAAGAGAGAGGTTGAAAATTTATTCAACAAGCTGCAGACGAAAGCTGAGACTTTTAATAGTTACAAATGACTTGTCATTATCTAAAAATGGCCGCACCATCTTAAGCAAATTGATAAACTATTTTTCACTGACAAGTTTATTTTTAAATAAAGAGAAAACTATAAACTGTCTATGGATGATTAAGTTAAGCATATAATAATAGTTTTTTGCTGTTCATATTTAAATTGCTTGCCGTTTTCAACTTTGACTTGACACACTTTGTTATACACTCATTGTTTATGCTTGAAGTTTCCCATACTTTCTTCGGCTTGGCAGCACTTCAATTTAAATTGTACAAATTCTGTCCATCATACGGAAAAGCCGCGCTGTGAAAAGCCAGTAACTGTATGTGGCAATGCCCTTCCCCCTCTCCCCCACTCCCCTCCCTCGAGGCTAGCCCTTTGCCTTTTCATGCGATCCGCTCTTTGTTTGCGCTTTGTTTGTAGCCCGCAACTCATCCCCTTTTGACACCACCGCCTCCGGACGCCAGTGTGGCTCCGGCGTGTGAATCCACGCGGCTGCTGACACTTCGCAGTATACCCTGTGTGCAGCGCCTGGCATAGAGGGTGTAATTTATTTTAATCAAATTGAGGTATGCTATTCTCTTTGGCAATGTCTGTTTAATTTTGGTAACTTTATTCTCTGCATTTTAAGTAAATTATACATATTAATTACTTATAATTATATATAATAATAATTTGTTTGTCAAATGAAAAGTTCTAGGCTTATAATTATAATAAATGCTATAATTTTTATGCTTTGCCAATATTTATTTGCATTGTAATGAGTCGAAGAAATCCATTATATTATTTTATTTATTAAATTAATTCAAAGTTGTGTATTATTCTTTTTTTGTCTCACAAAATTTTGGTTAAAGTTTAATTATATAAAAATAAATGTCTATTGTTACAAAAATGTAAATATTTTATATAAATTTAAATTTGTTTATTTTGTAAGACATTTGGTACATTACTGCCTATAGTAGGGAATCTGCGAGTCGTTCTTTTTGCAGCTGTTAAACTTTTTTTCTTGCCAAAACTTGAAAAGGTCTTAAATGCATTCTTTATTATAATTTTAAGCATCGCTGGCCTCTTGACAAATTCTCGCTTTACTATTTAGTTCAGGGTATATTGAAGTTGTCTTTATTATTTATTGATATTCATAATTAATTTATAATTTATTGTTAAAGATATTTATAATTTATTTGCGAAACAAATCAAGATATTTTCTAAGTTTAAGTGGGTTAAATAATTTTATAGCTAACTTAGTTTTCTGTTCGTTTCTTCAGCTGCAACTGAGTATAGGGTATTTACGAGTCGGTCTGCTTACACATCATGCACTTTTTTACTTTCTGTTTGACGCTTCGCCGCCTACCAAACGTCGCATGCATAATTTAATGCAAATAATGCACTTGTTTCGTTTCGTCTCGTCTCGTTTCATTTCACTTCACGTGTTGGCTCTCAGGGCGAGGGGTTGACTTAAGCGACCGAGAAGTGCAGTAGGGGAAAGGAAGAGGGGCGACTAAAGTGCACAACTCCATTTAACATTAACTTGGCCGTCTTAGCTGCTGTTGCTGCTGCTGATGTTGGTTGCATTTATTTAGCATATTTCTCGGTTTGTATTGCATTTCCGCCTGTCGCGTTGGCATAAACTTAATTTCCTGTTTCTCTGGCGCCGCTCGACTGCTCCATTTTTAATTTCTGCTCTTCGCTGTGGCTCTTTTACAACTTGTAGCTGCTTTTGTCTTCATTTTGCTTTCTATTTAATTTCCCACCCGAAAGCGCGCGTTTCGCACTCACGTACTTAGCAGCTGGCATTTGCCATTTTGCCATTTTGCGGTGACACCATCGCAATTTTCATCAACATCAACAACTGTTGAGTTGCTTGTCGCTCTCTTTCTTTTTTCGCTTTTCTTTTTTTTTGACATATTCTTAAATAAGTGAAATTACTCTTACAAGTGGTAGAAAGGAGGAGGGGAGTGAATGCTGGCACTTTCTTTAGTTTTCCTTGTGAAAATTGTGTTGTAAATTTCCTAAGTGCCATCATTGAGCAACACTCACACTTTTCTACTGACGGTGACGAGTGTTTTGTTGTTGTTTACATATAAATGACAGCCGAGTGGCTTCTTCGTTGAGTGTTTTATTTTTTTGCATAATTTATTGTCTTCAATAGCTGGCAGCTTATTGCGGGCTTATTGCAGCGCATTACGCATACGCCTGGTTGTCGGCAGGTAATTAAAAGCGAGTCAAATGATTACTTTACACTCGCAGTCGACTTAATTAAACCGCAATATTTGCATATTTCTCACATCTGGCGTGGATCTCATCCTGTGTGTGTGTGTGTATGTGTGTGTGTGGTGCGCAAATGTGTTGCCAAGTTTATTGCTCAATTTCCCCGAAAAGTTTGCCAACCTGCCCATGCCGACTATTGCTGTTTCCTCTCCATAGGGGGTGGGTCCTGTGGCAAACCGACGCACATTGAGTTAACATGCAACTTTAAGATACTTTGGCAAAACTTGATCCAAGCCAAACTTGTGGCGACGATAGCCCACAGTGCTGTAAACCCAGATAAGCACAGACAATGTTCAAATATTACCTGTGCCAGGTGTGGAAGCGGGGGTGGGGGGAGGGGGACCTGCCGCTGACGTGCTTGCGACTTTTATTAACGCACTTAACGTTCCAGATTTGAGCCAATAATAAAGTTATTTGCTTCGGCCACAAAACCAAAGCCTGCGCGATAATAATTTATAAATTTGATATTGCTGCAGTAGTTGTTGTTGTGGTTGTTGTTTTTGTTATTTTTTGTATACTTGATGTTGCTGCAGTGTCCACTGTGATTTACAGCTATGCCTCCTGCAATGGCCTCGCAATGCCCAGGAAGTCCTCGTTGTGCGCCAAAAAACCTGCCGCAGCAAGGACATTTATATTTATACTTTGTCCCCACATTTAAACGAGCTTGTACAATATATATTCTCAACAATTTATCATATGATTCATATAATAAATTGATACTATTTTTGTAATTAAATGATTTCGAGCATAAATTAAATAGCACTTCGTATCGTTGATCAGTTCATTTAACGATGAAGAGTTTTAATTTTAATGCGAAGTAAACAGAAATTATATGTGTTTTCTATGAGGAACTATAAATAATAAGTACCCAAGGAAAAATTGCTTAAAAACAGAGATATTTGCAATTGAAATAAAGTTTGTCATGCCAATCTATCTATATTTTAAGTGTGTCGATTATGATAAGATATTAAAGTACAGAGCTAAGGAAACGTAACTGTTACAAGCTTTAAATGATAACTGATAAAACAACCCACAAGTCTTATCATATTTAACTTAAAGATTAACTTTATTCCTTAACATACGATCTTATCGATACAATTAAAGTAAAGATAGATTGAATTCAAAATGTTTCCGTTTTAAGGTAAAGTTCTGTGTGTGTATTTATTATTTATTTATTATATACAAAACGGGAAATATTCCCACAACAATACTCATATACTTGGTATCCCTTTTTCTTGTTTCCATTATCTGTATAATAAAGTATAGCAGAATTTGACAAATTTCGACTCAAACTATAACTTAAATATATAAGAAAAACTTCTGTGCTTATGCAAAGGATATTTCCTAGTTGTTTACTCTGCCGACAATCGCATATTTAGTGTAATTTGTAGCCCACAATTACAAGGCTGTAACATGTCCTTCTATGTTCTGGGCGTCATTTTGTTTGGTTGGCCAGCAACATAGTCTTATTCCTTAAAGGAAAAAGAAAAGAACATGCAATGTTCTTCCTGGTCCTGAATCTGGTACAGCTGCTGTGAGTAAAAATGATTTCGTTATTTATTGTTGCGCCTTGTCCGTTGTGTGCTGAGGCTTTGCGCCTGTTCGCAATATTTATTTATTGTCGTCTTTGAGTATTTATGAGTCTGTCGCCAATGTGTGTGTGTGTGAGTGTGTGTGTGTGACCTGGCAAAAGTCAGAGTAATGGAAATGCGTCCAAAAGCTGTTAATGTGAATATTATTAAACTGATTTTCACTCGAGAGAAACTCGAGTTCCAATCTAATCTGGCAAGAGAAATGCTGTGTGCCAATAAGTTAATTTCGAGTCTTGGCTACCAATTTCAATAGCCAATTGCGACATTCGGACAAATATTCGAAGCCAATTTGCTCACAAAATACGTAGAGCATCAACTGGAGCCACTCAACTAACCGCAAATGCTGTCCCAACTATTGTTCCGCTTTCCCCTCACACTGCTGGACGCTGAACTCTCTCTCTGGACTCTCGACCAACTCCTTTTATTTGTTTTTAGCCAGTTACTGAAATTTATAGTGGAAAATTAAATAGCATACGATCTGGTTACTCATACCATTTTCTCATTTTTCCCTCTGCTCACATCGGACCCTCTCGTCGTCCTCCTCTTGCTGGGATTACACAGTTTTATTTTAGTTTATTTTCTGTGTTGGAGCTGGCATTTCTGTGGGTTTTCCATGCCTGCTCCACTTGCAGTTTTATTTGTGCATCGATATATTTTCTTAGTTGTCAGGATACGCAGCAATATTACGTATACGTACAACTATATATTGTAATTGTCTGTCTCTATGCTATAAATTCCCAGCTTGCCGTGCAATTGTCGCTCTGAAATATATAGTTAAACTTTGGGACAGGCAGGCAATAGCCTGTAAAGGAGACAACTTCCTCTCGTTACAAGCATTACGTATACGTAATGTAATTTAATGTTAATTTGGCTGGACAAATTTGTGTGCTGGTCTTTCGTTAATTAGGAATAAATAAAGGAAACTCGGGGTCCCATTGCTCGCTTTATGTTGAGTTTAATCAGTCTGTCAATATTACAAGTTTACCCCTCAGTTGCATCCGTGGCAACAATGAAACTTTTCAATCAATTCAACTTGTCCAAACTTAAATCCACTCTGTGCACCGCCAGCTTTGCACTCAATTAAGTGAAGGAAAATAGGAGAAAAGGGATGAAAAGCGGAGGCAAGGAAGGAGTGCGTGCAGCTAAGGAAAACAATTTCATTGCTGGTGGAAAAAGTAAAGCAGCCAAAATCCACTTGAATGGCGCAACAACTCTGACGCTGGCTTGGCAAGTTAGTGCCAACAATTGCAACAGCTGCCACGTCAGAAGTTGCCACCAGCACCCGCTCTCCACCTCTCTGTACCTACAGCATAACAGCATAAGATGGCAAAGTTTTTGGACCCTCCACCAAAACTCATGCCTCCTTGTTGCTCTTCGACTTCCGCCTGATTGACTTGCATTGAGTTGACTTAGCACAGCTTCCTTGGCTGTCTGACTGCCTGACGGTTTGAAGGATGCATCCTCTATCGTCTATCGTCTCACGTCTCCTGTTCCCTCTCCTGACCTGCCAGCGACACTTGGCAATGGTTGCGTAAACTAATTTTCCATGTCGTCACTTGATTGTTTTAAAAGCCAAGTTTGCTGCTGTTGGCACAACCCACACACTTGCACACATATGACTAACACACACACACACACAGAGAGAACCATAGCTAATTCTAGTCATAAAATATTTAAGCTTTGCCATTTGGTTCTCAACTTTACAAGCCGCCTGACACTTTCCGCTCCATTGTTGGCTCTTAATGCACTTTTCATGTTAAGCCCCTCCCCCACATTGATTTGACCCATGAACTGTGCTGGACATTTGTAAATACATTACTATTCAACAGTTTTCGTTTTCAACTTATTGTCCCTAATAACAGCTGAACTTTAATTTGATAATACTTTGGGAATTATCTACAATTAATCAAAAGATATAAATGTATTCGCATTGATATTCATAATTGTTTGTTTAAATTTAAGTAACTTAAAATAAGTTGAATAAATTAACTTATTTCAAATAGTTTACTTATTGTTTGATTCTTCATTATGTGAACTTTTCATTAAGTTTATTTATACATACTTACCACAGTAAAATAAGTATATAGGTATTCCCCTTATTAAACAGAGAATATGAAGAACCAAGATATTATTTGGAACTTATTTTTATTATTATTTATGTAAAATTAATATATTGTAACAAAAATATAGAAATTAAATTTGTATTTATTTTTAGGAATCAAAATATTAAATTTACAAATTTTACTTTATATAAAAATAGAAAATATGCTATTAAATTTGCAGAAAATACAGACAATAACAAAAATGCACAAATTCTTATTTCGCTGAGCTACTAATAAAACTAGTTTTATAGCCTTGGCAAAGACATCATTTTCTGGAACCAAAGCATATTGAGGAAATGAACATGCTATATATAATCATTAAATTGAAGATTTATAGTTACAGCTTGTTTATGTATAAGAATTTAACGGAGTCTTACATATTTTTTAAATGCAGCGACTTCAGTTCACATAGTTCTCCCATTTTAATTTTGCTTTATTAAATGGTTGCCTATTCATAGAATACAATGTATTTTATTAATTATTAAATAAACCTAGCAGTAACATTAACAGCACGACAAATACTTACTAAGTGCAGTCTAAGAGATAGTTCTCCAACTGCATAATCAGATGACAAATCATATTCATAATATTGCAATATTGTAATAGAAACTGCAATATTGATTCGTATATGTTAATTTTATTGAATATTCCACATATTTCATAACTTTTAAGACTTGCAATAATATGAATAATATATTTACTGAATGTACATATGTCTGCATAAGCAGTCAATTGCCTTTCTTCAAGTGCGTGTTAAGCGTATGAGAATAGTTATATGAAAGGTGCTTTATTGGCTGCAGGGAAATTTCAAATTTGCACATACAATAAATCGAGAGCAATGTAAGTTGAGTGTACTGACGATGTGTTGTACTGTGCGTATACGTAATGTGAGTATGCTTATGTGTAATATAGAATGTTTTGTGTGGGTTTGGGTGTATGAGTGTATGAGTGTATGAGTATTTGCGTGTAACTGTGCATATTTGTATGCCACAGACATTTCCGCAATGTATTTTGACTTGGGGCTTTTGTAAAATGATGGATAATGGCATTTAATGTGAATCGTATAAGCTCGAATTGAATTCCCAATGCCTACGACTCGACTGTTCTCTTACTTTGAGCTGTGCGTACGCCTTAAATGGTAACATCAATTAATTTACAAGTCATTGTCAGTTGTCGTGTACATTATAAATGATTTGTGTGAGTGAGTGAGTGAGTGAATGACTGAGTCTTCATTAGGCGCTGTCACACAATCGTGCCTCCGAGCGCCTGTTTATGGGTCAAATAGTGCGACCCCATTCGTTTGGGTTCCCCTCGCACTCTCAGTTGGGTATTGATTTCGTGTGTTTGTGGTGTGTTTCTCGTGCACACTTTAGACTTCAGACTATTTGCAGTGGTTTGATTTCATTGCAGCAGACAAAGTGAATGACTGCCACGCCCACAGAACGTTGGGGAGAGACGCTTTAAATATGCATGAAACACAGTTAAAGTGCGGCGCATAGTGACACTAATAGGTTGCAAGAGAAGGCTTTGCTGTCTGGCACTTGCAACGCTTTTATCAATTATCAATTAACCTAAATTTTAGCATCTACGTTTTTGGCACTGACAACGACAGAGGAATAGAAAAAGAGAGGAGACAGCGACAATGTCAGCTCCGTGTGCCAGTTGAAGCAGAAATTCAGGGAAGACAAAGTATCGTTCAAATGAAAGCTGACAGCTTTCAGGGTGCAGTTGCTGCTCCTACACCTGTGTCTTTTACCTAAGTATTCCACATTGCTTTCCTCTGTCATTAGTGTGAAAGGCTTCTTAATTTTAAATCGTGGTTACCCGGCATACTCTTATCATATAAACGGTAATCTCTGTTCTGGCCATTGCCAAATCTGTTTGTGTTTGTGTAGCTGCTGTTGCTGCCGACCCTTGACAATAATCATTTTCCTTCTCTGTCAAATGTCAACAGTGTCAGCAAATTGTGCATGGGGGCAACATCAACACAAGGCTACACTCCTGTCAAAGAATATGTAGCTTCTATTTGCAGCTGCAGCTTTCACTTCTACTCTTCCCTCCTTGGCTTTATCATGGAGCAGCCAAATTCTAAGACAAACAGCGACGAGGCAAGCGTTTTCAAGGCGACATCCCTGCGACTCCCACAAGGCGTGCCGCGGGACACCATTTTGCAGCTACTTTTATGATGCTAGTCGAGGGCGGGAAGAAGGGATGAAGGGGCGCCTTTAAGACGTGCACTTGCTCAAGTGGAAATGAATTGAACTCGGGCAGCGACGACAGCGAATGCAATCTCATTCTCTCTTGTCAACTTAACCCCGACTTGCAACATCGCAACGACGTTGCGCCAATTGTTGTCTGTATTTGTGCATTTGAGTTGCTTTCCTAATAGTTGTTGTTGCTGCCACCGCCTGAGCTGTTGATGGTTGGGTGGCTTGGGTGTTGGCTTCGCTTTGTCATCGGCCACATCAGCAGCAGCAGCAGCAACAGCAGCCATTTGGCATCGGGGGTGTTGCACAGTGGCATCAATTTTGGCTTAGATAAGAAACAGTCGCAAATATGACGTATTTCTTCAAGAAATATTCAAGAATTTACATATTTATATTGATCTCAACATTCATTCTACTTTATTTATCATACAAAACATGACTCAAATATGACTTAGTTAAGAAACAGTCGTAAATACTTATGAGGCATTCTTTAAGAATAATTTAATATAATATACTGACCACAGAAATCATTCCACATTCAAGCTTTATTTATAGAAAAAAACAACGCTTAAATATAATAATAACATACCATTTTAAAATGGCAATTACTTTTGTGCTTTGGAAACTTATTTATATAAATAGTTTTATGAAAATGATTGATTCTGATACAAAGGTATTAGGTATAGTATTATTCTTATAGATAAGTTATTAAGTCGCATTCTTTTGTGTTTATTTAAGATGTGTTTCATGGGAAATTTAAAGTGCTGATTTGTTATATTTTGAAATATTCTATTGATCTATAGTACTTAAATATATCAATTATATATAATTGTTATTCGGTATATATATAAATATATATAATCTAATCTATTCCAAATTAAACCCCTTTATCTATATTTGATGACCACTGTGATGTTCACTTCGTTGTTTGTCCGTTGCCTGGTGACGCTGCTGATTCTGATTCTGATGCTCGATTTTTACTTTAAACAATGGCTTGAGCATTTCTGATTGTCAAATGTTTGCAGAGATAACATTTACTATAGTGGATTTGCAGTGAAGCGCAGTAGATGGCGTTCTGACGATGGCTACAGAGCAAGTAACGCTCCCGCCCCCACAGCCTTCCCCCCTTCTGGGTTATCGTCTTTCTGACTGCAACACAATTGCCATCAACTGTCTTCCTCAGGCTGCTGTCTGTTGTCTGTTGTCTACTCAGCAGGAAGCATCAATTTGTAATGATCCTATAAGTACTTGTATTGTGCTTTTGTCTGGTTTTCCGTGTGCGGCTTATAAACAAATGTCGTTTAAATGCTTTCAAGTAAAACCAATATAATGGCAATTAATGTGTTTTTTGTTGCATACTCTCAGGCTTATGACAGCCACTTAAATCAATATCTTTCTTTAAAGATTATCTATTCTATATGTTAAACGATGATTTAGACAGAATTTCTATAGATATTTATAATATAATATTATTAGAAGACTTAGGCAGACTTCAAGTTATAGAATTGTTTATTTGAAGTAGGAAAATGTACCGAATAAGTTATTTAAAACGCTAATGTTATTAGTTCCCATTTAAATAGCGTCTCATTGAATAGATTACATTATAAAGTAGCTGTACCTATTCATTATTTTGTCTTTTGACAGTTTTTATTGGACTTTCATCCTGTTGTCGTATCGTTGTCGATGATTTTGCAGTGCATTTTACGCTAATTGAAATCGCAATCGAATTACATGACTCGACAAGGCGCCGGCCTACAACGTGTGTACGAGTGTAAAATCCAATGAAAATATAATCACATTTATGCAGTTTTTATGCCTGCAGTGTAAATATTTTCGTTGTAAACACGCGGCAGGCAAAGAAGAGATGAGGAGGGGTAAGGAGTGGTTTATTCAGTCAACGGCCAAATAGCAGCTGAAGTCCTGCATAACCGCCGCACATGCAAGGACACAGGGATATGAGGACAAAAGCGAGGATGCGGCACACAGATGCTGCTGTCGTTGTGCTTTCTGTATATTTTGTACTATATTGAAGTCAGCCATACATCCAGTCAACCATTCAGTCTGTCTGTCAGTCAGTCAGTCAGTTGGTCAGTCAGCCAGTCGTTTGGTTTTGCGAATTTTCGATTCCATTTCGAGTTCATTGAATTTGCGCTGATTTCTTCTCTTTGGCTGCTTTCATGCATATGAAAATTGCATTAAAAAAAATATGAAATAAAATTTATGCTGCTAGCCAAGAGTCAAATTCCCAATTATGTGTGTGTGTGTGTGTGTCAATGGGTGTGTGAGTTTGTGTGTGTTAACAGGATGCGCATAAATATACTTATTTTTGATTTAATTGCATTTTCTGCACGAACTCGCTGTCGTCCATCTCCCTTATTTCATAACAGTTTGTCTGCCCACATGGCGTATACGTAATTTAATAGTTTTTCAATAGCTGCATAATTGGTTTTAGTTAATATTGACAAGCGTTTGCCCCAGCTGTTGCATTATTAATGGCAACTATGTGTGTGAGCTTCCGGTTGTGAGTTCCAGTGAATTAATAGTCAACATTTCAACGGAAATACGCGTAAAGTTCTGTTGACAAAAATTCTTTCTATGATAAATGATGGCGCCAGCTGCGTATGTGTGAGTGTGTGTTAGTTAGTGCATAGATTTCTGTGCGTATGTCACGTTCTGACTATTAATAATCTGATTTTTGCTTGTCTCTATTTGCAGTTCAACGAACAAACGGCACACGACAAAAAAGGTAAATAACTTGCCCGACTTTTCCTTTACATTCTACACGCTTCCGCTCATTTATCGCTAGAGCGTGTCGAATTTGACAAGCTCTACATATTAAGGATAGCGGTTAAGGGGAGGAGGCGGTACGGATGCCAAGTCATAAAGTTGCTGCTACCAAAAAGTGGAACTTTTAACGAAAACTGACAACCGCAATGACCAAAGTGTCATAAATCCATAACCAAGCGTCAACAACATCAGCAAACATTTTGTTTGACCTACGACATGTGAGTGGGCGAGTTGTTAGTGTGTGTGTGTGTGTGTGCTTGTAACTGTGTGTTTGTGATGGTATCCAGTCAGTCAAGCTTGGCGGGCAATAACCCCCAATAACCGCCGACCCGGGGATAAACACAGCGCTCAGACAGCTCTCATGTCAACCGCAGAGCGACAGATCGGACAGCCTGGCTGAGAATAATAGGAGCAGTAGGGGGAAGGAGTGAGGAGGGGTGAGGAAGATTGACTGTCCCAATCCTGTGACATCCACTCATCTCAACTCAACTGAACTCGACTCAACTCCGGCGACCCCTTCGCTCATTTACTGCATACGCGATGTCGCCGCGCGTCTGTTAGATAAAATGAAGTATTTGGTGTGTGTTAGTGTGTGCGGTGTGTGTGTTAGTGTGTGTGTGTGTAGTGTGTGTTGTGTGTATGACACATGTGGAAAAAACAAAATTCTCTGCTCAAACGGCAGCTGCAGCTGACGACGACAATATTGTTTGTGTCTGTGTTTGAAAATTATCGATAATTCGACGGTTGCGCTTGTCAACAATGTCGTATATGAGTATACTCATAGCATATATTCACATATATACATATACATTCATAAGTTCACAGTAATAATCATATATTAAATGTATAAATTTAAATAGCTTTTTTTGCCACAGCGAGTTGACAGTTGAAATGAATGACTTTTGTGGTGGAGTTTTGACCTCCTTTATTCTCGACTCTGACTTCGTATATTGTTTATTTTGGAAATTTATGCAAATCTCTTAAAGTAGTGCCGTCATCGGAAAAGTTGACTAGTTTTATTAACGTTGTTGTTTTTCTATTTTTTTTTATTTAATATAATAAGTTACTGGGATTCGACCATCTTCTTTCCACACCCGGAATACAATAGTTTGTTGTTGTCGTTGTTGTTGCTGTTGATGCTGTTGACATGAAAACAGTTGGCGGTCTAAGGGCAGTTTTGTAATGTTTTTATGCTGCTTTTACTGCTGCTGGGTCCTGTTGGAGCTTTGTGGTAGTTTTGCTGAATAGCTTCATATTTATGCAAAGTTATGCGGCTTAAGAGATAAGTCGAAAGTTTACTCTGACAACGGTGCGACAGAGGGACAAGGAACAGACCAAAAACTGACATTAACTGACAACCACACACACACAGAAATATAGCACACAAAACACATTCCCTCACACACACACACACACACACACACACACAGACACTGCATTTTATCAGAGAATGGAAATTGTTATCGATGCGATATGTCCGACAGCTGACAAGTTGATTTAACTGAAGTTAATTTGCATTGCCCGTTCTCTTGAGGAAGAGCTTATGTTCGGCCCCGGAAAATTCCATTTCCCGATTATTTATAGACTTAGTTAGTCAATGTGACAGTGTGGAACAAACTTTTATGAACTCGTTTCAGTGAGTTGTGAAGTGGCCACATGCAAAAACTATACCTATTTTGCAAATGTAGGGCAAACTTTTAGCTAAAGCCACGCTGCGTATACGCAACGGAACGCAACACAATTCAAAAGCAGCAACATCAGACGGGGGAGGCAATAAAGAAAGAGCCTGAACAACAACTTCGACTCTGATGCTGCCTCACAAAGCGTAGCATCTGCCACTTTACTTAATTCCAAATTATATTAAAAACTTTCGGGCGCTTTCCTTTGACTCGCATTTTCATTATCTGGCCAACAAAGCAAAAGGGGAAAAATATGAAAAATAGCAAAGAGTGAGTGTAGTACACTCTCCATATACGAGTGCAAGTACAAGTAGTCCCTATCTTAGTTATGTTTCGTTACTTGCAGCTTGCAATTTAGCTCTCGGGATTCATGCCAAAGATACATATTTGAATTGTGCAGAGTTTCTAGCTTGTTGCTCCAGCCGGAAAGTAGTAAAAGATGCTGGGCTTTGGCCTTACTTTCCGCTGTACTTCATTTGCCGGGGAATGCCAAGAAGTTGGCCAAGATTCGGTGCTTAATTTGGTGTATTTTGTTAAGGCTTCGCTTCACTTTGCTGTCCGCTTGAAGTAAAATCAAAAAAAAAAAACTGCAACGTGACATTTAATTTACTCAAGAACTTCTTCCTTCTTTCTGATCTGTGGAAAGGGTAGATAAACAAAATGTTGATTTACCCTGCCTGCCTACTTTCCGGATCAACTTAAACAGAGAGTTGCGATACTTGAACCCATTCGCTATGCTGCTATACTGCTATACTTGACTGACCTGGCTAAAAAAAATACGTTGAATGTTTAGTTAGGTTGCAGCGACTGACAACGCGACCCTGCCTCCTAAAGCTTGAAGTGCTCCAAATTATCATTTTTATATCTTCTTCCATTTTTACTTTTTTTTTGGCGCACATTTCTTTTAATGAGTTTCAGGGCTCTTTCCATTCAAAATAAAGTACACTCCAAATGTAATTACGAATGCGACTTTCTTCTTGTTGTTGTTGTTGTTAGGCGAATATGAATATTCTTTTCATATTAAATTTAATAAATTTCCATTCTGACCCTAACAATAACGCAGCAAAATATCCAGCTTAAAAATATCATTAAATTCAGTTTAATGAAAATATATTCAAAGAAATGTTGTTAAAAAGAAAGGGATGAAGAGGATATTTTAGATTTGTAGCAGTCTGTGTAATAAATAAATAAAGATATTTTCAAGTGGAGAATATTTAGTTAAAAATTTAGAATGTGTAACTCTTATAACTCAGGGCGGAAACCAAACATTTTGTAAACAAAGTACAAAACAATGCGTAAGTCTGTAATTCAATAATTTTATTATGTAAGACATTTCAGTCTTTCAAAACTCAAGGAATTGGACTAGCTTTGTGTTATTTAAATATTAGCAGTCTTTTAAATCATAAAGATATGCAGAATTTCTACTAATGAAGTATTATCTCAAAATGAACTGCAATCAAGTCTATTTACAGGCACAATTAACCCCATTGTGCTCTTTATACACAACCTAAAGAATGCCTAAAGGCCAAAAGCATTTTACAGCTATTAAAATTATGAAATTTAAAATGATTTCTTTTTTAATTTCGTGGCGAAATGCATAAGAAATTTTAATAGTCTGCCGAAAAGTATGCAGCAAATGAGAGTGAGAGTGCGAGGGCAATGCAGTCGCAGCGCTGCTTACGTCGCTGCCAATTCAATGGCGGCTACGGCGTGACCTAATAAAAAAATTATGCCAAACGAAAGCGAAAAACCGAACGGAAAACGGTAAATGGCGAAGGACATGGGGTGAGTGTGTAGGGAAAGGGAAAAGACAGGGGGACGACCTGTTAATTTTACAACTGGCAGCGGACGACGGAAATGAGCGTGTGAGTGAGTGAGATAAACGTCGTTAAAGGAGCACAGAACATATGCATGTGGGTGACGATAGGGGTAAAAGGGTGATAGGGGAAGGGAATATATATATTAAGGGGTCTGTTCGATATGCACACTCAGCACTTATGAGATATTAAGTTGAAAACTTTGCCACAAACTCAAGTTAAATTGAGCAAAATAATGCGGTCAATTTATAACGAACCGAAACGAATTGAGAGAAGAGGTTTAAAAGTGGAAATGGGGGGGGGGGGTGGAATGATTGGGGTTGCTGCATATTCAATATGGACAGTGACCAAACTGCATATGTAAACGCATGTAAGTGAGTAGGTGTTTAAGTGTATGTGTGTGACAGTGCCATTATGCCACAGCACTTGCCGCAACGAGGGCCAGTGTCACAGGGAGCTTAAACAAAAGGAAGTGGTCGGGCTGCTACTTTGTCAGTTTTGCTTTTCGGTTAGGGGGGGGGGATTGGGGAGGATACTGGCCGGCTGACTGCGGATGTGCGGGTGTCATTTGACTCTTATTTTTCTCTCTCTATCTCTCTTCATCTACTATTTCTGTCTCTTTGGTTGCACGCAAGTTTGCAAAATTGTGGCAACGAGCTGCCGCCTGCAATGCTGGCTCAATTTATAAGGTTAAAATTATTATGGTCGGGTTTTTTGAAGGGACAAACTCGTATTTCGGCACGTTCTTTGGGTGGACGACCTGCTATTAAAAGTGCAAGTGGCTTACTTGGCTATTGGCAAATGACCCAATTTACAAGCTGCATTCCGGACATGACTTCATTTCCCGATTGCGCTGACATTCGACTTTCGATTTTCAATGTGCAGATAGAAAAGAAAGTGTTGCATGTTAAATTGACAAATTATAAGGCTAGATTAAAGTCTTTTATTTGCATATCAAAATAATTGTAGCATAATTATTAGGGAAACCAAAAAGTGTGCTCGGCATTCATATTTGCTAAATTTCATTGTATATTAATGAATCTAAAGTAAAGGGCAATTAATTTATTTAATTACTATTATAAAATACAAGCAGTTGGCATACAAATTTAACAGTTAAATTATACAAGCATAAATACATTTAAATAAAATTAAATTTTATTATTCTCTTCTTTTAAAAGGATATTGTTTTGCACTACTTGCATTTTATTGAAGTTAGACTTAAATGAGTGCCAGAATAACTTTATAGATGCTCAAAACAAAGTCGAGCAGCATGGCTTGGCTTCTTAATGCCAGGAATAAGCTATAGCTTACCAAGAAGATGACCATCTTAAAATTATCCATCACTGAATTAAGCATATAAAGTTAAATATAAATATTTTTATAGCATACTTAGTGGAGCAAAAGGTATTCTTAAACAAAAGCAATTGATTTGTTTGCTTTTATTCCTTCTGAGCTGCTCCTTCTTAAGATCTGCACAACAATTACCCCCTTGAATAGATCAGATAATAGGGTTTACTTAATCAATCAACATAAACGTAGCATACTTATTTGGGCAAATCGAAAGTTCAATGCTTTCAAGTTTACTTGTTCTCTTGCTCCTATTCTTTTCGAAGATCTGCTTCAAAAAATATTGTGCTATTTATCTTGTGCTCCTTAATTTCCATTCATTGCCCCTGGCCGAGAAATCTGTGGGAAAACTAAAACTTGCCAACACGTTATGCAGCTCAAATTAATTACGCATGAAATTGCAATTAATTGGTTTAGCAAGTTTTGCCTCAAGTTTATTTTAAAGTTTCTGCTAGCAGCACAAAACCCCCAAAAAGTGCGCAAAGAGTTTAAGCACTTGGATAAACAAAAACTCGCGTTGTAGCTGGGAAAACAGGACGAAAACTAGGACTAGGGATAGGAGCAGGAGAAGGTGTGAGCAGGACCAGGAAAGCAGAGGGAAACTGACGGCAAGTAAACAGATAAACTGTGCTAAAATCTTGCAAAAGCAAAAACATCAACAAAAAAACAAAAACAGTGGGTATAGAGTGTGTGTGTGTGTGAGAGAGAGAGAGAGGGAGAGAAAGTGGGAGGGAGCGAAAGAGAGCGAACGTAGACAGGCAAAACAATGGCGCAGGCAGCGGCAATAAAAATGGCGCACAAGTTCAACCACGTGGCACGTGAGTCCGAGAGCCCAGAAATGTTTATTTGGCTCTTTCGAGAGTGCATATGTGTGCGTTGTAGGCCAAGCTGCACAACCAAAGCACAAACAACAATAATAATAACAAAAACAACAGCAACAGCAACAACAACTCGAGGGAAAACTACAACTACGACGCTGTCACAGTAACCTAGATAGTGCACAAATTTCCACCCAAAATGTGCCACTTTCGCTTTGACCCAGCGCCCAGTGTCAACGAAGGGCGCGCTCGACCGGCGGCGGCTGCAGGGTCAATGTGGATCGGTGGGTGGTGGGCGTGAAACAGGCTGAAAAGCCATACAAGAAATCATTCTTGAAATATTATCCTTCTCGTACATTGCGGTTAAAGTGCGCAGCCGAAGGAGCTGTTCAGCACAACAAAATTGCAGCCATGCGTCACACACACACACACACACACACTCACACTCACACACACACTCACACTCACACACATGTAATACATGCAGCGTTGTCATGTCTGCTGTCTGCCTCTAACAAATGGTTTGATTTTAAGCTTAAGCGCCAACCAAACCCCTTTTTTCCCCAACTGACCCCTCGATGGCCTGACATTGCAGTCGGGTCAAGTTAAACATGCCACCTTTGGGAAATTTCTAAAATGACACCAATTTATTTAGACGTTTTTGGCCTTCTTCCCTGTCTATTCGTACAGCACATTTAGGCCTGATTCGGCATGCCTCAAAACCAAATATTTAATTTCGACCGCATTCGCGTTGTTGACATTCAACTTGGATTTAGCTTTCATGTCAAAGTGCGCGTGTTTACGCATAAATAGCTTTCGTTTTTTGCCTTTGAACTCGATCTCGGAATTTCTGTGTGTGTATTTCCAGCTGAAGTATTAGCCAAAATGTAAGGACCAAAAGCGGTTCACTTGATCGGTATCTATATTGGTAACAAGTTTAGGCTTTAGCTGTCAGAATGCATAGCGATTCTCAATATTTTACTAACAAGCACTAGAAAATGTGGTATTTTAACTTTGACACAAAGTGTTTAATACATGAAATGTGAACTGCTTTTTATTTTACACAAATCAATTGGATTTTCGGACTTGCCCACAGAGCATAGCATGTCTTTCTTATGTATTTCCTTACGTTTGCTATAGTATTTTTCTTTTTCCTTGCTGACGATTACAATTAATTATGTAAAGTTGTGACCTAATCCAACAAAAAACCGGAAGAAGGACCCGTCATATTCATGAGTTTAGGGTTAGGTCAAAAGCGACGCTGACTTAACCTTTTCTGATGGCCTTATAAACGTGCTAAAAATAAACAATTTGCGTCGCTTTTTAGCTGCCATTGTTGGTGTTTTTTAGTATTTTTTTTGTATTTGTTATTGTTTTTTGCAGTTTGCTTATATAATTTGTGTATATATTTAGCCTTAGACTCGTGACACTTGACGTGTAAATATTTTATATAATTTTGTCCTTAGGGAATTTGGTTGGGGTTCTCTCTGATTTGGGTTGACAATTAGTGAGGCTTCGACTTTTTGGCCTTTGTCCTTAACCCCTTGTGCCCTAGCAGACTTTCCGGGACGTGTTTAAGCTGAAGCTACGAAGCTGGAAGCTCATTAATATGCATTTAAATGATGATGGCGTGACCTTAAAGGAAAACTCGCAAATCCTGTTTGTTATAAGGCTTAATGCTGGGTTTTGCTTTAAGCCTTTGAATTATTCTATCGAAATATCTATAATCATTATGCTTAGCATTAAATTAGCTGCGGCAACGTTGGTCGAAATGTCAGCAAAGTGGCTTAAACCACACTACTGACCACTTAAGATTCTGACTACTGAAATTGTCGCCCGCATCACAAATTGTTGGCCAATCCGTTTGGACTGGGCCAGCACTCAAATGAGTCAACAGTTTGTGGCCAGCGACATTTGTGCGCTCTCGGCCAGGTTTTTTTTTCTTTGAGCTTTTGTCAAATATTTGCGTTAGAATCTCTTCATGGGGTTCGTGGCAAGTTGGTCGATTGGCCTCCACAGTGCGACGCGATGCGGACGCGACAGTTTGGCTAGACTCCAATGGCAGCCAGAACGTGCAACACTCAGCAGCCCCAACATGCAGCAAGTCGAGCAGAATTTATTGTGTTTGTTGTACAGAATTAAATAAAAATTGAATTATGTTTATATCCGCCAGTTGCTGTTATTGTTGGCTGTTATAATAACGCGCATTGTGTCTGTCTGTCTCGATGACACCATGTCGCTCTGGGTTTGTCTGCGGATTCTCCTCTTGCCTCCTGTCTCCTGACTCCCTCCTCCTTCTCACTTCGAGTGTTTTTCATTTTGCATAATAAATTGCATTTTCCATGCCAGTGAGTTGCCCCCTCCGCTCTTGGCACTCTGAGTAAAAAAAAAGGAGTTTCTTCTCTCTTTATTTTTTTTTTTTGTAAGGATATGCTGCGTCCCAGTCGACGCTCTGGTTTGTATTTACCACGTGCTCCGCTGCGACGGTTCCTTTGCCCTTTTTACGGGCATCTGTTGGCGCTGTTTTGCATTAATCTCATTTCATTGCCCTCGTCCGAGGCACCTCATAGCCCCTCTTGACTGCTTTCGAGGCACTACTAAAGCTTTACATCTCGGCACGACATAACCAGGAACGTAAACTTCATCTCCTGCCGTCGGTTCCCTTTCTTCTTTATCCCCAAAGTCACCTCAACTGCTACAGCTGTTTCCGCTTGCACGCGCTAAATCAATTTGCTCTTTAAGCTTCTCGCCCTTTAACTCCCCTGCCTTCCTCATTGCACTGGTAACCGACATCGACGACAAACCAACCGACGACCTTGTGGTGCGCGTCTTTTTACCTTATTCCAAAGATGCAAATACCTGATGCTGCTGATGCTGCTGCTGCTGCTCCGTCGCCTTCTGCAACTTCTCCACCCACTCGTACACCTCACACTTGTCCGCCTCGTCACTCACTTTTAACGTGAGTGGTGCATGCCTGCTGTTAAATGATTTTCATGAGTTTAACGAAGTGGCTGTCGTTCTGGGTGAGCACAGCCTCAACCTCTTGTAGACCTCAATAACAACTGCAGCAATCAACGGCACTGGCAAAATGGTACAGCACGACACTTAGATACACTTTCCACTGGCAAATAGTACAGCACGACATTCAGATACTCTCTAACAATTTAAAGTTTATAGCATAGACTCTTTTAGAGATATAAATTGTGTAATAATTACTCGTTGATATGTATTATCTTAATCTTATTTTCTTATATTATAAATAATACAAATTATAGGTAAAATAAATAAGTCAAGCTTGTATAATAAAAGGGAATGGTTAACTGAGTCGAAGACTTTGCTGACATCGATGTAGATGACATCAGTTTGTTTGTTATCAAGTAAACCACTGATAGCTCAAGAAGATTGGTAGTAGTGGATCAGCGAGAAATAAAAGAACTACACAAATGTTGTAAATTACTTGTCAAAATCTTCAATTCCCCTGTAGTTTCTGGCGTCAGACTTACTTCCTTTTTTATGGGGGGAATAACATATGATTCCTTCCAAATGGAGGGCAAAATCAATGATTCAAGGGATAAAGCAAATAGTTTCATTAGCGGTTTACATAAAGCAGTGGCCCCGTACCGAAAAACACAACCGTGAACTTCGTCAGGACTGGGCAAAAATCCTGGCTTAAACCTATCAAGAGTACGAATTAGCGATCCCTCACTCATTAAAGGACTGAAAATGTAATTCAACCGAGACAAATTAAACGGATACGATTCATAAGAGTAGCTAGACGAAGAATAAGTAGTTTGAAAACTAGTTTGTTGACTAATAATTAATAGCTATGTTTTAAATAGTGATAATTGAAGAAATTTTCATTGCATAAACTGTGTTAGTTCTAATTCTAAAATGTTCATTTTGTCCACAATATATTTAACTAACTCTTTTATATAAACTGCAGCTATCGACAGCAAACTCAATTGAAGCAAGAGCATAAGTATCTTCTATCAATTTGCAGTGAATAAGTGTATCTTAAACCACAATTAAAATAAAAACTGCTGCTTCATTAAACTATATAAAATAAATAAATGTAAATATCTTTTCAAATATCTAATGTACAAATAAAATTGTTTGTTAGTTTTAATAAAACAGTCTTATTTTAAAAGTATTAATATACTTATAGTGCTAAGAAAATTGTGTCTACAATGTAAACTTAATCGTTATATTCTTCAAAACATCTATTCTCTATTCATCGCATTAACTGAGTAGATTCTATTCAATACCCAATATGCTTTTCAAAAGACGCATAACAATTACTTGTATTCATTTCATGTTTCAGCATTTGTATACAATATATGTTGACAAGTTTTGTCCTTAAACGATGTGATTATAAAGGAAATTTTCAAAGCCTAAACGATGCTCATAAAGGGTATTTTCACTGTGATGAGTTTGCTTTTTATTTTGGATAGGCAGCCGTTGCTTCATTCATGTCGCTGATTTTGGCCCTTTTCTTTGATGATGCTCACATAAAAACCAGCAACGCAATGTGGCAAAAGTCCCTTTAAATCCCTGCTGTTGTTGCTGTAGCCGTTGTTTCTGTTTACTTTTTTTTGTGTGGCAAGCACAATAGATTTTTGAGTGTTGGCACTTTGTTTTACAATTTTATTGCGCAAATGTTCGAGCAAAAAGCAGCATCAGCCCCGACGTCATAAAAAGTGAGGAGCTTGCTTCAAAGAGTTGTGCCTTTTTCACGCTGTCTCCCTCTCTCTCTCTCTAGCATCTAGCTATCTCTTTCGCTGTGTGTTGCTTTTTTGTTGCTTCGTCTATGTTTATGTTCGCAGGTTGCGGCGCGTGCCAAAATTGGTTAAACGTGAGTGGCTTTCTTGTTTAGGCCACGCGCGTTTAGGTCACGCAAATGGCCGTTAATCATGACACGACTTCTGCCCTTTAGTTAACGTTTAATCAGGCAAATGGCCAGCAGCAGTGAAATTATTGGCATGGCCAAATCGTTAGTAGCTTAAATTTACCCAAGTAATGCTAAATTTTTGCTGACTCAAAACTCAAACAATGCCTGTCAACAACAACAACAAGTTGCAGAACAAAAGGCGCTGGTCCATTGTGGCAGCAACATGAGTACAAGTTTGACTGTGAGTGTGAGTATGAGTATGAGTACGAGTACTCATACCAGCTGGCAAACAAACAAGCTTGCAGACAAACAAGCGTAGAAATCTGCATGGGAGCCAGTTGACAAATGGCGTTTTTGCCTCGGTCCTTCCCCTTTCACATAATGTCCCTCCCAGTGCTTGCAACACCACCTCCCACCCCTCCCTTTCTTCTTGCCGCAGCGCTAACACATGTTTGTGTCAGTCTGCCATGCATCAGGGGCAGACACACTGCGCTGCTCATAAAACTAAATTTCTAAACAATCTGCGTTTGGCAATCTTAGAAGCGCAGTCGCTGCCTCAGTCGCAGTAGACGTCGCTGTCGGCGTTGCTGCGCAACTTTATTGAAATGTTTGGCAGTTTTTCGTGTCGTGCTCAATTTGTGTCACACTCACACACACACACACACAAAGAGAGACTATTACATAGCTTTGCAATTTTGATTTTGGCAATTTTGCCATTGCATACTTTTTGGGGCTGCTGCAGTTGCATGTAAAACAAAGTTTTTGATTACGGCACAAAATTGCGACATGTGCAACACACACACACGCATACTTGTATTATATTGGCAATTCTGATTGAAATTTAATTGAATCATGATTCAACATTTAAAAAAAAAAATACACCAACGAATTAAGTCGATAACTGAAAGCGAAAGTAAGGCAAGAAAAATATGTATACACTCTCTTATAAATTTATTTATACCCTCTATACATGTTTATCCAATGGCCAGTCGGGATCAAAACCGATGCCAAATTGATGATAAATAAAAGCTGTTAGAAGCAATAATCCAAAGTGTAACGGCCAAACAAGTCGTTTGTAAAAATCTTCAAGATGTTCGAGCGTTGAGCGTGAAGGCGTGGCATTTGCTCGGTCGTTTTGGGCAGAGAAAGAAAAAATAAACAAATAGTCAACGGTCTGGATACACATTTGCACATAATAGTTATTGAGCCGTAAGCAATTGATTGTTTGTGTTTGTGTGTGTGCTTATATGTTAGGAGATACATTTGATACTTTAAGTAAGTAAATCAGAAATATTTCAGGGCGTGAGCAGCCGATTTAACAAAATGAAATGTTATCTATTGCACAAAGAAAACAGCTTTTAATCTTTAGTGTTCACTGTGGCGTAGACAACAAAGAACTTATTGGTAGTTTGTATTGTTTATGTCAGGGCAAAAAAAAACACAGGTTAATAGCACTTTGGGAATATCTTTCTTTTTGTGTATTAAGAAATATATTTGTATTTATTGTGGGGAGGTCATTCAGTGTATTTGTGCATTTAACTTGATGCATATTTACTTGTTTCATATGCGGTTTAAATTGTTAATTTAATATTTTCAATCCTGAATGCCTATTCAAATTAAACTCTTATAATTTTGTTACATAAATGTTCTACAGAATACAAATAACTAAATTAATAGTAGTGTGGTTTCATTCCTTTCAAATTCAGTCAAACTTTAGAGATCATAATAAAACTATTTATTAATTAGTTATGGAATTTACAAATCAATTAATGGAATTATGACAAAAGTTTGGAATATTCAACAATAATCCAAATAATTGTTGTTTGTTTGTTTTTTAGTAGCCGCAATTTCTAGTTTGTTGATTTAATTAAAAGCATTTGTTGTTTATTTTCATTTGTGAACTGTCAGGAAAATACAAAATTGTTTCATTCTTGAGGATTTGCTGGTTAGAATTAAACGTTGGCAGCATTGCCAAATTAACGATGGCAATGATAAGAAATTGGACCACAATTATGCAAAGTTGGCAGAAACTGAAAGCGAAAAGCGGAAAGCAAATGGCATTTAATTTAATGCGCTTCAATGGACAAATGGAAATCTGAAATACGAGGAGAAAAGCGAACAAAATACTAGTTTCCCCCTCCCCCTCCCTAAACAACAGTTCATCAGCAGAAATATTTAGTTGAATAGTTTTCGAGCACACAAACTGAAACTAAAGCGACGACAAATGGACAAACCAAAGTTGGCATCTGCTGCAAATGGACAGGAATTTAGAAATTAAAGCAAAACAATGCGCAAAGATTAACAACAGATACCAGAAACACACACACTAAATACAAATACACTCAGCAAACACACACACAACACACATTCGTAAGCGACACAATGTATAAAATTCGCTATTTTACGACAATGACAGCTTTAGTTTTTCTTTTCTTTATACCCCGTATCGATCAAATTGTAAGAGTTTGATCAACTTTATTGAGCAGAAAATGGAAATCCTTAGCACTAAAATATTAACATTATTTGGGAAAGAGAGGGGACATATTTGACATAAGTCGGACAACCCAAGCCGTAATAAATTACCTTTGAAAATAGAGATTTATTTTTCCCCAACCTTTTGAATTTGTTAAAATAATAGTATAATAATATTATAAATACATACAACAGTTTTGATTAGAAAATAAGACGCAGTAAATCTTAGAAAAAGCGTAAATGAAGTTGTACTAATGTTATTTATACCCTGTAATAATAAAATGTATAGAGTATGAAACATTTGGTTAAATGCTCATGAGAAAATGTAATTCCATTAAATAATAAAGCTGGGCCAAAAAATGCTGTCCACAGAAATGGGGTTAGCCGACTCTATATAGATTTTCTCCTGATCAGTGTCAGTAAATAGCTTTACAGGGTACCTTTTAGTTGTGCACTATCGTTTGCTTTGTCTTTTGTTTGTTTCTATTCGAAGAGCAGAGGAATAAAATGTGCGACACAACGTGAAACAAACGCTGATGGCAAAGGCGATGATGACCATGGCAATACCGAGGAAATCGTTGACGGCGGCGGCGGCGGCGTCGACGTCGGCAACGATTACAACGACAACAAAAGCAACGAACAGCAAAAACAATAACAACAACAACAATAGCAATCTAAGGATGTGTGTTGTGTTACATTAACGGAATTGAACGCCATGTTGTCGGATGTGCGAGGAAATGTTCGTGTTGTTTCAAACGAAATTGTTGCAAATATGTTTTCATATTTTAGTATTTCTTTGATTTTATTTTTTTTTTACTAGACATGCAGACTTTATTTGTGGCTTTATATAAAGCAGAGAAGTTTAGTAAAAGTTCAAATGGTTGATAGAGAAATGTTTACAGCCACGATCAAGCGAATTTCTTTTGATGTGGCTGCTTAAATATATGTTGATAGATATTATAAATGAGTTTAAAATGTATGGAATTAATTTAAGGTTTAGTCTATGTAATTTTTTTTATATATACCTTATTTTCTGCGTCTTTTCTTTTATTTTTATTGGTTTGCTATTGGTTTTTTATTGGTAGCTCAAATGGTAGTGATGAGGGAGATTGGCATGATGGGAGCCTAGCTCCTTGCCTTTTTGCACTCCTGTATGAGTTAATACAGGTTGTTTCCAAATTTGTAGCATACTTATCGGCGTACGAAGTAACTTTTATATTTGCTTAAAACGAAACAAGATTAATGCTTAATTTAATTATGTGTTAATACATAAATGTATGTTTTATTACGATTTTTAAAGTTTTCCCAATGTGTATGCATACTATTCGACTAAAGAAATAACATTTAGCTAAACTTGCAATGCGAAATTTAGTAACCTCATTCACAAGTCGATACAGATTGCATACTCGATTACTTGATATCATTGTCCACACCGTGGTTACACAGCTGTTGTTTCTGTTGATTGCCGAAACGCATAGGCATCTACACACACACACACATAAATCCATACGTATATGTGGCAAGTCCAGGGAACCTCTCGCTTGCAACACTTAACAGCGACAACAACTTGAACTGCCTCGCTATTCGCACACACTATTCATTTGCAGGCCATAGTTACACATACACTTTTACATATATGCATGTGTGTGTATGACGCTCTGTATGTTTGTTTGTTTAATAAGTGGGGGTGGCGGTGGCAAATGGTCATGAGGCGTGTTGCGTAAATGAATGAGCTCAGTCGAGCAGCGCGTGAGACTCGCTCAGAGTCTGAGTCTGAGTTGGACGCGTGTCAGCGAGTGCACTTGTGCGAGTGTGTGTGTGTGTGGGTGTATTTGTGTAAGTGTGCCTGCCTGAATGTTAAGTGTACTTGCCATGCATGCGTATGAGTAACGGTAACCGATGCGAAAGTGCCGGCCAGAGCTCTCGCATGTGTAGAGACAGTGCTAACGATATAGCCTTTTTCCGGTTAGATTTGTTTCTTTTATTAAACAATGGAAGAAACGAAGATCTATTCTCTTTTATCAATTATAAAACTGAATGAACCTTTCGGTTTGATAAATTTGAAACATTTTAAGCCCATTTTAACAATTGAAACTGTATAATTTATTTAAGTAAAAAAATGGCGTATTAAAATTCATTTCAAATGGCCAAGAATTAACTATTTGCAATTTCTCTAATTGATACCAAAATACTTAATTAATCGTACTTCAAATAAACTAGAAATCGTTGAATGCTTTAATTTCAATCTTGTTGAGAAATGAAGTTTGAAATGGGGTATAACTATATCATATAGCTGGCATAGGAAAGATCAGTTGAAAAGAGCATTAGAGCTCTGCCTAGATATGAAGACTAGCTCAGGGCACTCTACTGTCAGTTTCCGTGTTTTGTCTAGTTTTTTGTGGCAAGCAGTTCGCATCACTGTGTAGAGACCTCAATGGTAAAGCGTCAATGGGAATATGTAGTATTGGGAGTGGAAGTGGGAGTTCGAGCTATAATGTGACTCTCACTGTCGGTAGCATCAAGTGCACTGTGATGTTCAAGTATTTGATGTATTACAAAATATGCGAAGGATACGCAACCGCAACCGCAATTACAATGTCAGTTTGCCCTCCACGAGACTGTAAATGAAACTAATGTATGTTATGCTTTCTTTTTCTCTCTCTGTCTCGCTATGTCCGTCTCTATCTGATTGCTTGTGTCTGTTTGTTGTTATTTAATAATGCAAACATGTGCGCGACCCGCTGTTGTCTTTGTTTTATTACATTAATAAACATTAAATTGGCATATTGTTTGCATATGTGGCCCACACACACATATATAGAGGCATAACTATGCCATGTCCTCTTCTACTTCCGCTTGACTGTTCCCTCTATTGAATTGCCGTAAGTGGCCATTTATTTACATATTTGCGTTGAGCGGCGCCGCGCTTTGCCAAGTGCCTCTTCAACCTTGCCCCCGGCCGCTGTTGTTGCGCCGTTGTTGCTGCTGCTGCTGTTGTTTTATTGTTATTATTTTGCCACACATTTCGATGGGTTTGTTGTTACGGCCACTTTCTGTCATTCTGTGCAATTTATGAGCATAGACAAACTCGCATTGAATTGTGCAATCGTTTTGTGCCTCTAATTGGCACTTCTCATGGATTGCATTTAATTGTTTGTTGTTGCTGTGGTTATTTAATTGTTAATTGTGTTTGCATTGAATCTCTAAAGGAGTCGGCAATCGTTACCTTCTTAATTGCAGCTCAATTTGCATAAACTCTGCGTGACAGAGCTTCCCAAGCATCCACTTAATGGACGACATGCGACTAATTAACATAGTTTACTCGTGGCAGAAGCATCTTTCTCTCGGTCTCGGTCTCTTTCTCTTTTCTCCGTTGCTGTTGTTGTTGCTGTTGTTGTTTGTTTGCATGTGTGTACGCTAGTTTATTTCATTCCTACGCCACGTCTGTTTGCCTTAAGATAACACTAACGCAGAGCAGCAGCATTTTGTACCACGCTGCGTATGCTTAACTTTATTAGCGCCAAATTATCTATGCGGGGATGCAACGAATAAGCGCATTAAACGAATATTCGCGAAATGAATGGTTATTTGCCTGGATTGTGTGTGTTTGAGTGTGAGTGTTGTCAACTTAATACGCTTAATTTATGGACTCCCAGATTATGTGCCAGCAAGTGCCACATTTAGGTGGGAAACAAAGTGTGAAAGAGGTATAAACAGATAAAGGTTTCATAAAGATAGCATATACTAAATTATAAGCTCTTTTAGCTGCTAAATTTAATTTGTAATTAAACGTGTATACATATTTTAGCCCCTATTCTAAGTTAATCTTTGAAATATCAATTGAATGTGTAATTATTTCTGTTCCTAATCAATAGGTTAATAAATAAAAGTCTGACAACAGATTATAGTATCATTAATATTCCAAAAACCTAAATATTATGGCCTTTAATAAGCGATGCAATATATAAGTTAAATATAAATAGAAAGCGTCATTAATTTCTCTTCCTAATTAATTAATAGTATATAAATAAGAGTCTTACAGATAGAATATACCTACAGTATTAAAAATATTACATAAATTGTATGGTTTGTATTAAGTTAAGCAATCAAAGGAAATTGAATAAAGACTTTAAAGCAAATTATGACAGCAAAATAAAATTTTAACATAAAAGTAAATTTATTGAATATTTAGACAATTTTAAGTATTTTACTCATTAAATTAATCACCTGTTAAAAGTTTATATTTTCAATTTGCAAATTCTAAATATAAATATTATAAATTTAAAGCAGAATATACTTATAATATTCTAGATATCATCTCCATTTTATGATTAAAATTTAGTTAATCAATCAATTGCATAGCAAAATATAATTTTAATATAAAAGATTTGTTCACAATTTAAAGTATTTAACTGATTTAATTAATCAGCTGCTAATTACCAAATTCTAAATGCAAACATATATAGAATTTAAGGCAGAATCTCAAATGAAAATATACTTATAATATTCTATATATCATTACCTTTATATGCTTAAAATTTAGTTAATCTTTCAGCAATTTCTTTTGAAATTTCAAGTATCTAACTCTTTTTTTTTTGATTCACCTGTTAAACAGTTTATATATTTAATTTACAAAAATTCTCTATTCAAAATTTATTAAATTTCCCAAACATTTACCTTCTACATTATGAACATTAATTACATCTTTCTGTCAATAACAGTTGGTTAGCATGAATAATTGCAGCAAAACTCAACTTAAGTTGCCCATTCATACCAAATACTCGGCATGCAAATTGACTGGAGAAGGAAGAAAGAGGGGAATGGAATTTAAATATAAAAGAAACATTAAAGACTCATTTGCAGGCGACTCTCCGACTCTTTCTGCCTTCTTTTCATTGTGTGCGCGCCAACTGGAATTCTTTTTGGCACTTTTGCAAAAGTTCTTAATCAAAACAACTTAATGATTATATTTGCTTTACTTTTCACCCGCTCTCACAATTTCTAATTCGTACAAACGTTTTTCTTTCTCTTTCTTTTGCAGGAAACGCAGCTGTCTGGACCGATTTTAACTACTTCACGGAATCGTTGGACTCTTTTTCTTTTTTTGAGGCGCCAGCCAACGCGTAGCGCGAATAATTGAATCATAAAAGACAGACGGAATCGGAGACGGACGAACAAATCGTAGCCAAGTTCGGTATCAGGAAATGTTAACAAAGCCAAGCAAATAATTGTTGGAGAGCGCAAGACGAGGAGCAAAGACGACGGGACGTCAAGGAAGCAAAGGAAGGAGGTAGAAGCTGAGAAATGACAGCCGCGCTGCTTTAATTAAAGCTGCCGCGCGGAGGAGGCGCGTGGAGCTACCGACTGGCCAAAATAACAGAAGAAAAAAATAAGAAAAAGAAAAAAACGGAAAATAAAGAAAGGAAACGGAAATTGAAACGAAATGTGGCTGATGCCGCTGTGGACTGTGGACAACAGAACAAAGTGGACGAAATTGCTTTTGGAACTGATGAACGAGCGTTTGCCGGACAGCGCGCCAAAGACGACGGGCAGACAAGATACATTTTGATTACATTTACCTACAACAACGACTGACACGCAACTGCAAAATTAGCCAAGCAACAAACAAGACACAAAGTGGGAAGAATTTGGGTAACGCCCAAAAACAAGTTAGCGACCAGAGGAAAGTTTGCAAACAAGAACTGCAAGATCAAGCACAAGCTTTTGAATTTAACGCATGAAATAGCCGCAAACAAGGCCGAAAGGAGAAACAGAGGCAATAGCGGTGGCAGTGGCTGTGGCAGTGGAGGCACTCAGTTTGCATGCTTCAGCCATTGGATGGAGCCAACGCCCATCAACAGCTACACATGAACACGCCGCTGTGACAGGACGAGCTCACGAGGAGGAGACGTCGACGAGGACGACGACGACACCGGCACCGGCACAATTTCGTCAACTGCAGAGCAACCAAGCGAAGTGTCAGCTTCAGGCCATCAACGCAACGTGGCATCCATCCACATTCATATCCCCTCCGCACCGCACTGCATCGCCCCCAACAACAACAACAAGAACGACAACAACAATAATTTCCCTACACCCATTCCAGCAACTGCATCTGCTGTTGTCGTCACTGGCGAAAAGGGAGTTAAACCCATAAGCAACGCATAACACACAATCATCTGTATCCCATTCCCAGCCAAGTCAAAGCCAAACCCGTTAGTTAGCAGCATCCCGGCCCGATGAATCTGCTGTGCTGTTGTTGTTGCAGTAATATGGCACCGAACCAACGCGTCACACGCAAATGGGAACTGTTTGCCGGACGCAATAAATTCTACTGCGATGGATTGCTAATGTCCGCACCGCACACGGGTGTCTTCTACTTGACGTGCATCCTGATTACTGGCACCAGTGCCCTCTTCTTTGCCTTCGAGTGAGTATCCCATATACCGTATCCCATTCCCATTCCCATTTGCCACACTGTGGCAGTTTACGAATTGCAAGCAGTGTTGCCAGTTTTGAAAAAAGAAAAACGTCGCCAATATTAGTTGAAAATTGAAATATCCAGTAATTTTAAAACTGCTTTATTTTCGATTAAAATATTTAGAAAAATGTATATGCATTTCCATAAATAGAACTAGATCCTGCTAAATACACTTTTTATATATTTCCCGTTTAAAATACAGCTAGATCTAGCAATAAACAAGCTAAAATGGCAAACCCAGATTGCAAGTTTGAGTTTTTCCCTTTGCTTTTCATTTGCCCGCACTGTGGTTGCATTGTTTGCAAAATGAATACGTTGCTAATTAAGCATTGCTGCATAGCTTTGCCATGCCACGCCCCCTGAGCCAGACGTCCCGCCCTTTTGGTCTGCTAGGTTTCCAATTACGCCCACATTAATGGTCACTCACCAGTCACTGGCCAAGTCCAGTCTGTCGCTGGACATATCCAATGGCATGTAATTATTGCTGTGCAACGTAGCGTATGCGTAATGCTTGGATGGGCAAAGGATTTGCCTTTCCCTTTTTCGAAACGTAGCCACATTGCATGTTTTTCGGCTTGGTTTCTCTGTGGCTTAAACTTATCTACATGCTGATGCCAAAAGAGATTGCAAATAGTTGCAACTTTTGATTTGTCAATTTATCGCATGACTTTAAATAGAATGAAAAGGTTTGGAAAAGTAGAAGAGATTCTGATGGACAGCAGTAGACATTTGTGATCCTATTGAGCAGCAGCAGCAACAGGCGTGTCGGATTGACATCCGACTATTTGATAGCAGAGATTATTTGACATGAACAAAGTGTAATCCTTTTATTCAAAATTATAACACTCTTGAAAATGTGACAATTAGATTAGCATGAATTGTTATTTATTTGTAATAAACTGAGACTATTTGACATAATATATTATGTTTTTCTTATTATTCTAAATTATAGTTTATTTTTATTATCTTTTTTTAACAAATATTTGATATTGTATCATTAATTTTTATTTGTAATCAACTTTAACACAGTATTTGCCTCTGTTAGGGTATTTAAGAATCTTTCCCAGCTTCTTATTTCTTGTTTTCCAATCAACTCTTATACCTTTTCAGCTATTATCCTGTCAGGTAAACTTAATTAGCCATCAAGCGACTAATTTAATTACTAGACTTATTTAATGACAAATTGCCAAGGGGCAACGAACCTTTTAAGTAGAATACGTTTCATTACAGGACAATACGACAGGCTAGCTTTAAATATTTGCAGAATTATATCTTATAAAATTTCGATAGCATTTTACTCTACCAAAAATCAATTTTAATTAAGACAATCATTTACACAAAATTCATGTAAAACTAAAAAATATCTTTGCCTCTTTGACCTGCAATGTGTATAAACAATTTCTAGTTTCGTTACTAAGCAAATAAACAAAATTGCAAATACCACAAGAGTTTAGCTCTCGATTGCAATATATATTTTGTGCAACCTGGCGTATACGCAATGGGCAATGGCAAATAACGTATACGTCACGTAGCACAAATACAAATAAAGCAAAAGCCGTTAGGTAATGTTCACATGTGCACACATCTGCATATATATTTGTGTATATATGTACTACGTATGTGTATGTGCAAAAGGTGCATAATGATGCGATTTTTTCCAACAAGGCACGATTAGAAAAAATTATGCTCAACATTTTCTGCACGAATCGTTTCAACGCGCCGCCAAGAAAATTGCATGTGTGTTTCACACACACATAAAATAAAAATGGAATTGCAATTCACTTGTTGTTGTTCTTGTTGTTGTTGTTATGGTTGCCGCCTTAAACTTGCTACCCAAATTTATGCGCTGCCGAAAAGCCAACGATGCCGACGTCGACGGTAACTGTAACGTCGGCAGCACGACACCATTTTTATACCCTGTGCCAATTGAAACCGTGTAGGAAAGGGTATATTAACATTAATCAAATGAATGTTACAAACAGACGGAGGCTGCGTCGACTCTTTAAAGTAAATATATTCTTGTTCCTTTATCAGTCACTTTTTGAGTGGGAAATCGACTAGATTAATATGCTTTAAGTCTTACCTTAAAAAGTTATCTTATTTAAACGAATAATAGACACTAAAGTTATGCAGGAAACAAATTTTACTGCGACTATCAATACTATATCTGATTAAAATAAATTTCCTATGATTATTTTCTTTAACTTAACTGAACATTAACTTCATTAACTCTCATTTTCATTTTAGAAAGAATTAGGAGTAGATGTTGATTGTGAGAATGACAGACAGACAAATTTCAGAATACTATTTTAATCTAATCTAACAGTAATAAGCTCTTTCATTTAAAGTTTCTTATCTTAAAATAAATAAATTTAAAAAAAGACAACAGCTTTCGAATTCTAAATACAATTAAATTTTATTTCAATTGTTGTTGACTTAATAATTATTAAATAATTACTGAAGCTTACTGCATTTCTACCTAACGATAATATTGATAATTGGGCACATGGTATCTCATAGTCGAGCATTCTCTGCGCCAGTTGTTCTGCCTCGGATTCTATCTATTGCTTGCCTTATATTAGCGCATAGTCGGAGCAGGTAAGGCGGACAGGTGAGGTGGGTTAGCCAACCTATGGGCATTTCAATATCTTCTATGCTTTTAACTGTAGTTGCTGCTGCTGCCACTGCCTCTGCCGGGGCACACATTGAGGCAGCTTCCGTTGCAGCAACAGAACCCGTGGGCTATGGCCAAATTGTATTCCGCTCAACGCGCTCGCAATGCAATGTAAAATCGCTAAAAGGTAGAAGAAACACAATGGCAATGCGCTGGCTTCCTTTTTATGTGGCATTGTCAGCGATTTACAAGCTGAATGTGAGGAAAACATTTTTTGAATGCTTTTTCCGTTGTGTCAGCGTTTGAATGCGGCAAGCGAGAAGGGAAAGCATTGTCATGACAAATGTATTTAACTATTTTCGTATAGTTTTGCATTCAACTGTCCCCAAAATGCAGTTGGCAATTCAAAGCTGAGCTCTAGGGCTTGTCACACATTATTTTCATTATGCTCAGGTCGTCCCTGGTGTCCTGTCAACGCAACGCAATTGTGGATGTCCTGGATGTGCTGGTTGCCATTCACAAATCGTTGGCACGCACATTGGGACATATTCGCAATACGAGAGGAAGGAGAGAGTGTTGAGGGGGGGGCAGCTTCATTGTAAACCCGCAAAACCTGCCCCAATCTCAATTCCTTTGGGTGCTTACACATGCTTCGTGCCGCAGTTTTATTCTATTCGGCGCCTGGTCGACGCTCAATGTGATTCCCTTGTTGCATATTTGTGCGGGCGAACGCATTTGGGGCATTGCCAAAACTCCAGCTACATTTGCATGCATCTTTGAGCAAACTAAACAAAACTAAACCAAACCTCCCTGGATTCTCACGTCCTTTAAGTGCCACTTTAACTCAAGTCTTTTATGCCTTAAACGCTGTCGTCTCAAAAATAGGTATTTTCCATTTCAAGTCTTCTATTGAATTGATCTCAGTGCAAGCAGATACCTTGGTCAAGCATTTATTTGTTTTTAAGTATAATATTTCAGTGAAGAACTTCTTTAGAAAGACTGTAAACTTTACAGTTTTCCATAATGCTAACTATTCAATATATAATCTTAAATTAAAAGATTTAAAACTGCTTGATTAGAACAACAAATGTTGGATTATCCAGCTTACATTTAAGTTTTATGTATTATGATAATTTTAGTTATTAATTTAATATATTACTTTTAATAATACCTTGTGCAATTAATTTTTGTTAACTTCCGTTTTCATTTTAATTAAATTGCAATAGATAAAACAAAGTAACAATCTAGAAATTATTTATAGATATGTAATTGAGTAGAAAATACCCAGCTTAGGTATACAATAATTACATAAACACCTTTTGTATTCGCGCCATTAAAGAAATACTTAATTACAGCTTTAATCACAGCTACAAGTTTCGAAAGAAAAGTAAATTAGCGTCGTTTTTTTATTACTCGCTTATTTCTTAAATAACTCCTGTATTTAGTAAACTTATACTCATTTATATTTGGCAAATTCAATAATTATTCTTTAATATAGTATACAACTTTAAAGTATACTTTGATTTGTATACAGTAAACTTCTACTGGAGTTATCGAATTGTTTTATTTAAGATACTCAACAGCTGTTTTATAATATATATAGTCTATAACTTGAAAGTTGACTCCATGAGTTGTTGCCATGAGTTTTCTCCCCTTTCCTAAGTCTGTCTAACGTTTCACATTAATATCTTGACTATCTTATACAGAGATTCTTAATGACATAGTTTGTAAAACTTTAGGAAATGCACTTTGCAGCAGTTATTCCATTTTATAATTAACATCTAGCTGACCCCAATTTGTTGCCATATTCTGATTATTTCTACCCTCTGTTATTTTTTTCATTTGCAGCTGCCCGTTTTTGGCGACGCGCATTAATCCGGTGATTCCCATTGTGGGTGCGGTTCTTTACTTCTTTACGATGAGCTCCTTGCTGCGCACAACCTTCACGGATCCTGGCGTCATACCGCGTGCCTCCAATGATGAGGCTGCCTATATTGAAAAGCAAATTGGTGAGTGTACGGGGCGAGAGTGAAAGAGACAGAGTCCACTATCAAAGAGTGGAACAAGTGGACAAGGTCGTTTGCCTGTTGAATGGCACACAAATACATGGACACAGACAGAGGCATTGGGGCATACATATATAAATATATATATGCATATATATATATATATATGTATATGTATTTGTTTTCACTTCATTAAGTTGGCGAGTGTTTGTATCTGTATCTGTATCTGTGTGTGCTTGTTGGTCGCACATAAAAAGTAATGAGCATGGCCTGACAGAGAATGCTGTATGGAAATCATCAAAGGCAAACGCTGCGTTGCCTTTACCCTAATGAGTTGTTGTTGCTGTTGTTGTTGTTGCTGCCGTTGAAAAATATTTAAAATGAGAAAACTTTTTGCTCTTTCCCTTTACTTGCATGTCAACAACGACGTTGCTGTTGCCATTGCCGTTGCTGATGCTGCATTTCCGGCGTCAACGCGCACAACCGGTTCCGTTTTGAACATTTTATGCCGCCCTCGCTGCCCGCCACAGAAGTGCCAAACTCGCTTAACAGCCCCACATACCGACCGCCACCACGGACCAAGGAGGTGCTCGTCAAGGGGCAGACGGTCAAGCTGAAATATTGTTTTACCTGCAAAATCTTTCGACCACCGCGCGCCTCACACTGCAGTCTGTGTGACAATTGCGTGGATCGCTTTGATCATCACTGTCCCTGGGTAAGTTGTAGTGATGTAAATCGAAAGGAAAAGATCAATATCAATGTAGACAATAATATTGCAAAACCAGATCGATATAAGTTTCGAAAAGGCATTAAAATATCAATTAAGTTATCGATATAGTACGAGCATAAATAAAACTAAGAATTGGTATGCTTACTGCAAATATAAAAACACATTGAAAGAACGTAGATTGAAAACAACTGTATACTTGTGTAAATATGTTTACAACAGGCATAAATTCAATATATAGATATAAGCGAATTACAACTAACAAACTTTTTATAGAATTCAATTTAAATGCGATTCATTTCGAAACTAATATCACGATCAAACTATCTTTACCTGTTGATATATCGGATGCTTTATAATATTGCCCCCTTCTTCATATTCAATGCAACAAATATTAATATTTTCAATATATTTATTTACAACACTAGTAAGTTGCCAGCTCCTCTCCCGCCCATTCCCCCTGGTACGCATCTTACATATGTATCTCTTTTTCACTGCCTCTGTGCTGTGCCCTGACATTGAGCTGCCAGAGCCGCAAATGTGGGCCACAGTGAGAAAAACAACCTTTTGCAGTTGCCTTTGCTTCGCCCTACGGCGCTGTCGCTGACTTTAACCCAATTTCTGCAGCAACCGCTGAGGTTGCTAATTTTTTAGTAAAAATAATTTGAGCAGACCGCACAGAGCGCGTTCGGGATGGAAAGCAAAAAGGCCACACGGCCACAGAGACAACAACAACCAAGCGCACCACCAAACCCCACCAAACCCCATCATCTAACCCCATCGCATTCACATTCAACCAAGCGCCCCGTCGACAACTAACCAATTTTAGATCTTTTGCCTTTCATACCCTGTAACAATTAAAGTCGGCATAAAGCGTTGCAAGGAACGAATGTAACGTGAAGAATTTGGAATATCTGGATTAGCTTATATTTATAATTCATTACGTTAGATTTAAATGATAAGCAGTGGAGTTTTAAAACAGTTCATCAGTAGAAAATATGTTATGTTTAGACTATTATTGGGTATTTATCAGTTTATCAATATCAGTGTTAGCTCTATACGTTTAGAAGTAACATTTTAAGGGATCAGGTTTACATTTAAACGACTAGAAGTTAAATTTGATCAAGTAACTACCAGTTTATCAGTATTGAGATTACATCTATACGATTAGAAGTTACATATTTTTCCATTTAATCAATATTAGTCCGCTAAAATACTTTGTATTTAATACTCTTTATTAATAATTCGATTAGAAGTAGCATTTTAGATTGGTACTGGATAGGATAATAAGTGGAATTATATAGGGTACTTACCATTTAATCAGGAGCTGTGTTAGATTTCCACGATAGGAAGTTAAATTATTGCAAAATTCTTTAGTTTCTGAAAAGTTAGTTATACTAACGATTAAAAGTTGCATTTAATAGAGTATTTATAAGTTCATCAAGATCGAGGCAAGATTTATACAATTAGTAGTTACATTTAATAGGGTATTTACCAGCTCATCACTGTATATCTAATGTACACTAAGAGCAAGCTGTGTATTGCCCGCGAGCTGCTAAAAGATGCAACAAGATGTGGTAAGTTGCGGACCAAGCAAGCAAAACACTGCACTGAAAACATACACACACACACACACACATACTTAAGTAGCCGCACACTCATTGCTTTGTGTGTGTGTGTGTGTGTGTGTGTGTGGGTGTGTGAGGGTGTTTGTGTATGTTAGTGTATGCAAGAGTCTCTATTGCATTAAGTGCAACGGGCTTTTCCAGGCAACATTATTGTCGTTTTCTTCATGCACTATAGCGATTTATCTGTAAGATATATTTTAATGTCCTTTTAGGATAGCAATTTCTATTTGGTTAGTAATTATTAATTATTATACATTAAAGTGCTTTGAGCAAAGTAAAGTTTTCTAATGCTTTTGCAACAACTTTTCGCCCATAACACATTTAATGTGTACTTGATAAATTGAAATTAAAGTAAGCTATATAAAACTTAACTATAATAAAAGCTATAGCTTAAAATCTACAAATATGTTTCTGTAGAATTTCTAACACAAAATCTAATTGTTAATTATTGTAAAATTTTGTTAAAATGAGATATAAAGCAACTAAAACAATACGTATATCTTCTGCAATTTCTGAAGTCAAAATCTGCAATTACTATTAAATATTTTAATTTTAAAACATGATTTTATATGTATATAAATAGAAAAATCATTTTTTTTTTGCAAGGTATCTTCTTAGTCAACCATTTCATACTCTATAATTGAAATACCAACTCTTATCAAATATTCAAGTGCATATTTTCTATGATGAGTGCACTTCAAAGTAAATAAAATGCAGGATTTCCCGTAAATAAATAAAATGGAAAATGTTGTACGATGTTGAAGAAGCTGTTGATTGACCAAGAAATATATTTCAATTATAGAATAAAACTTGAGTTAAGACTATATCTTGAGTATGCATACAATTAAAATACTAAACTTGATAAACTTGTTGAAAGTTTTACAAGTGAATTTAAATGCTAACTGCAAAGTTTTAGCTTAATTCATTTATATACAGGGTAACGCACAGTCGCACACACACACAGTTGAGTCAGAGTGCAGTACGAGTATTTTTACTTGTTGTCACCACTTTAGTAGACCGTCCTCCCTCCACGACTAAAGAGTGGGTTTTGAATTTTTCATTTGGTGAAGCTTGGCGAAAACATTTCTCCTAGAAGCGACCCGCCGCGTCGGTTTGATTATGAGCTGGGGGAACCGCTGTCAGCGGCCTGAAGGTCGCCCAGTGCCAGTGCCGTTCTTTTTTGGGGGCGGCGGCATCTCTCTCAGTTGGCGTTCGTTTAAAGCTCGGTTCGTATGTTGCACGTTCGCTAGAATTGAGGCATTTTCTCGTTGTCGTTGTCGTTGCCGTTGTCGCTGTCGTTGCAGGGCGCGTAATTTCATTTTGGGGCGCCAATTATATGGCATGGCCCATTAGAAGCAAGCCTGGTCCACAGCAGGCCATGAAAGGGCAATTAACCTTATTGTGTACACGTAATGAGCATTATGCAGACTTACCAAATAACCTTTTCATTGAAATTTTGCTCTAAAATAAGTATATGAAAATGTTTTGTTTTTCTTTTGCAGGTGGGAAATTGCGTTGGCAAGCGAAATTATCGGTTCTTTTATTTGTTTCTAGTCTCACTGGCATTTTTAGCCGTATTTATATTCTCGTGCTCTGTGACGCATTTAGTTTTATGTAAGTATAATTAAATATATAGTAAGTGAATATAAGCGATTTATTTATTCGTTTTTTTGTTTCTGCAGTGATGAAAACCGAACAGGAGGTCTTCGAAGTAATAAAGAAGGCGCCGTTTACTGTGATTGTTGTGTTCATTTGTTTCTTTTCAATCTGGTCGGTTATCGGCCTGGCTGGATTCCATACATACCTGACAACCAGCGACCAGACAACGAACGAGGATGTAAGTGTATTCAATCTAAACTTTTGTATACCCTTGCAGCGGGTATTACAGTTTGAATCACATTACGAGTAGTTGAACTATTGTTTGACAAACTTTTTCGCTTATTTTTGTTATGCCAGACTTCTTAAACTCTTTGCATTTACAGCTCAAAGGATCGTTCTCATCGAAGGGCGGACCACGCACCCAGAATCCCTATTCCCGGGGCAACATTTGCCTGAACTGTTGCCACATATTGTGCGGTCCCATGACTCCCTCGCTGATCGACAGGTAAATATATTGCTGCATACTTCTCATGCCAGTTGGTTGACCACGTTTCTTTGTAATTAATAGACGCGGTATTGCCACAGATGAATACATACAACAGATGCATCATTCCAATTCGCGGCATGGATTGAGCGATGTCATCAGCGCCTCGCAAATTGTGACCACAGCCCAGCCGATGTTGGGCGGTGGCATGGGCGTCATTGGTGGCATCAGTGGTGCTGGCGGTGGCGTTAGCATCGGTGGTGCTGGCGCCGAGTTAAAGCCACGCTTCTATGACGAGGTAAGCGACCAGATCCGAGCACCTTCTCTTCACCCACAGTATATACTACATCCATAATCTAAATGTCTCGGCACAGTTGCTTGCTTCCAAGATCTCTGTAAAATTCTATCTATCTATATATATCTCTCTCTTTAGTACGATAAACTTAACTCTATAAATGCACCTAATTTTTGACGCTCTATTCTCTGTTCTACCTCTTCTTTTTTTGGTTTTTGGTCAATATTCTGTTTTGGTAAAACGATTCACAAAAAACACTCAACACTCAACGTACAACAATCAACCACCAACAACAATCAACAACCACATATATCATCAATATAAATATATGTACATATATACTGAATATCAGTCCAATCCCTCCTCCTCGACATTGGAGAGCAACGGGGTGGCAACATCAGGAGCCGCCAACGGTCATGGTCATGGACATGGACATGGCTTCGACCGACCACCCAGCTATGATATGCTCCAGAATGGTAAGTCCAAGTCCCGCAGACAGCAGCACCAACGGTGTTCGCTGCAGACTCTGTTGCCTGCCAGCGCACAGCAACAGTTCAAAGCCAACAAACACAAACAACTCAAACACCAAACTACACACACACACCACCAACACCACCACCACCAACATCATCAGCAACAACAACAACAACTACTACTACAACAACAACAACAACAACACCAAACGCATCTGAAGCAACAACTGCTGGCCGCTGAGTTGCAACAGGAGTCAGTTGCTAGTGGCATGGCCACACCATCATCTGTGCAACGTTCGCCGGCAACTTCCTCGTATCGCTTGAACCTAAAACGTTCATTGCACTTGCCACTGACGCCATCTTACGATGCACGCAACTCGCCGCTGCCGCTGTTGCATCATCATGTGCATGCACAACATACAACGGCAATTGGCACCGTCTCGGCAGCGGCAGCAGCAGCAGCAACAGCAGCACCAACAATTGGTGGCGGAGGCTGTGGTTCCAGCTCCTCGACGACGACGACGACGACGACAGGGCCGACAGGGCTGACATCAACATCATTGGCCACAGCGCCGCCGGCGTTGGCACCGCGACGTCCCTCAACGTTGCAGTTGCAAGGCAGTGCAGCGATCTCGGCCAGCCAGACGACGGTGACCACAATACAGACGTTGGCGCCACAGGCGCCGGCACCAAGTGACTTCAAGTACTTTTCACCACAACAACGTGTCACCAACTATCCATTTCCCAAGTCGGCGCGTAGTATGCGACGTCAGTCGACACAATCGGTCGACTCGCAGAAGGTGAACATTGCCGGCTATCATCCGTTGCCGATGCGGACGCGTTATAAGCATCAGGAGGTGATGTTTGAGCTGAAATCGCCAACGAATCGATTGACAATTCGTGAGTGCGATTTTGGCGGTGGCGGCGAACCCTGCGACGACGATCAGTCGATCAAGGACAGCCAGATCTTTCGTGTTAGTAAACGAAATCTTTATATGAATCACCGGTCGCCGTGGAAGGAGCGCGATCGTTACTCAAATCTCTATGAGTACTCTTTCAACATCGATCTCAATTCGATTATCGAGGATGCCGCGGGCAGCGATTCGTCCTAGTACGCAGCTCGTAGTTCCCCAAATGCAAACACTGCCACCATTGATTGGTTGTTTAACAACAGACGAAAGAACCGTGGAAATCGATTCCACGGATAAAACGCTAAAAATCGATGAAAATTACAATTTGTCTGAATGAAAATAAATAGTTGTATGATAATCTATCTTTATAACTACTACACAATTGGCTTCCGTGACGCGCTTTTTATTATTAGCATAGATAAGTACTAATTATTCGTAGCGTTCGATTTTTATGATTTTTGCACGCGTAGTTGCAGCAGAAAGTGTCGCGTTTTTAACTTATGATTTTTGATAAAAAAAAAAAAAACCAAAAAATGAATAATAAAGAAACACCCCTTGTATTTAGATCCCGTACTCCGTTCTTCCCCTGCCTCTAACGTAAATTTAAAACTATTTAAAAACTTGGTTCATACAAACTTTTGCGTTTATTTAGCACCCTAAATCAAAGGCAATTTCCACGCTGTCGCACCGACTGCTGAAATACGTGCGGAGCGCCAGTGTGGCCAAATATTTTTCAGTTGTCGCAGCAACACACACAAACACACACACACACAGACACACACTTGTGCATAATATATACTACTATACTATTTAAATGTTGAAAGTCCATATCCCGACGCCGCCACCTCCAATAGCGAATAGACCAACAAATAAACAAACAAACAACAAAAAATATAACCAAAGTAAACTTAATATGAGAGCAAAAGCATTGCCAAGACATTTGCATGTTGAGCTTGGCTCGTAGTAGTGAATTGAGAAATTTTCATTTGTTTTTTTTAAACATATTTAGCATTTGATTTTTCCGGCAGTCACTTGTGCAATTTTGTTTGAAATTTAATTTGTAAGGTTTCAATAAGAAAAAAGAGAAACACATACACAGACACACTGAATGAACTTAGCAAAAACAATAAATTAAATAGCCAAACAACTGCCATTTATCGACAACAAAAAGTTAAAAAGAAAATAAACATTTTGTTTAAAAATAATTTAATTTTGTCTTTTTTACAAATCGAAATCGAAACGAAAAGAATTCAATAAGAATTTGATATCAATTTTAACAGATATGTAATTTTAAAAACAATTTAAAAAAGTGAAAAACAAATCTAGTAATACTAACTAACCAGATGCATTATAATGCAGAATATTGGATATTTATTAGGTAACAAATTGCCAAGTGACTGCAAATATGTCAACAAAATAAATTGTTTGTTAAAACTGAGAGACAAATATTTATACATCAACAAAATACTTATATAAAAATTAGTTGTAAATGTTAAAAGAGCTAACCCCAAACTGGCCTGGTTGAAAGTGATGCCACTGGGATGCATTGGATTTTAAGTGAAATGATAATTACTTAATTAGAACAATAAGTCAGCTTACTGTAAACGGCACACTGGCAACATAAGCTTGTGCCCAGTCTTAAAGGCTATAAATGTTAACCATTAACAATATGTTAAGACATATATATATATTATATATACATAAATGAGTTCCTTTTAGCAATGGAAAAGTTATGAATTGAATGCATATGTATTTAATAATAAACTGATGATATATATATATATATGTATACACACACACACACACACACATTCTTGCCGACAAGCAAACATATACATATAAATAATTATACTTAAATGTTGGGCAATAAAATGTACGCTATAAAACAAATTGAGATGTTAACAAATTTAAAAAAATATATAACAGAAAACAAGTAAGGAATTGTATACACTTAGCAGCGAGTCAGAGAGGGACAAATATAGTTAACTCCTAGAAGACACACAGACACACTCACACATGAAGTAAAGATCAAGTGTGTACACACACTTAAATGGAAAGAGGAACACATGTGTAAACACTGTTGCTGAAGTGAAGATCTTGTATGTACACACTGAAACAGTCCTACACACACACACACACAAACACACATGTGCACACAGCGGCAGTCGAATTTGGACGCCATTTTGTAAAGTTGTGCGCTTCTTCTTGTTCGCTGTCAATCGCCGCCATGTTTGAGTTCCGTTTGCGTGATAACATTTCATATCACATGAATTAAAGGTTCAGGCGAAAACACACCTCCCAATTCAAACACACATACACTCACAGAGACACAGACACACACACGCGCACACACTAATGCCAAACTCTTTTTTATATCTTTCAATAACTATAACTTGACTATGGAACAAATCAAACCAAATCAAAAAAAAAAAACAAACAACCAAATACCATAAACAATTTGTGTCTTGTAATTTATCTAAAATCTAAACGCAATTGAGTGAAAGCTTTCGTGGGCCGCTTTAAACTAGAGTAAAACATAACTAAATGCGTTCTATGGCTCAATTGGGTGAGTTGCCTCCAACAAACACACACAAAAGTAATAATAAAAAATCAAAGCATTTAACGTTTTTGTTGTTGTTCACGTAATGTAATGGTAAATAACTAAATTCAAGTATTTTACAAAACGCTTACCTTATTTCAAGAGCTAAGATTGATATAATTGTACAATTTGTACTGTACTCCCATATAAGTATAGTATTTTGATGCGGAATTTAATTTCTATCGAAATTCTCCCCGTATCAATATCATTTCGAAGCTGCCTTTTGTTGCTTAGCCTTTGTTTCCAAAAAAAAAAAAAACCAAATTCTCCAGACTAGTTTATTATTTGCTTAAAAACAAAACGATTCAACAGACACTCAGACATTTAAAAAACAAAAAAAATATATATATATACATATATAAATAAATAATATTCGTACACTTGAACATTTTGAAACATCATGGTACATTTTTTTGACAATGTTTTCAATTATCATTTGTTGTGCATTGGCAAATTGAAATTTTTAATACCTGTTTGTAATTCGGAATTTATTGATGCATGTGTTCAAATTGACACCACACTCATTAGGCATAAATATTCAAATTTAATTCGTTGGAAATAATGACACAAAACATGAAATCATATCATATAAAAGTATCTACTATTTTTATCATTTACATTGGCTAAATATTGATTTAAGTGCTTTTATTCAGCTGAATTATGTATTTTTAATTATGTTAATTAGTTTATGTTGTGCGGGAAAACGAATTAAATAAACAAGAGCTATGTGAGAAGGATAATTCCAGCCCAAATAATAATTTTACACACACACACACACACACACACGCACACACACGTTTTGTTTCGAGTTGAGTTTTGTGCGGCCAAACTATATATATTTTAATTATATTTAATTGTTAACTTATAATTTGCCACCTTTTCAGCATTTACAATTTGTTGCGTAATTAAATAGTTTGTTAATCCAGCAGCTAACCACAAAAACCACGCCCACAACAACAACAATAACAACAACAAAAGAGCTACCTACACCTACAACAAATAGTAGAAAGAAAACAAAATGAACAGTACTTGAAATTGAAATACGAATTGAATTTTTAATTAGTTGTCAAATTTGTTGTAATGAGAGTTTTAACATTTTAAATGTTTCACATTAATTATGTATGCAAAATATAAATATATATATATATATATACATAGATTATACTATATTGAAAATGCTTTCCACTAATCGTGCGCTTATGTGCACCGAATTTCCACCTCTCGTTCACAGGTAATTCCAATAGTTTAGCCCAGCTCGTTGACAATGAAATACCATTGGCCCACATGGACGTTGGCCCGACTTACAGTCAACAGACGGCAACACAGACCCGTCAATTCCGGCACCACAAACAACGACAGTTGTCGAACGGCGCCTCGGCGGCCACTGGAGACTTGGCATACGAGAATCAACTGGCCGCGGCGGGCAGTGAGGATGAGTTGGACAATGCTGATGTTGTTGTGGTCGGCGGTAACGAGGTAGTTGCTGCCGTGGCAGCCATTGCTGCCTCGAGTAAGGCACGTGAGATGCGCAACCGCAACCGCAGTGGCAGCTACAGCAATCTCTTCGATGTGGACTTTAATGCAACGGTGGTGAATTCACCGCTTTCGGACAATAACAAGTCCTCCTCCTCCTCGTCGGCGGGTGCTGCTCTTCTGGCGGCTGCCATCAACGGAGATCAACATCCACTGGCCAAGTCCATTTCACAGACTGAGAACATGTACAGCAATGTGCCGCAGGTGACAACAGCCACAACGTCCACAGATGCCGCCCTGCATGTCTACTCCAACATAATTGATGAACGCGCCCAGCAACAGCAACGGCAGCGACAACAATGCGAACAGCTGCAGGCCACCACAGTGTTATCCTCGACACTGCTCAGCGATGATCTCGATCTGGATGATCCGGTGAGTGCCTCGTTTGTGGGCCATCATCGAAAGTCTGCCGGCGATGGAGCTGAGCAGGCCAAGTCTGCGGATAGATTGCGCATGCTCCACGACACGACAATGATTGACACGGCGCTCGATCTCGACAGCCTCGATGGCTCCAGCATGGGCAACAACTCACAGTCCTGCCTGGTCAAGACGGCCAAATCGACGTCCAATTCTGCCGGTGTGGCCATTGTCTAAATATAAATTGCCTAAACTTACCCCCCCCCTACTACAAACAAATGTAAATAGCCAATATATATTTACCATTGAGCTTCAGCTTTTAATTAGAGAGTTAACAAGGCTAAATTCTTGGCCTGTCGTCGGTGTTAATTTTAAATGATTTTTAAACCGATTTCAAACGATGCAAAACAACCTATCAAGAAAGCAACTAAAATATTACCTTAAGGCGTTACGCATTCATATATAAATTGATGATAAATATATATAAATTTATATATGTATAAAGCAGATTTAAATAATAAAAAAAAACAAATGAGATAAACAAATAAATTAAATACGAGTACATATACATATGCATATACAAAAGAACGTGGTGAACAATGTTAACAATTCAAAAGCATTAAAAATGAATGAATGAATAAACCAATACTAATATATTATAATTAACTGAAACTGTTTATACAATACATAACGCAAATACAAGTAAATATAAATAAGTAAACACATACACACACACACACACAAATACATGCATGCATACATACATACAAACATACTTACTTGTATATGGTTAGTTATAGCATTTAATTTTTGTATATTTAAGTTTTTACAAGGGCAACGACGACGATGAGCGTGTTCCGTTCTTCAGAGTTTAACAATAAAAAACAAATTAAACGGAAAATCGCATGCAATAAATATATATATATATATACAGATATATGTACGAGTATGTTAATCATGTTACAAAGAGAAATGAAATGAATTAAACAAAGAAATGCACCACAAGAGAAATGTTAACAACATAAGGAAACAGACAACAGTGTGACGTATTAATTGTTTATTTACATATAAGTATAGTATGTGCGTGGGTGTATCGTACAATGTTAAATGAAATGAATTAAATCGTGGTATAGAATTTGACAGCTCCAAAATGAATGGGGCGAACGTGTTGATAAGAGTATGTTATGCGAAACTAATGAACTACAATTATACAAAGAATACAATTTATAAATAGAGAACATGAACACGACTGAGTTTCAATGGGGGTCTGTTTGGCAATTGTCGTGAATCTATTTTGTAATTAAAACAAATCTACTAGTGTTGTTGTTTTTAAGTATTTTGAAAATTATTCTCATCTCCAGTTCAAGCTTTTTCATTCTTATGTCCTATTCCCTTTCAAAAGGGAAGTATTTAACAAAAGGTTTACAAATATGTTGGCTAACCAAAGTTCCAAATTTCATGACTATCAAAAGTAAACAGAAATTTAAAGGGAATAGCATTTTGACAATGGTTAAATTTAACATACAACATACAAATAATCTATTTGTATACATTGAAGGTACTGTTTTAAGTATTTAGAAGGACAATTATTTTAGATTTTGTGTTTTGTTTTATTTATTTGTATTATTACAAAAGATTAGACGATATACATTGATATAACTGATCGTTTAATACATATACAAATATGAAAATACCTTAAATGGTATATACGGTATGCGTTTTAGCTGAAGACATTCGCAGGTGCATTACAAAATATTATTTTCATATCGTTTTTTATGTCTTTTCTTTAAATTATTATAATGTGTGTACGATTTCCCGTTCTTGGTCAATAAATATATATATACTTGTGTATATATTTATATATATATTTGTATATAAATTATTTATTTAAAGAATTATTATCAACGAATTCGGGGTACAAACTGAACTTTCATTAAATTATTAGACAGTATTTCGAGAATTAAATTATCTTCGGTGAACTTAATAAGTTGGACAATTGGGTAATTATTTACATATTAAGATAAATTATTTATTTAGTAGCTGCCAATTGTTATTTCTTTCGTTTTTTTTTTGTTTTTTGGTACGGAATATTGTACATTCATTTACATAGCCAAATAAATATTAGCTACACTTCTCCCACTTTTGAATATGAACGTTTATAAGTACATATTTCTGACAAATTTATGGAAAATTAATGGTAAACCAATAAATAATAATCGAGTTGCCAATAAGGTGCATGTAGCTTGAGCAATTAAGCAAGGATTAGCATAAGATTAGAGGTAAACGCTTGAATTCCCTTGCGGCTGTTGACTCCAAGAGAAGGTATTACACATTAAATAAAAAAGGCAAAACAATCGCTTAAATTTAACTCTTCTCCGTTATCCATTTGTATATATTTGTCTCACACAGTGTGCGTGGCGTTGCACATGGCAGAAATGTGATGTAGTGTAATTTATCGACGATAGCGTCCCAAATATGCCCTGCAATTGGGGCAAGTGTGATGTACGTCCATGCAATCATCAATGCAACACGGTATCAAACAGCAACCCAGCCAGCAACTGTAATTAACAATGATATTCGGTTAGACGTGTCTGTCTGTCTGTCACGTGGCAGAATCAACCGGAGATGCTTACCCAAGCAATGCAATTACAAAACCGGACAGATAGGCAATCATGCCCGGTTCCGTGCGTGTCGTTGATTCAATCTCCGCGTGACATGATGGGCATATCATGTGTGTCGATGCGCGGCCAATGGGAACCACTGTCGTCAATATATTTGTGCCCACGGTTGCTGGCGCCGCAACGGGCGTGTATGGGCCCACGGGCTTAACTCCGCCAACCGCCTCCAGATAAGATGGTGGCGCCGATGGCGGTGGAACGTATGTGAACGGTGGCGCATTGCCTGTGGATTTACTCATGTTGCTGGGCGCAGAAAGTCTCGTAAATGCAAGTGCTTAAAAGAGCTGAAAAGAAAAGAAAATAGCGATAAGTATTACTTTTAACAATTGACAAAAAACAACAAGAATATCAATCAAAAAATAATAAAATAAAAAAAAACAAAAAGAAACAAACAGTTCTAAAAATAGCACATCCAATTGTCGATGATTCATCGCGTACGAATAAGAGAGAAGAGCCAGTATTTCGGAATACAGAAACCGAAACATCAACAGAGAGGAAGGCCAACCAAATGCGTTCATTTAGAATCGTCTCTGACAAATTGTATAAGTCAATCATTGCACATGCAACTACTATTGAAGACTAATTTCACAATAACTTATCATATTTTTGCATTTAGCCAATCGAAACGGCTGACAACAATTACGGTCATTAAATTCTTTACAACTCGACGCTTCACTGGAACTACTGGAAAATCATGCGACAATTTCAATTGAAGTGAAAACACTGACGTCGCATTCCGTGGAAATGTGTTTACACTGTGCTGTACATTAATTAGCACAAAAGTCTAGTTATGTTTGTTTGTGGCCCTGATGAGCTATAGTACACAAATGTTTATTAAATACATGGTTCTAGTCACCTGGCCGTTGTTGTATGCGACAGCTAAATATGCCAAATTGAATGGTATTCGCAAGCAACTTTCCCGCCCATACAGGAACATCAGCTGACAATTGACTGCAACCGGAAGTGTTGCAAAGTGTCGAACAGGTTTCAATCATAGAACATGTCTTACCAATTTAAATATTTACTATTTATGTATGGTCGATTTAGGGGTATTGAACCCACAAAACTGAATTTAATACACACTACACGATATATTTTAAAACTGGCAAATTGAGTTGAATTACGCTGGATTTTGAATTTATATTTTCTACTTTGCCCTATTGTTAAGTCTTAATTAAGCCATTATATTAATACACACTTCACAGTGCCAGCGAACAAGAAATGACGACCTCAGATCGCACAGGCAGCCAACGCTTTTGATCTGAAGATACACATTCATAAGATACGAGCATACTCGCATGTACAACAATCAACTGTAACATGCTCTCATTTCGCAGCTGTGACGTCATTAGGCAAAAACAAAAATAGGCAGAGGTAGACCATACGTACATACATACGTCAATACTATATATATACAATGTAAAAATGCATTTATAACAAGAATAGCAATTAAACTTGATTCGTTATGCCAGCCCCTTAACCATGGTTACTCACGGTAAGCCTTTTCCACAGCCTTAACGATATTTCAAGGTATTTGTACACCTTCTATGCAAGTGTTGCCCAACCTACGAATTATGTACCGAAATATTATAAATATTTAAGATGCCGAAAAAATATTCAATATAGACTTTTAAAATACCAATTACGGATTAAATATTTATAAAGATTGTCCGAAAATTATCAGCAGCTATTAAATTGTAGTCTGTCGCATCTTTTGTGTTTTAATTAAGACAATTTGAAAGCAACAACAATAAAAATAATGCTGCCGGAGAGATGAAGAGCGATTTCACGAAACAGATGTGGATACGACAACCTTGGCGATGACGTAGGTCTGCTATAATCGGAGACCAGAACAAGTGCACGTTAGAATTAACATAAATCCATATGTATATACATAGGTGTGTTAATGTTGACAATCAGCAACAGTATGTAGCTTTATCTAGTATATACCAATTTCTATACATTTTTTTTTTGTCTGCAATTTTAACACTTTCAATTATATATACACGCGTTTATTTTCATTTATTTTGGAACGATTTTCACCTTCGTCAACACATATGTATATGTATTTGTGCTTTTACACACATATGTAAATACATATATATTTATTTTTTACCTAGTATATATGCAAATAATTAAAGTGTGTTAATTCTGTTGTCACTTTCATTGCGAGCCAAAAACGGAACCCTAAATACAGAAAAGCTTTAAGCAAACTTGTTTCTAAATCCAGCTGATGAAATAAATATTTACTACGACGTACATATATAATTATTCATATATATGTGGTCACTCACGTACATGCAGATGCACATACTAACGTATATGCACACACATTATTTATGCTTATTTAAACACAAATTAACACATAAACACACGACTTTGACTTCAAGGCTATTCGCCCTTAATTTACCAACGATTTATTACCTTTTTTAATTATAAAAATGTAGCTGGCAGTTCAAAATGTTAAACTGAGCAAAAACTTTCGCACAACAACAACTAAGGCGAGACGCTAACTGGTTTCCTTGTTTTGTTCCGAACAAGCTCAATTGAACTTATTCACGGATTTGTGAACATTTAGTTCAGGGGCCACAGTAAACAGAATCCCAGAACTGAACTTAAAATGGTAAGAAAAGGGGTTTAATTTAAAAGTATGTATAGGTAATAATAAGTTAATATAAATAAAAAATAAACTAACGTGTTTTGACTTGCGGTTGTCTTAAAAAATAAGAAGTACTATCGTATCAATTTTATCGCCGAAGCATGCAGTGCTGCAAAATACTTTCAATATTTTCGATAATCATCAGTAATGTGTGTATATGTTATCGATATCTACGAAATACAATGAATTTGTGACTATGACAACCCTGTACATGTTTATATTTTTGCAATTTGGGTTTGAGTGGAAGCAAATGTTTTGATCGTGTCCATGACCAGCAAATACACACCCGATGTAGCCGAGTTGCTTCCTGTACGCCAATACCGCTGCGAGCATTGCAGTGATCAGGTATTCGGCAACCAAAGTCATTATCAACTGCATCTACGACGACGTCACAAACTAAACACTACAAGCAACCAGGCTGATATATCCAGCTATCATTGTCCCGTGGAGAATTGTGTTTATCATGTGGATCGAGAAGGCGGTCGCGGCTTTGCGAACCTTAGATTTCTGCGGCAACATTACCAAAAGATTCACATGGCCAAACAGTACAGATGCAGTGAATGCAACGAAACATTCCTGCTCGAACGTCATTTGGAGAAGCATCTGTGCTGTTCGGCTTATCCATGTCCCGTCTGTGGACTTACCTACTCAAGCAAGGCAAGCCTGCAAACCCATATGCGGCGGAAGAATCACCTGGACTCGGCCAACAGCACGACAGCGCCACCGTTGTCAAAGGTTCCCCTGTCTTCCCTGCAGACATGGAAGAAGTCGCAAGAAACCTCAGACAGCATGGCAGACAGAGTTAAAACTGTGACAACACCTAACGCAGACAGCGGGGAAAATATCCATGCAATGGAGCCGCCTATGCAACCATTATATTATTGCCTGCCAACTATCGAGATTCCATATACCCTGCAGTGTCCAGCACAGACTGAAAGTGTCGTCGCCGAAATAAATACCAATGTGAACTTGGAACTACAGCAGCCTGTTAGTCAAGACAATGAGCTGCCCATTCCCAGTTTTACGGATGAAGAAGTTGAACGGCTGCTACGCGATATGGAAACTCAAACGGATGATGTCGATCTGGACACACTCGACATGAACCATGAGGCGCTGGCGCCACTGCTGCGCAACATACAAACCCAAACACTGGACAATAGACAGCACCAGAGTACAATGACCGAATTGGATCTCGAGACAGAGCCAAGTGCATCAAACGATTTTGTCTCTTACCAGGAACAACAGGAACCGATGTTTGGTCTGCAGACCTCGGCACACATGCACACCCAGACCTGTGATGAACTCTTCGAGGAGCTCGGCTTGTCGCATATACAAACACAGACGCATTGTCCCGACGGTCTCTATAATACGCAGCACACGCAAACCTGCGATGAGATGCTGGACGAGTTCTTGGAGAACTTTCAGTCGACTTGCACGCAAACCAGGTGGTTGGATTGGCAGGAAACTGAAGATGCTAGTAACTAAAAAGGCTAGTCGAATGAAATTATAACATAAAAAGAAAGTTTATCATTGGTCGTGTATGCAATTTTAAATTGATTGTTCCTATAACAGTTACATATATGATATAGTAGTCATAATTTAACCAAACTTCAGCAGAAGGTATAAGACAATACCAAATACATAATAGTTGAGTTTGGTTAAGATATCTCTAAAAACAAATTAGTTTATCAACGTTTAAACGTTTGTTGATATATGATATAATGGTTTGATGTTAACTAAAGTCAAACAGAATATAAAAGACAATACCTAACACACAATCTGTGAGTTAGATTGAAATATCTCCAAAAACAAACGAATTTTCCTTACTATATGTTAACTTTCAAACGATCGTTCCTACGACATCCATATGATATAGCAGATATCATCATGATAGTTTCAATACCAAGAGTCTAATTGGCATAGAAGCAGACGGACATGGCTATATTGATAAATCTGTTGATTAGTCTGTTGATATATATGTAAATATACTTAATGGCGTCTGCCACGTCTTCTTCAGCTTGTTTCGCACATTATCTGTTGACAAACCTAAAAGATCCTTTTCGAAATATATAATAGAAACATTACATTAATTAAAAACACATCAATATATAAGAAAATGATGGTTTGACTGGTTTATGGAAACTTTCAGACTTATTTCACATTTAAATATGTACAAAATCATCACATCATTATTGTCAAATTGACTTAATCTTGTCCCGGTTGTTGCTCGTCCTGCTCAGCAGCAGCTCGGAACACTGGAAGAAGCAATAACTGCAGAAACACAGCGCCAGATAGTTGCCCACTCCACTTAAGTAGGCGCCGCGCATCAGAAAGTCGCCGATTTCCTTACCGCCAATAAAGTAAACATTGGAGAACGCTGCGGGTATAAAGAGCTGCGTGGCCAGCAGAGCATGTAAACGTTGTGCTCCGGCAGAGCCAAAATACCGAAGCGACCACTTCTGATAGGCGGGCAACGAGACGAGTGTTTTGAATATCTTTTCCGCTGCCAGGCAGAGGAAATTAAGTACGCTCCAGATAAGTACGTAAGTGTAGCAGCCATGCCAGATAAATACAAATGCAAAGGTTAACGCTGTGGCACAGAATTTGGCCGCAATGGACGACTGTTTGCTGCAGAGCTCGGCGTAGATGTGCCTGAAGAGGAACTCGTAGAGACCTTCGTCAAAGTACTTCCACATGTCCGAGTAGAAGTGGATGCGGCCGATGCAGCGTGGACGCCTTGGAGCCGCAATGCCATCGTGCTCGGCAAACGCAATTCCCAGACCGTAGGTGACAACGTAATACATGAAAAAGAACTGGCCCATGAAGTAGCCGGCAGCGTGTTGCCAGAACACCGAGTCCATCATGGCCACAGCGCGCACATCTCGTGCCATGTAGTGAATGTAGAAATAGTGCAACGCCCACTGCATCAGCAGCCACCAGAAGCATACACGCAACAAGGCCACAAAGAAGCTGCTCCACTGCATTCGAGAATGGGATCCTCGAGCAAAACGCTCATAACTGATAAAAGGTCCGTAAGTGAGACAGGGGAAGTACATGGTGTATCCCAAGTATTCGGAGAAGCTGACATTGTCTCCTACCGTCAGTGCGTAGCTGCAGCCACGCAATAAACTCCAGGAGAGCGTTACGATCAGCATAACGTACTCTGCATAGCCGACCTGGTCCAGCCACCATTGACTATTCTTGGCCATGTTAATGGCCACAATCCAAAAGCCGCACAGCAGCCAAGTCAGACGCTTCGAACGTCGCTCCGCCGTCAAATAATAGCTAACGATCAGAGCTGAGAGCATTGCCAGCGATGTCCAATGCAGATTAAGTGCGAGCGCCAATGCGCTGACTGCGACATATCCATGGCGCAGCAGATGCGGCCATTTCCAATGAGCGACGCCACTTACGAGCGCATGCAACAGGTAGTAGGGCCAAAATTTGTAAATAAAATCGGCAAAATTCTCCAACTCATCGTTGCTATCGTCACGCAATTGCACCTCGTTGTCCCGCTGCAGCAGCCGCCATCCCTCGGCGAATTGAAACTGGGATGAGCTTAACACGCGATCCCGTAGGGCGTAGATTTTATACAGTCCAATAACAATATAAACTATATAAACAGCAAAGTATATTACTATTTCGAACCTGCTTAATAAGCCGACAGTCATTTCGCTATCGATAATGGCATGGTGGTATCGATAGTAGAGTTCTATTCAATCGTTCAGAATAAGTTCGATTGAACTACTTATCAAAGTGAACGAGCGAATGACGTCCCTGTTTGTGGGTCATAACTTCAGCTGTTTGTTTAGTTCCATTATTATTATTAGCGTATAAGCACAACTATATCATGTTTTTATATATTTATTTTTGTTAGATTTCCAATCCAAATATTCGCATGAGTTTAAATAAATTGTGAATTCTATTATTTTTAATTTAGGCCACCAATTGCTGTTTTTTAAGTCCTTTTTTAAATATAACGACAGACAATGTGAACAAGTAAACTTTGCAAACATACAACAGGTGGCGTCATAGTAACGAAACGGGTAAACTTGTCGTGCTGTCTCACGAATTTTGCCAGGGCTGTAGATTACATTTAATACCGTTCCGTTACCATTTAAATGTACTCGTTTATAAATTGAATATAAAAATATTGCCACTGCGTAAAATTAGTTAAATAATCTATAAGAAAATGACAGAAATGAAAAAGATTTCCGATATTGGCTTCTCAATTAAGTCAAGTCTAGCTTGAAAATAGGAATATTATTATTCGTCATATTATGTACTATTTACAGAATATTATATTATTTCTAAACTGTAGCGAATTCAGAACATTTAAAGGCTAGAAAAATAAACCAAAGTATAGTCGAATTGTAATTTGTCATAGCTATCCCATCTAAAATATCGGCATAATTGAAACTTAATTCTAAATGATTCCTACAAGGATTTAAACAATGCATATGCATACTATATATAAATGTACATCCATATATATGTACGAATGTATGAATATCTAGTTGAGAACGTCGTCCTCATCTTCCTCCTCCTGCTCCTCCTTGACCTTTCGCTCCGCCTCCGTAACGCGACGCTGCAAGTGCCGCCAGAGTGTGCTCTTGGGTATTTCAAAGAGATTCGCTGCATGATTCTGGGACATGCCTCCATTGATGCAGGCGTGCACCGCCTTGGCCAGCTTGTCCCGCAGCTCGTCCTTCGGGGTGCTGTCCCGCCGCCGACAGGCCACGAATTCGGGTAATCGACCCTGGGCCGCCAGACGCACCTTGTGACGATGTAACGTCGACATGGGTATACTCAAATCCTGGCTAATGCTCTTCAACGAGTCGCCGTTCTTCAGGCGTTCATATGCCTCCGATAGCGATGGTTTCTCTCGTTTGATCCTCATGTACGCCGGATTGGAACGAACACGTCGCCACAATACGGTTTTTGATATGTCATAGCGATCGGCGGCCTTTTGAAGGCTGAGACCCTCGTGCAGCACTGCGTCTGCTGCCAGATCCAGGGCGTCGTTGGTGTCGTCCTTGATTTCCTTCTTGAGTGCCGCATATTGTTGATGTTGCTTGGTCATTGTCTTCTTGGAAGCCTTTGCGGACGCCGGACGCGGTTGCACCTTTGTTCTTAGGATTTTCATGTCTAGCTGTGACTTGCGAGGCTTTACATCGAGTAGTTCCTCTTCTTCTTCCTCCTCCTCGCCAGCATCATCCTCATGCATTACATCCTCAGTCATATCAACATCAGCATCTGCACTCATCTCTATTAACGGACCAGCTGTTGGCACATAATCCTCTTCGATTAAATGTGACTCGGACTCCTCGTGGTCGTCAGTAACTTCTGTTTCCACATCATCCACTGCTAGCTCGCCAACGGTTACCGGTTCCACCACAGTCGTGCCCACTGCATCTCCCAATTTAGTCACCGAAGTTGCGGATTGTGTTATGGTGAATGTGCCCGTGTTTTCCGTCAATATGTACTGATTGCCACTTGAATTGCCACCCATGTGCTCAATGGAATATGTTATTTTTGGCTGATCACTGTACACATCGAGGAATTCCAAGGATCTGCCGTCTTGCTGTTGGCTCTGTTGTGGGTCGCTGAGCACTGAACTGCCCACTTCTAGTTTTCCCACAACCACGTTAGCATCCTCCTCCTCCTCCTCTTCCTCCATAAGGGCTGTATTCGCAATGTGTAGACCACTGATCGACTTGGCCGCCTCAACAGCCATTGCACCGCTGACCACATTAGAGCTTGTCATCGCTGTGGGATTCGTTTCAAAGCTAATGGCAGACTTGATGCCCAGCAAATTGATCGCTTCCAAAAACTCGGTGAGCAGGGCAGATGGTAAACTGGTTTCGCCCATGTAAATAAACGACAACATGCTCTCCAGCAGCTCGCCGCGAATGTCGGGCAGAATGACGGTTGCCTCCTGGCCAACAGGTAAATCCACAAGCAAATTGCGCATGAGATCGCTGCACGTGCTGAGCACGAAGAGATGGGCGCGCACACTGAAGCCATCCTTGGCCACCAGCAACACCTCGCAGCTCTGATTATTGCTCTGCTGGTTCAGGAGGACGCGCTGAATATCCATAATTGTGGACGAGTGACCCATCCATTTAAGGTGATTCTAGGGATAGACAGCAAATACCAGAAATAAGTAAGTCTAGTCGTTGTTTGTTTGTTTTTTTATTTGGCGCTTGTTCCAAAATCCAAAATCCATTACCATTTTCGTTTGTTGTGTTTTATTTTCCAAAAATCTGTTTCTATTCTATTCCAGGGCACAAAGCGAAACGCTGCGAAAATGGAGAGCGAAAGGGTTGTCAATTACGTTTAAATATGGAAATTGCTACATTTTCAATTATATCAAGTGTACTGTATTGATGAAAAATTTAAACATAAAAATATGTTTAATTTTATAATAATAATGCGACAGACACGGCTGCAGCATTTTAATATAATATATGCTGACCAAAATACTGCAGAGTTGATGGCAACTCTGCTTTTGCTTATTAACGCTTGGCGGTTCAATTATGGAATCCGGAACGGAACAGGTTCCTGTTGTTTTCTACAGCTTTGTATTTATGGAATGAAGTAATTTACTACCAATTAAATATGAAATTTTTTTAATTGAATAAAAGCTTATGTGACACTTGGTTACTATATATTTCTATTTAATGACAGTCTGTGATTTCAGTTCAACGATCTAGTTCACTGCATAAAAGATGCTTTACAACACTGGCGCCTAGACGTTTTGTTATTACATAAAATTATTGTGCAGATTATTGGATTTGCACTTCAATATTTAGTTTAATCGAGCGTATGGCTGCACTAATTAGAAATCTGAGTGCCAGAATTGCCACGGCCGCGTTGTCGGCCAGGCATGGTAAGTTTTGTATACATAGACTGGGACAATAATGTAGTTTATTCTTTATTTTACTTTAGTGGCACCCACTGGAACAGCTGCTCTGCGTTTCGCCAGCTCGGCGACCGTCGATGTCAAAGCGCCAGAGAAACGTAAGTAATATGAGTTAATTTAGCATTGTTTGCTGATATTGCTTTGCTTGGCAGCTACTGTACGCAAACCGGACGCTGCCGCTCGCACCAGTCTGTCCGATTTCGGTCGCTATGTGGCCGAGTGCATGCCGAAATATGTGCAGAAGGTTCAACTGACCGCCGGCGATGAGCTGGAAGTGCTGATTGCACCGGAGGGAGTTGTGCCCGTGCTGCAGTTCCTCAAGGATCACCATCAGGCACAGTTCACCAATCTGATTGATATAGCCGGCATGGATGTGCCGTGTCGCAAGCATCGCTTTGAGGTCATCTACAATCTGTTGTCGCTGCGCTTTAACGCCCGCATTCGCGTCAAGACATACACGGATGAGCTGACGCCTCTAGACTCGGCCTGTGAAGTGCATAAGGCGGCCAACTGGTATGAGCGTGAGATCTGGGATATGTACGGTGTTTTCTTTGCCAATCATCCCGATCTGCGCCGTATTCTCACCGATTACGGCTTTGAGGGACATCCACAACGTCGTGACTTCCCGTTGTCCGGTTATGTTGAGTTGCGCTATGATGACGAGAAAAAACGAGTCGTCTGCGAGCCTTTGGAGTTGGCCCAGGAGTTCCGCAAGTTCGATTTGGCGGCACCGTGGGAACAGTTCCCCAATTTCCGTAATGCTAATCCTCCGTCAGAGGCACTTGAGGCTCCCGCAGCCAAGAAGTAATTTCCGGCGACAATTGTTACAGTTGGTGAGATGGTAATTAGTTAAAAGTTATCAATAAAAACGATATGTAGAACTTGTAAAATTAAAAACAGTGATTTATTGATAATCAACGACACGCCACACAAAGTTCAAACTTCCAATTAGCCGTCGAGCTTCAGGTTCCAATAAGAAAATAGACAAAGTCAAGTTCTATAAAATATGCATTTGCGATTTGAAAATGATCGCCAATTTAAGTATCTTTACTTTTCTTTTCATCATCATGAATGTGATTTTCGAATATTTGATTTTCTTAACAAGTATCTCATGAGCTGCATACAAATTTCATTCATTAGATGTGTTGCTTTTTCTTTTTTTTCTAACATAAATAGTTGAGTTTAGACAAGTTTAGACAAGAAAATAATTTTGATCAAGGCTGAAAAAGGTTTGATTCGGTTGTTCGAACCAATTAGCAAGATATCGGTTCGGTTTGCAAGCCCCTGAACCCAAGGTTTTGTTTCGAACCTTGGTTCACTTAAATACAACAAACTTCATTTATTTTCTGCATTTTTGAAGCTTGTAGAAGCTTCTGAATATAAAAATAGCTTTATAAAAAACGTTTAACTTAAGATTATAATTTCATTACTTAATTTTTTTTAAAAACCAAAATGTATATATTAGATTAACGTGTTTATTATATTCCAAACTAAACCGTTTGTTTTTAACCCATAAACCCGAATCAAACCGATTTGCAGCCTTGATTTTGAAAGATAGATAGATACATTCAATCCTATTTTGAAGTCGCATAAATATGCTTTCTAAAACTTAAGTCAATAAAATGTTGCTATTTTCTTGGTTCACTTGGCATTATATGTTTTGTTGTCTGTCTGTGTTTGTTTGTTTTTATTCATTCATGTTCATTTTGTACTCTTGATATTGTCTTGCCCTACACAAAATTGAAACCAAGCAAAACTGTACAGTGGAGTCTGGATATAGTGAGCTAATTGTTCGCATCAATGTTGATATTTTCGAAACTTCAAAATTTAGAGGTTTTCGATTATTCTAAATACTAAACAATTGCCTAAATTAGATTTTCTTCACTATATTAAGACTCAATTGCAGTTTACCTGTTTCAAAAACATTGATTTTTCAATTATTTATTCGGTTTGCATTTTACAATTTTATTCACTTATCAACACATTCACACTAACACATGCGCACATAATTGATGCATATGACAATACACACATATATGTATATATGTACATATATGCATATGGCGTATGTATGTATTTTTATATGGGTTGTCTTCTCAATACACATACAAAACATATTTATCAACACAAAAGTTAGTTTATCAGGTTAATATCCTATTCAAAAAGTCGTGCGCCTGCGCCTTCAATTCAAGTTGTTTTCATTTCTTTTTTGTTTTTTTTTTGGCGGGAAGTTAAGTTACTTAAGTATGTATGTATCAATAGGTTTGTGTGTGTGTGTGTGTGTATGTATGTGTATATGCATACCATAGAAGTTGAACTCTTTGAATACCTAGTATAATTGTTAATTCGAGCTCCATTAGTTGTACACATAGTTTAACCGCCCAGCTTACGCTTCCACAGTTTCCTTTCTATTTTTGTTTTCGTATTCGTTTTCTTTCTTTTGGTTATTTCATTCAATTTGTACAGAAATATACAAATATATGCAACCATAAATTTACAGTTAGCTCGGCTGCGATTATTTTAAAAATGTGTTCCCACCTGCATACACACACCCACACAAGCACATGTACATGTGTGTACGCATGCATGCCTGCATGGATGTGCGTATTTTACAACACTGCGTCCAATGCGGCCGCAGGTACAAAACAAATTTTGCTGCACTTGGAAAGCGCGTGAACAGTCCTTGTACTGGATACAGATACTTTTCGTACTCAGTCCAGTACAGTGGGACTGTGACAATTAAAAATTTCGATGCAGGATGATAAATGCGCTCCCGATGACCTCAATAGGGCCCCGCAGCGCATCTCTGTCCTGGCGACAAACAACAAATTCGACAAACGCCCATTTAGGAATGGTTCGTCCTGCCACAAATACAAATGTGTAAGCCAAATTACACTCGGCTTATATTGATTCGGTTTTGGTAAAAACACGGCCAGCACCACCCGCTGAAACGTAGGAGGTTCCCTTGCTGCCGCTGCTGCTGCCGCCGGCGCTGACCTGATTCTCGCTGCTGCCGGCGCCGGCCGCCTCGTTGTTGAGCCGTTCGTGGTACTCCTGGAAACAGGGCACGATGCATAAATTCGTTTGACACTCGGGACAGTGGTATTTCGTTTTGCGGCGCAAAATGCGACCATGTCCATCGATGGTATTCCAGCAAAAGTTGCAGCCCAGCGCTGGACCAGGACGAATGACGGGGCAATGACTAGAACGTGGATTCTCCAGGGTAATGATTTCCCGCTGGGTCTAAACAAATATAGTACATGTTGAGTATTATTATATTCAAATGAACGAACCTATGAATGAATGAATGAACCTATTTATTCGTTCGTGAACTACATCGCTCATTTTGTTCAGCTGGCCAGTTTATATTTAAATTTTGTTAACATTATTTGAACTTAGTTACATATTTAAGATTGGTATGATATTGAATTATTATTAAAACATTAATAGTATAACATTGTGTTATATATTTATGTTTTAAAATGCATACATTTAATATTACAAATTGAATAACGGAATGGAATTATCAGCAACTTAACAATTAAATAACTGAATGAAACCTGTGAGACTGTTCATAGTTCATGACTAATTGAACAAAACGACCGTTGTAGTTCACGACTCAAACTGAATCTTTGAACTGATTCAACAAATTGAACTAAGAGTCCCAACTCTAATGAGTGCATTGTCAGTTTGTGGGCAATTTGTGTACTTACCTGTGGAGAAGACACCGAACGCTGCAACTCCTCATTCTTCACGCGCAGCGTGGGCAAATGCTCGAATGAACCGCTCGTCGTCTGCTGGCCAGGATGCAGGTGACTGCTGCTGCCCGTCGACTTGGAGCTGCGCAACTTGTTGCCGCCTCCATTGGCTGCCTCAACCTTGACGCTGCCGCGTTCGATGACGTGCGTCAGTGGCGAGTGCGGCGAGCGTCGTTCCCTTTCCCGTTCCGGAATGGGAGTTGGCTCCGTGTTGCCGCCGTAGTTAGTGGGCGAGAACGGTTGGCGACTGCTGCTGCTGCTGTTGAGTCCGGCCGTGGGTGATGTTACAACCGATACGGGCGTGCCACTAGAGTTGGTGGGCGTGGCCGCTGTCTCACTCGACGAGGCAGTGCACGTCACGACACGGGCCGGAACCAGGTACTGTGAGGAACCCGCCGGCGGCGGCGATCCAGAGGCATAAATTGACTCAGGCAATGAGATATGATGTGGATGATGCAGTGCGGTAGGTGGCACATAGCCGGAATTAGTGCCGGACAACGGATGCGAGTATTGCCGATGCAATGGGGCAAAGGGATTGCTGCCCGTAATGCCGCCGGAGCTGGTGCCGTGCAACGAATGCTGACGCGGCAGCAGCGGATCCGAATGCTGCTTGATCAGATATGGTGTGCTGCTCGGAACAGTGAGCAGATGCGGGCTGCCAGGCGCCAGACTAGGTGCTGGCTCGGATGCATGCCGCTCAATGCGAGGCGGTACGGTCAACAGATGATGATGGTGATGATGATGCGGCGCCTGATGATGATGATGCGTCGAGTAATCCCTGGCCGTGACCGTCGTCGTGCCCGCCGCATAGAACGGATCAAAGTCCAGCGTCGCTGCTGCCGTATCCGGTGATATCTGATTGGTCGAGGACATGCTGTCGCTATCCCGTTTGACACGCGGTTGTCGCGTGAGCACGCGATTCCGCTTCGATCCCATCGACTGCGACGTCTGCAGATCTGTGACCATCTCCGTCTCACTCGGCGTACGCTCGAAGCTTCCGCTGCCGCTGCTGCTGCTCTGGGTGTGGCTGATGGCCAGCGTGGGATGCTGATGACTGACGTGTGCCGGACTGGGCTCTGCAAAGGAAATAATATAATAATGAATGATATAGAAATTGTCTGGACATTCGTAATTGTAATCTGTATGAAAGCTGTCAAAGTCTATGCTATGAATGTGTTTTAAAGTTCCGTATTATTAGACAAATTACCAATTAAATATTATAATTAATTCAGAATACCAAAAGCAATTATATATAATAATTATAATTGGTTTGATGGCCATCGTTATTGTAATTTAAATGAAATTAACTTGGCAATCATATTTCTAATCTGAATGAAACCAGCTTAAGGTCGCCCGGAATGTAACACTTACTCCAAGTAAATATTATTTATTAGTTTAAAAATACCAAAAGCAGTCACCATTTAAAGAAGATATAATATATGGCAATCATAATTTTAATTTAAATGAAACTTTAACTCGGCCATCGTAATTGTAATTAGAATAAAACATGACTAACTAAATATTATAATTAATTCAAAATACCAAAAGCATTTGCCATTTAGGAAAGGTATTTATGTATTAGATTGAGTGATTTTTTATGGCAATCGTTGTTCTATTCGAAATGAAACACGTCAAATTGTTCGTTATGAATATGCTTTAAAGTTCCTGTGAATATAGTTATTTCAACATGACAAATTACAATTGTAGCTAATTCAAAATTCGAAACACAGTTACCATTTTAATAATTAATGTGTTGTTTTTTTTTTTTTAATTTTATTCGTTTCTTGCACATCGAAGCCTAAAATCTAAAAGGTTCGTTCGTTAGTTACATTATAATTATATCATACAATATTTGCGTAACTTATTATACAGTCGTTTCATTTACTACCGCTGACTAATAGTACGTTAATATTAATTTTAAATAATTAAATATATATAACTAAACACATACACACACACTCGCACGCACACACGCACACAGACTCACACACACACACAACTACCATAGTTATTGGTACTTTGTAATCGTAGGAAACAGAGTTAGTCATACTTATTGTTTATGTTATATTTTTTTCGCGTTGTTTTCTGATGAGTTCGTAATTTTTTTGTTTTTATGTTTGTAGAGCTTTGCATCTAGATGTAGGAATTTAAAATGCATTACCAAAGTTTTACATATTACATTTTACAATTACAATGACTTCTAACAAATCACGTTTAGTTTTCTTTTTATTTATCTTTTACTTTTTTTAAAGTATGTCTTGTGACAATATATAAAAAACTTCTCTAATTGTTACACTCATAATAATATATATATATATTATTATCTGCATGTATATATGCTTTTCTTTTTTTGAATATATAAGTATATTAAAAACACACTATTCTTATTCGTTTCGTTTTCCATTTACTTTCTGCAGTCTCCATTTAGGATTTTGGGTGGTTACGAGTTATCTTCTTAGTTTTGTATATTGCATATATGGCTTGCCCATTTAGTCCTATTTCTTGTTTTTTTCATTATCGAATGTTCAAATGCATACACATCGAATATGTACAAAGAATCAATCACAAAATTACACAAAAACAAATCAAACATCCCTCCAAGATATGTCTAGAGTATGTGTGTGTGTTAAATTGCACTCAAAATTAGTAATATGAACAAATAAACTATATTATATAGCAATTACATTTTTGTTGTCCGTTTGATTGAAAATAAAATCCATCCCAAAATCGAAAGTATAAAAAATACACACATACATATATAATTCTATAATTGGTACATACACATACATATATATCATACATTATTGAGTTTGCTTATTTCAACTTTTGATGGTTGTTTATCTTCTGCTCGGTTTATTTTATACGGATATCCGTATCCGTATATTATCCCCCCCAAACTAGATATTAACATTTATTTCAACTAAAACTGATTGGCGGCTTTTAACTGTACACAATATGACATAGTATATAGATATATCTTCACAATTATCTGCACAATTAGAATGTATGCGTTATTAATGGTTGCATTTGTAACACGAGTGCCGGGATTTAAAGGAAAATTACATATACATAGAACATTTAAAAAAAGTTAGGCCGTTTTTAAGTATTTAATATTTAATTGTTGTATGTACATGCTAGCTAAGGTTGTTGATACATCATAAATCATTTGCTTTTAGTTTAGTTTTTGTTTTTTTTGCTGGGTTATTAACACTAATAAAATTGTATAAATTTATGTACAAATACAAATTGTGGTTACATATACATGAACTACCGATTCCTTAGTTAACAATGGTAAAAATAATGTTCGGCTCGAAACATGTAGCTTAAGGAATTAAGTTGTATCAATTATTTATTACAATGTGTTGCCGGCACATCTGCTTAACTTGAGGGATACTTATTTATGTATGCCAGTGGGGGGTTCGATCTGCATGTCTGCCATTCTATATACGATAGTCACACTCCCTAATCTGTTTCTGCTTCCGTTTCCACATTCCGTAGTGCTCTTCTTTCTAATCTGTAGTTTACTAATAGCTGCCGTTGCTCTAATACCTGTATCGTGAGGGGGCTGCGCCTGGGAGCTTAGGACTTGTCCAAGTATTGCAGACCAGTGTTAACCAGCGGCGGCAGCGTGCTGGCCACCAATGGCGGAGGCGGCGGCGGTGGTGGCGGCGCCGCCATAGTTATAAAATTATTAAAAAGAAAGGCGGTAGCCGCTGCGCTGTGCGCTGTTCCCATTGCTGAGACCGCAACGGGCACGGCTGATATGCTCATTTGTTCTGGCTCGCTGGCGGCCATCACAGCGGCAGCCTGCAACAGTGTGGCAGGCTCACAGCTGCCGCCAACGCCGCCGCCCAGCTGCTCCACGTGGTGCAGTGGCATTACACCTGCCATGTGACTGGAAATCGTATTCTATATTGAGTTGAAGTTAATACTCTGTAGATTCATTGCAGCGGCCGGATTCACATTAATCGTTCCCGCTCCCGCAGCACCTGCTGCTGTGCCGGCGCCCGTCGCATCAATGTACCGCTGCCGGGACATGCTCGGCGAATCCATGTACCGTGTATCGAACAGGCTCATCACATGCGTATTTGCGCCTCCAGCTGCACTGGCCGCTGCGGCGCTCGCATGATGTGGCGTACACATAAGCGATGGCGTCGGCGTCTCCGTCTGCGGAGGTATCTGCATGTTGAGGGCAGCGGTTTGGGCAGCAACGGCAGCGGTCAGATGATCATACGTTTCATTGGTAGTATCATCGCCAGGATTTGTGGATGGTGTTGGCGACGGCGATAGATTTGGTTCCTGCTTAACCACACGCGCTTTAATGCTGGGCCTTGACACCGGATATCCCCGTTTCTTGTACTCCAGCCAAAGCGTGCGATTGTTGACGCCATACAGACGCGCAGCTTTGCAGAATCCAATGCCGCCGGTGCGAACTGCCTCCAGGGCGCGAATGAAATTCTCATCGCCTTGCGGATTAACAGATCGCTTCCGTTTAGGCACTTGAGCGCCGCCGACGACGCTGTTGTTATTGCCACCGACTCCGCCGCCACCAGCACTGCCCGCACTTCCGGCCGCACTGCCGCCGCCACCACCAGCACCCCCGGCGCCGCCACCGCCTCCCACGCCCGCGTGCACCGGCGACTGTGTCGGCGTTGGACCCTGACTGTAAACGGACTGTACCATGTTCGATTCGTTGGGTGACGTGGGCGATAAGTTCTGTGCTGCCGTTGCATAACCGCTCACCAGATTATTGACGGTTATAATCTGCGAGGAATACGCCTGGCCGGCGGTGGGGCCCTGTTGTTGTTGTTGCTGCTGGTAGTGCAACTGTTGCAGATGCTGCTGTTGTTGCTGCTGCTGCTGCGTTGCCTGCTGCTGGGCATCGTGCTGTTGTTGTTGCTGCTGCTGTTGTTGCTGCCGCTGATCATTGGTGCCGGCGCTGCCGACGCCAGCACTGTTATTCGCGCCGCTGTTTTGATTGCCACCATTGCCGTTCCCAATCAAGTTGGACTGGCAGGCGGGCATCGAGAAGCGCGAATAGTTTGAATCGACAACTGTCCATTGCAGACCTGGGAAGGGGAGAGAGAGAGAGAGAGAGAGAGACAGCGTAAGATTGGGTTTGTCTTTTGTTCTGGGGGGATTTGAAAAATTGAATTTTACTCTCTATGAATTTACTCTCAAATTGTGGGTCGGGGCTCATCATTTGGCCAAGAACTGAGTTTTCAAATAGGTCAAACCATTTGGACAAAAGAATATAGTATAGTAGTAGTTTTTACAGTAGTAGAATGGTATTTTGGTATCGGTATCGAGTAGTAGAAAGATTGCTAATGCTAAATCATTATCATTCGGAAACCGCTCTACAAAAATTATGCTCAAAACGAAAAACGACAAAAAAAAAAAATCAAAATCGAATAAAAAAAACGAAAGAATCAATTATTATTGGCGAAACAAAAGAGTTTAGTAATCAATTCGACAAAAAGATAAATCAAATCAGCAAAAATACACTTATTTAGTTTTGGACTCTGTGCTAGCTCTCTCCCATTCCCAAGTTCAGGTAGGATTTCATTTTTGAATAGAATACACAATAGTTAAACATATAAATATGTACATTAATTTCATTTCACATAATTATTATTATTTTTTTTTTTTGTTTTTGCGCACTTAATCGGTAAACGGTAACGATATTCTATATGCTTATGTTTCATATTTAGCTTTAGCATTCATTTCTCCAAGCGCTTTTGGATCGTCACTTTAATTTTGTTGTGGTTGTTGTGTATGGGTTTATGTAAGTGTGTGCGTATGTGTGTTTCTATGTGTAATGCATGACTTATGAATGTGCAATAGCAGAGAATCTGAGTAAGAGTAGCAATATTTGCGCAAATTATGTTTAAACCATGAAACAATGATAATGATAGATAGCAAAAATCAACAATAAAAAACAAAACGAAGGGTCCCCACTCGATTTGAATCATTTGATGACAAACCTGATGCAATAGCAGTAATTACAATCCCTCAATGAATAATGATTTGGCGTATGATTTGACATTGTTTGTTGAACAGTGTTAGCATTTGCATATATAATAATTAAACTTAGAAAATGAATCGCACAATTTTGGTAGCATTATAAGAAAAAGTTCCTTGTTTAACAGAGTATCTAGAATTAGTTTCTAGGCCAAAATAAATGCCTGTCGGCATATACAAATTTTAGTTAGTATTCTGATTGAAGCTTCGCTTTATTTCAATATTTTAATCAGTGTTTTTGGTTTCCCACACTTAAAAAGTTACCGTAAAGATTATAGTCGTTAATATATAAAGTATTTGTTGATATTTATCAAAACAATATCTCTATTTTAAACTCTTTACTATTATTTGCAATTCCTGCTTTTAAATTACTTGCGAAGCGTTTAACTTCAATATAATGCCAGTGTGTGCGATTCATTTTTTAAGAGTAGACTATAATAAAAATGCAAATGATGCTTTGCAGTTTGCTGGCAGCTAAGTATTCAGTTGTTGACTTACCAGAATGCGACGATTGTGAATTGGGGGCGTCGTGTTCCGATGGCGTTGTGGTGCCAGAAATGTCCAGCGGCATCGATTGATTCACACTGCCAATGTCCACCTCGGGCTTCTGCACGTTTGCCAATATAAACGATGGAGAAATAACCAAAGTTTAGTAAAATGCTTGATAATAATTATTAGATTAACGTGACCAATTTCATTACAATTTGCATATGTATGTGTCCGTGTGCGTCATCCAGATCCGAATCCTGTGGTTGCTGCTCCAGATCAGTGCTCGTCGACTCCTTTATCAGCTTGCTGGCATGCATCGAATGTGCCGAGAGGCTGCCAAGCGCAGCGGCCGAATTGCCAGCCGCTCCAGCGCCAAACGACATCTGACTCATCTGGGCCAGGCTAAGACCGGCTGCGCTGCCAGCAGCACCGACTGCGTCCAGGGAGCTGCTATGCTGGTCCTCAGAGTTGTTGCGTTCCCCAGAGCCTACAAGGAATGATAGATCGTTTAAATGGTTGCTCTTTCAAGTGTTTGCTCTTCATTGACGCGCTGATCGACGATGCTTTACCCAAATCACACTCACCGTTATTCGAGGATTTACGCAAACGCTTGCGTCGCGTGGCCGGCGAGGTGCCAGCACTCAGAGGGGAAGGCGTACGCCTCAGCTGATGATGATGCGTCTGCGAGCTCTGAGCTTGGCTGCCTTGCTGTTGTTGCTGCTGTGCTTGGTGATGATGGTGGTGATGATGATGCTGTTGCTGCTGCTGCTGTTGTTGTTGCTGCTGCTGCTGTTGTTGCTGTGCCTGCTGTTGTTGTTGTGCCTGCTGCTGTTGCTGTGCCTGCTGTTGCTGCAGTTGTTGTTGCAACTGTTGTTGATGATGCTGCTGGAATTGCTGTGCCTCACTGCTGCTCCAAAGCGAATCGCCGGCACTGCTGCTAGCACTGGCTGCTCCCAAACTGGAGGCGGCAGCGCTGTTGCTTGTACCGGCCACATTGGCGCCTGCTTGTCCGAGCAACTCGGTGGCTTCGCTGGATGATTTGCTGTCGGACTTGGTGAGGTTGGCCGGATCGGTGGGCATCTCGGCGAGACCCTTGATCTTGAGCATCTCGGCCGTTTTAAGTATGTGCGGCAGCTGTTCCTGCGATACATTCACCTCGCCGTAGTACATAAAATCCACCATCGTCTTGAGATCATCGTACTGCACGTCCTTCAGTATGACAATCGGATGCTGGCATGGATTTGTCGTAAACAGCGCCTGTATAAATACATTTTGTGATTATACATACAATTATATATATATAAATTATTTATTACTCACCTGAAAGTACGAACTGCATGCGGAGAGCACGATCTTGTGGGCCTGCAGTTGACGGCCCTCCGCGGCAAGCGTGACGTCCACCAGCGTCCCATTGTGCAACAGCGAGGAGCAGACGGATATAAAGTTTGGCTGGTGATTGTTCCAGCGCAGACAGAACTGCTGCACAGACATTGTCAGTGTCGGCGTCAACGTCAGCGTCTACGCAAACAACAACGATGAGCGATGTCGTCGTCGTTGCCGCTGCCGCGTACTTTGGCTCGCGGCAGCAACAACAATGTGTAGAAATACCAACGAGATACCAATAACAAATTAAATTTCAAAGCGAAATGACGAAAACACGCTGATAACAACACTTTTTTTTTATCGCCTATTGATTTTTGTTTTTTCTTATTTCCTTTCTGTTCTGTTCCGCTGTTGCTGTTGTTTCTTGCTTTAATTAAAATTTACGTACAATATTATTTTCGGGGGCGCCTTCAAGTGATTTGGTTGTTGTTGTTCTTCTCGACGTTGTCTGCTTGTATGTATGTAGCCCATACATATATACATACATACGTATACGTATGTATGAATGAATTTTTGCGTTTGGCGGCGGTTTCTATGCCGCGCAGTTATACATATACACAGATGCACGCATCTTATGTACTTCTGAAATGAGAATTTCAACAATTTGTACATTCGAATATAAGCATATTTATATATATATATTAATTTGATAAGAACAATGCTAAATTTTGTTTGGCTTGTCTTTTTTTCATCCAAGCTTCGTGTCAATCTCTTTTTGCCTATGCGCGCACTCTTTCGCTCTTTCTGTCTGTATCACAGGCTGCGCCGCGGCGCGCTCGCTCGGGCTGCTTACAGCAACAGCAAGAACAACAACAAAATACGTATATATATATATATGTGTATGTAATTATACAGTCGCGAATAGCACTCACACACGTAAACAAACAGATTCCATATACACTTAAATAGATGCTCGAAAATTTAACGGAGTCTGTGTACTGTTTTTTGCCTTTGATTTTATTTTTAATAAAAACGTAACGAAATCTAATACATAGGCATGAATGTCTGATGTGCGCTAGCGAGGAGACCTTGAATTTTCTTTGATTGTTATGACGTAATTAGCGCGTCTGACCCTCTGCCTTTCTGCCGCAGGCACGACCACAACCGACGTCGTGCTAATCGCTACTTCGTTTATTCATCGTATTGACATTTTCAGCAGCCTTTATTTAGATATATATGCGTGTGTGTGTACATATATACACATACTTATTTACATATGTCGCGCGTTTTTCTTAATAATGTTTTTCATCAACATTATTGTAAACGTTGAAAGTGGTATTCTTATTAAATTGTTGCAATTGACAATGTTTTATGTTTTCGCGAATTTTGGGGGAGGGATTCCACTATTTTGCACAAAAGAAAACACGGCGAGAAGTAGAAAGTCCAAAAACAAAATGGCGCGCTTGTAAGAAAATTGTAGGTTTGCAAAAACTTTAGAAATCAATTTAAACACATCATATTTCACACAATACTGGTGCTTTACATATTTTTGCTTTTATTATTACACATTGTGCATCGTTTTGCTTTATTATTTTCGCACAAAATTTAATAATTATGGAATTCTTACGTTTTTTCTTTCTTTCTTCGTATTTCTTCTTCTTTTTTTATTGCAATTGTGCCGTTTCGTTCAGAACAAGTTCAATTGAACGGAGCTTGAGTTGATACAGTGCTTGTGAACGAAACTGATTCAGTGGCTCAATTTGTTTGTTTAGCAGTAGTTTAAATTCAAATATACATCTCATTCGACTATTTTCTCGCAAATATATAAATGTAATATTAAAATATAAATATTAAATTTCTATACTATTAAAAATACATAAAGAACTTATTTTTTAGTACTGTAAGCAAATAAATTAAGGGAACGAGAAATTCATAAATTGAATTAGTTGTCGATTGCCACCCTGCTGATTAGGGTTGCTTTAGTAGCATTTAATAGTTTAACTATCGATACTATTGAAAGTAATGAATGTAATCGACGCTAAAAATCGATATATACGTTTTGAAAATATATTTCAAATAAATTTTTTTGATAACTTTGAACTTCCGTAACTTAATTAAATCTTATCCGATTTCCATGTAGCATACCAATTTGATCATTGTTCGACCTCTACCTCTGCGATACTTAAATGTTTTCGAATATTTTTAAATATATAAATTTCGCCCGCTGGTATCATAGGAAAAGAAAGTTTGCTTTCCTGTTTTTAACATACAAAATATAGAAAAATTGCGGAAAACTCTACGATAAGTTACAAACGTAATTGCAACTTCTAATTCCAGCGAGTTATGTGTGTGCATTTGCGTATATACGTGTGTCTATATATCAATGCCAATAGGCATTGTCGCAAAAGCTGAACGACATAATCATTTGTCTTGATAAAGAGGGTTTTTTTTGTTTGGAAGGTATATGCATTTACCAAAGAGTTACGACCTTTACTAAACTGAATAAATAAGCATCTTTTAATGCGTAAGACAAAAGCAAAGTTCAGTGAAACTAAACTACGTATTTCCCACTACCACAAGTGTACTAATGCCGTGAGAAGTGTTAATAAAACGCGGTCAGATTCATATTTTAGATGTGTAAATTAATAATTCCGCATCATAAAACGGAATATAATAATATGCATAATTTGTTTAGAGCCCTAGCGTCGTAGGTGTAGGTCACTGCTCCAACTAAGACTAGTATAAAAGCTTCGCATTTTTATTTCGAAATCAGTATCACCTGCATCGGCGACTTGTCCAATACGATCAGCTTGACTTCACCACAATATCACACTAAAGATGTACAAAACGGTAAGTGTTAATACGATTAGTTAATATATTTAATCAATTAGCTAACTATACCAATCTTCTCTTTAAGACGCTTATCTTTGCTGTAGTATGCCTAATAGCCTGCTGCAGTGCTGTTGACGAGTCGAATGCCGTTGTCAACAAGTACAGATCTCAAATTAATGAAGATGGAAGTTACAACTATGAATACGGTACTTCAAACAACATTCAGGCTCAGGAATCTGGAGTTGGTGCCGCTTATGCTACAGGATCCTATGCCTATACAGCTCCCGATGGACAAGCCATAAGTCTGGAATATACTGCTGATGAGAACGGTTATCAGCCCAGGGGCGATCATTTGCCCACTCCTCCTCCAATTCCCGACTACATTTTGAGGGGTTTGGCTTACATTGAAGCACATCCTTTCCCAAGAATTCAGCTTAAGAAATAAGCCAACGTCGTCTAGAAAATTGTGCACACTTGTTTTTAGTTTATAGTATAGTAAATGTTGACTATTTTTTAAAATTTCCTTTTGTTTCTTTTATTTACGTGTCATACTCGTATGATCCTGTGAAGAAGTTGTATATCTATTGAACTGCTTGTCCATCAGTAGCTTGCAAGCTATGCCATCATCAGTATAACAATAGGTTAACTCCTTATGTCTTTTTGGATCGCCAGCATTGTGCTTTCTCGCTTTGTCTTTAAGGACCAGAACATTACTGCTGATAGGCAAGCAGTTGAAAGCTAAGCAGTTTAAATATTAAATAGTTAGTGAACTAAACAGAAGTTGTTTGTTTTAATACATACAAACAATAGTGCAGTTTCCTTTGTTTAGAATTCTTTTGTTAGACTCTTCAAATCCAATATCAATGCCAAGCTAACTCTGTGATTCGTTAGCCTGTTAAGTAGTCAACTGCTTTACATTCACCATAATAAAGCAGTTTTATGCTTTGTCAGGTATAATATCGTAAATCTTCCCTTACTTGTCTTTTAATTTAAACCCAATAAAATGGGATGTTTTGTTTATCGTATTTGTTTTACAAATATTAGAGCACCTTTAATATACCATACAAATTTATAAATCGAAAGACTTTGCATAACTTTATTATATGTTAATATTCAAGTACAAATTTCAAAACAGATTAATAAAGACATAAATATATATTAAAGCTCACTGACTTACTTTTAATGATAATGAATGTGTGCATTCTTATCAAACTACATAAATCCGATTGGATGTGTAGACATTGGTGTTGCCAACATAAAATACAGCAGTCACGGCTGCTGCTGGCCATTGTATTGAACGGATGCCATTCAACCGTTACCAGTTTTGATGTTAATGAAATGCAAAAGCAAGCGTTAGACTCGGCGTGGACTCTGGCAATAGACTTGAGCGGGGTAAATATTTGCGTGTCACAGTCAATTTTTGTCAAGCGCCGCTTGATTATTACGCAAATTGCTTGCCGACAGTGCGAACCTGGTCCTTCATTTAGAAATTTTAAACTGTTGAACACTCAAAAACTTATGAGCAAGAGTTGAACAGAGTGCAACATTTCTCAGAAACGCTTTCTCTTGTTAATAAAACTTCGTTAAACTGCATTTAAATGCGTAATGCATCTAATAAGCAGGAGGAAGACTCTTCTGCCCAAATCTTTATCTAGTATATAATATTTTATATCTTTGTTCTATCATCTTAGCAGTTATGACAATTTATTTTATATAAATCACAAGGATGTGGTTAGTTAGTATACCTTGCCCTCATAAGTTGTTAAAGCTTATTCAAAAATTTAATAAATGTATCTCAGATACGCAGCGTGAACCATATACATATGAATGCCTAAGATATTAACTAAAACAAATTTCCGTGTAGTTATCAGATTGCTTGGTAATTATCTCATTAAATATTATCAATTTGAAGCATACTTTCAGGCTCATTAGAAAATTTGTAGCTAACACGTTTTCTTTTGCAATATCGAGAGAATTAAAGGTCACGGCTAATAAAACTACTTGTTTACCAATATTAATATATACATAAGAAACCGACATTTTTAAGAAAACTTACACATTTTCTTATAAAATCTAAATAGGTGTTACTGCCATTTATTAAACTTGTAAGACACTCAAAAAATGTTTAATGATATATGTTATTAATTGATCAGTAAGTATTATTAAAACATAATATTAATTTGAACTCATTTATATTTTGTAAATGGTAACAAATCTACCAGTTACCTAAGCAAAAAGTAAGTAATGCTTAACACTCGCTTGAGCTAGTTTAACTATTTTAAAAACTTCCTCCGCAAGCACAGTTTGAATTGAGCAGAGACTGCTTGAAATGCACTGCTTGCTGCATGCTAGTAAACTGCTTGGAAGTGGTGATCAACATCGTATTTGAAATTTCAAACATCCGTCTTCTATTTGTCTTTAAATAATTGTTGCGCAGCGAAATGTCGTCAATTGTTTTCTGCAAATTTTTATAAACCTAAGGATTCCCCAGTTTCTGTAATGATGAGTTGTAGTCACTAAAGATCGAGTATATCTAGTTAAACCTTAGCTTGAGACCTTAAATACATAACATCTTCAATATATATGTATATACTTTACATCTCGTTCGTTTATTTAAACATATTAACAAAGCTTTTAGAATATCATTATTTTTTAATACAAATCGGTTTCAACATTTAACCGAAGGTAGGTTTTGAAGCCTTACGGAAAGATGTTGGCACACGGCGTTGTTGCTGTGGTTGGTGTTGGTATTGTTGTGGCTCTTCGTATTGTGGGTGAGTGCGGATGTATTCCAGGGATCGGAGGATATAGTCTGGAATTGGTGGTGGAGTGGGCAGATGGGCACCTTGTGGCTGGAATCCATTCTCATCGGCAACGTAGCTAACCTGGATATATTCTCCTTCGGGTGAGGTGTAAGCGTATCCACCGTTTGTAGAGTAACCAGCTTGTCCGGACTCCTGGGCAGTGATGCCGTTGGAGGTTTCATATGAATAACGATAGTCACCACCTGGATTGATCTCGAGATCACTCCTGCCAGTTGCATATGTGTTGTCGTTTAATAAACCAGCGTATGCGCAGGCAATCAATGCTGAGGTAACAAGGATCTGCAAGATTAGATAATTAAGAGTGTTACTTTTTTGATGGTCTCCTGTGATTCGCAACTCGTAAATACTTACGAAGCGGAACATTTTTTGGCTTTGTAGTTTGTTGTGAGTTCAACTGATACACTAGAGAATGTGATGACTTAGTTGCCGATTGCAAACGAATTTATACCAAAAAATCGCCGTGTGATTTGATATTCTCAAAAACCTGATCGCGTCAACAACTTGTACGATGATGTTCAGGAAATTAATCTAAATAACCATAACAATAAAAGCAGCAGCAGCAGTAACAGCAGCCAAATAGCCCAAATTGACCAAAGCGGAGAATGTGTGTACGCATCGAGAGCAGCAGCGGCAGCATCATCGTCATCCGCTGTGAGTGGGTTTGCCCAGAGTCACCGCAAAGAGCCAAGAGCTGAAAGCAAAAGTATCGCCCCATGCAGCAGTGTCAATGTCGAGCCAGTCTCTGTCTGTCTGGCCGGGTCTCTGCTTGGGACCGAGGCGGGACCGGGGCGGGTCTGGGGCGGGTCTGGGGCGGGACCGGGGACGGACCCGGCACACCCAAAAACGAATTTGACTAAATTAATGTACATATGTGCACATGTCTGTGTGTATCGCAATAAATATTTAGCATAATTTATTGTTTCACTCATCAGGCGATACACTTTTGGCTTTGCTTTTTCATTTCGATTTTCATGTTTCAGAAATGTTAATTCACTTTTTACTAATGCCGGAGAGGCGCTAAATGTGTGCGCTTAACAAATTGCCAGATAACATTGAGATAATTTAATAGTCCAAAATAAGATATCATAATAGGATTTACTTGCCCCCAAAGTGTCTGTCCAAATGGAAGTCTTTCTATGTATTAAACATGAGCTACAATTTCTGCCAACGTTAATCTGATGAATTAGCTCATTAAAAATGTATTTGTAGGCCAATTTTTATAGCTACTTCTAGAGGTAAATTAGATCATCTTAGTTTAAATGCTCTAATGCCGGTTATTTGCTTAGAAACCATATATTGCTAGCAGTGTCAATATATAAATAATAATTAAAAATCTTGCAAAAATTTATTTAATATTCAAATCGATATCTTTTTTTGTTCATTTCATTCATTCAATAATATTTACTTAAACTAATAGCAGACGCGTCTCCAAGAGCACAAATTATGCAAATGATCTATAAGCTCACAAACTTGTTTATGAATGATGGAGTGTCTTATGTTATGACTATGATTTTTTATATTCCGATTAGTGTGGCACATCTTAAAATGCATAATAATTTGTGGGGGCTGCTACAGTTCACACAGATTCTGATGCCATTTAATTGGCAAGTGAAAAACTATGCATCCAAATAGCATTCGATAGTCATCATTCATAATCTTGAAACTGGTTAAACGACAGATCAACTAACAAATTCGACTACAGTCCATTTATAAAGTTTATACTGGAAGGTATTGCACCACACGAGGAAATTACTTATGAGTCTAAGTAGTATATATTTTATATATGATAATGAGACAGCCAAATTAAATACAATTTATATGGACAAATCTGCTTTGCTTTGTTTTCTTTTTTTTGTAGTTTGATTAATATGATTAAAACAGCTTTATATTTATTTTATGTTAGGTCGAAGCCTGAAAATTCCTATTGGAGATCAACAAATTTTGAATGGCATACATGCGTGCATATGCATTAGATCTTTGACATTTTAAATAAGTTTTCAAAACTAGTTTGTCTTCCGGAACCTACAAGTTGCAATAAACACTTACCTCATCTACTTTATGATGGTGCGAACTTTAAAGAAAACTATCTTAACAGACGAAATTCTTATTTACAATGTGTCGAAATTTGCATGTTAATTAAGACAATTCATTGATTGTCGTCAAGCTAAAGAGAATATTATAATTTGGTCATGCTAATCAAAATAAACAATTGGTTTCAGACAATCGTATGTAATCTTAGCGCATTTTTTCAGTCGTGGTGATCAGAGCAAGCAGCGCAAAGTTGTGAATAATGCTGAACTGCTTGCTTCATCTATTGAGCTCTGCAAGCAGTGCGTTGATGACTGACTCCGTCTACTAACGAAGCAAAAGATACTTACTTATTAATATACTTATTGATTCGTATCTAATTATTAATGGTCTTTTAATTGAAATACGTTTCAGTAATTGGATAAGTAAGTTAAATTTACGAAAGTTCATTCTAACAAGATTTAATTTCGTCTAGATCATCAATATGCAATTTGAAGCATCAAATCATTTGAAGTTCCCTTTGTAAAAATTAATCAAATTAAATGGCCGAATACACAATTAATGGAAGATGGTGTTTTATTTCCAAACAGCTCAAAAATCAGCAAGCAGTCTTACGCTTGCAGAAGTGTATAACATAAATTTGTAAGAATAAACAAAGAAAACTTATAATCATTTGAAGCGACGTTTAGAAACGTCGATGGCTCTGACGCTCCTCCTGATGCGGATGTGTGCGAATGTATTCCAAGGATCTCAGGATAGCTGCTGGAATTGGTGGTGGCGTGGGCAGATGAGCACCCTGTGGATGATAGCCATCGGCATCGGCAGTGTATGTCAACTGGAATAATTGACCATCGGGGGCGTAGAACGCTGACGAGCCGCTCGCATATTGGCCGCCCACTCCTTGCTCCTGTTGAGCTATACCATTTGAGGTCTGGAACTTATAGTTGTAGCTGCCATCTTCATTTACGTTAGCCTTAAATTCGCGTGTTTCGGCCTGTGCATCATAGGCATCTGGTCTCGCCTGTGCGACGGCTAGGAGTGCAACGGTTAAGATAATCTAAAAAGTAGATGGTTTCATTGTCCAATTGAGTTCCTTGGTGTTCGCTTTAGTTCAAAACTTACGAATTTCATGGTGGGCTGTGGCGTCTTTACTTCTTGTCTCTTTGAAGTCGATGCGAGAATGAATGCTGCTCAGATGAAGTGCCAGAGCATTTATAGCCAACTTGCCAATTACCAACCAATATACCAACATCGACAAGTTTTATGGTTTTTAGCATTGAACCTGAACTGCGGCCAAAAGACAACCATATCGGCAGCGTCATTGCTGTCCCATTCGCATCCATACACATACATACATTTATCGAGCATCGTAAGTATGTAAATAAATTCATCTGTACCTCTGCTTATGACGTCCGACTAAAAGCGTTCGAAAAATGGATCACTTAGGCTCTTTTTTTGAAAAGAATTTAACAACTTTGTAAGTTTTACAAATATTTATTAAGTTACTATTTAGGAGGGAAAATAAAACAGGATAAATAAAGACTAGAACGTATAAAGACAAAAGAAAAGTGAAAATAATAATAAATAAATTTAAATTGAATCAATAAATTAATACAAATGTTATTTATGAATTTTGTTACAATGCAGTTTCTAATATAATAATATGATATTTGAATATAATATAATATTTTATGATATAATAAAATAAAATTGATTCCGCATACCTTAACTGTATCTTCAAATTATTATTATTATAAAAAAAATGCACGCTATTAATTAAACTAAAAGTTTTTCACACACACTTTAAATGATTGTTTAGTCTATCTGTCCCACTGTGCGAAAATGCGACCATAAATTAAATGCCGCCTTGCCCTTGCCTTAATTTTTGCAATTTTTTTTTGCCAATATATTTTTGCCGGCTATTTAAGTTTTGATTTAGTTTTTTATATTTGCCATCACACATGATGGTAAACACCGCCCCATACCCGGCACTTTGAGTAATTATTCATTAGCACCTTCCTAATAAGCATTGTCAGTCTTCTATAAAAAAATAGTAGAGTATCTACTTTTGATGATTTTTTGACTTCCTTGGTTTAACTTATATGTGTATGTATATGTTAAATTGATTTAAAAGCAACAGAAATTCCCAAAAAAAAAATATTGTTATAAATCATGTGCAAAATTTAATGATAAATGGTTTAAGAAAACGAAAATTCGATTAAAGATCAAGAGCACACTGTGTTGTGTGTGTGGCATTTGGTAGAGGCTGCACTGTGGCTGCCCTGTAATGCTGACTATTTAATACCTACTACTATACTACTGAATTCCCTATATACCCGTCTTTATTCGTTTGTTGAATGCACAGTATATAAATCGAAAAGCAAGTTCCAAAACTTTTGCTTAAATTCGTGGCAGATGAACGACCTTGCCACAGCATGTGTCGACTTCTGAGTGGCCAAAAATAACACGAATATGAGATGAGCCGCTTTGTCTTGCACACGTATTTTGATAAGGATATTGGTGATGTGCTCGGCAAAGCAAAGGAACTTCGTGCTTCACGATAGTTCACGTACGTAAAATACTTATTGTTAAGCCTTCAACTTAGAACGAATTCTTAACCTTGGCCGTTTAATTTAAATTAAATCATCATGTTGTCTTCTAGCAGAACTAAAACTGTTAAGTTAACATTAATATTATTGACTGTAAAGTGGAGCATACTATCATTAAATGGCTATTTAATTGCAATTTGTAGTAGTATTCATGAATGAAATAAAGTTATGAGTTTTTGTGCGGAACCTTTCAGGTATTTTTTTTTTGTTTTTTTGTTATTTACAAAATGGCACTTGGCGTGAGGGACAGTGGTGCATCGCTAACGCGAATGAACCGATAAAAGAAAAGCAACAAAATAAGCACCAGCTACATGCTGTGCCATTTATAAGATTTGTGAATGCTTTTTATAAATACGAGTATTATTTCGTAGTGGTTTATTCATACATGGGCGAGGGGCATTCGCAGTTTCAAGACCGACAGGCTGACTGACCGTATTCCAGCTGGGCTCACCGTCCACATAATCTTTGGGCTCTTCTTCTTCTTCTTAATTTTTTTTTTGTTTCGCTACCTTTTGTCGGAACCGGCTGTTCGGTCCGAATTGGTCGGGCGTCGTCTGCGCTTGGTTGACTTTAAATGAAAGAAAAACTTGTTACGATTCTCAGGTACTTCCTTGCGCCTAAGTGGCTTCCGCTGGAGCGGCAGGCTGCCCTTTGGTGCATTGCCCGTTCCATCCATTAAGGCATCAATCTATCTTTGGCCGCTTTTAAGCTACCATACCAACCAGTACTTGCTATACATACATTCAGTTGTAGTAGTCGCCGTGACCGTTGCCGGCCAAATAATTGACCTAAATATTGTGACTGCGACAAGTCTGGCCCCAAGGTCGCACATGCCCATATGTAGGTACTATCATATCAGTTTTGTGTTTTATTTAATGGGCTCCGCACAGGGAATTGATACTTTCAATTCATGCCTCCGCTTCGTCTCATTTCAGCAAGCTGATCGTCATAATAGTCGCCGCCGCTGCTGCCACAGATCATTACTTCGCATTTGAATATTTGAATTTTAAGTGATTTGCTGTGCTCTACATTTAGTCAGTCGTTGCATGTATTAAAACCCAATTAATTAAATATGCGATTGACTTTGATTTTAGCACACGCACTACAGACGTTCATACAATTGTTGTTGTCTCTTGCCATGCATCGTATTCGTCTGGTTAATCGGTCAAACATCTCAAGCAGTAAGCAAGCAGTCCATTGATGTAACATTAACGGTGAGGTCGACTGCTTTAGCTTTCACAGAGGAAGGGGATTAGTGTGTGGGCTTATTAGTATATGGAACTGCAAAGAGCTGCCACAATGTCAACTACTTTCGAAAACGCATTCTATCGCTGACCTTCACTTGGGTAGACAAACCCGAATTTTTTCATTAATTGCCATTGGTCGCACCTTTCTTATTTTTTTTTTGAAAATATGATTTATCAATGGTTATTTGTATTTATTTATTACAGTAAACAAAAAACTATAAGAGTTGTTTGCTATTTCACAGTATTAATAAAAACTCATGCGATAACCAGTTAGCATGCATAGTTTTCTTTTGTCTTCACTGATTTTTACCTGAACCGCTCCTGGTTAAAGCAAGCGGTTAAGACAATAAACTTTAAAATAAATTATCTCGCCGCTTTTGACTAGTCAAATAAACGATTGTAATATTAATTGATTCGTTTCATGGCCAAATCAATAAAAAAAACTGTGAACTAATCAATACTTAAGTAGTTATGTACCTGATCCATGGGCCACTGTTTGATATTTATATTGATTTTAATTTCGCACTTTCTAATTTCTATACCCTTTAAAGGTAGCTAACAGACTGAAGGAAACCCAGTTTATATTTTAGGATAAACATTTTAAAGAGCCGCATATCAAGTTTATGTTATAAGTTAATGCTGCCTCACCCTTATGATCAAATTAATATGCTAAAATGCTTACATATTCCATTAGGATCAACGATCCATAAAATGTGTAATTTGATATGGCAGATTGCTTACTTGATGTGCAGTAACTCTACCTTAACTTCGGGCAGAAGATTCAAATTAGTTTCGAAAGACATTAACAAATGAAATACAAACTGATATCTAGCAATCTAAGCTGCATTTGTTGGGAAGAAAAGCTTGTGTCATTAAACACGTTATGCCCGACGAAGCCCGAATATTGTTGTTAGTTGTTATAGCCATAATTTGCATAGACCAATATAGCAGTATGGCAATGTGTATGCATATTGATATTGATATGGTTGTTTTATAAACAACAAACATTGTAGATGGTTAGATATTATCAAAAATAGATCGCCACTTCAAGTAGAACTCTTTCAGCTTGTGAATTGTGACTCATTCCACTTTCGGGTTGGAAATTAGGAAACAGAAAAGGGGGGGAGTCGAACACAACAACATACCCGGACTGTAATTAATGAATTAACACCAACACTTAATTACTTTAATGGGCGCAGAGCTTGTACCTGTGGAGTTTCTTGAACCCCGGGCGATTTACCAATGTCGGTGCGAGATGTGAAGAGGTGCGTAAATGTTGCCCTAGCTTGGCCAAAAGTGTTGCTTACGGTTTAAATTTTGGTTTCGGTTTCGGTTTGTGTTTCTGTTTCGGTTTTGATTTCGTTTTCATTTTCGTTAAGCAGAGAGTGAGAAAGCTAATCCATTCATTACTGATATATCGTAATAGAGATTATTGTTGATTAGTTTAAACCCAAAGTCATGGAGCTGTGATAATTGGGTTGCAACCGTTTTTAGCTCGTGGCAACTGTTGGCTTTGGTAAGCCATAATCATGACCACCATCATCAACATTGGTTAATGATAGTTGTCCAGCTTTCGTCGGGTCAGGTCAACACAGTTTAGTATTAGTTTGGAGAGTATATAAAACTGAGGTCGAGTCAACGTCTGACATCAAACATAGCTTAGCTCTTAGGGGTTTAACAACAACCTATAACCAATAACCAAAAACCAAACATCTCAAGCCAGGCAAAAATGTCCAAAATCGTAAGTAATCTGAATGGCTGTGAACTGTGGAGTGTTAACAAACAACAATTGCAATTCCTACAGCAACTCGTCGTGCTGGCCGTTGCCTTCATCCTGAACTGCGTGGAGTCCGTTCCCGTTCCCTCGGATACGGAGGATGCACATGCCGAGATTCGCAGCTTCGTTAATGAACTGAAGGCGGAGGATAACAGCTACAAGTATCAATTTGAGACGAGCAACGGCATCGCACAGCAGGAGCAGGGCGTGGGTGGATATTATGCAAGTGGTTCATCTCAGTATTACTCCCCCGAAGGACAACTAATCCAGCTGACTTACACCGCCGATGAGAACGGTTTCCAGCCACAGGGCGAGCATCTGCCAACACCTCATCCCATCCCAGAGGCCATTCTCAAGTCGCTGGAATGGAATCGCAATCATCCAGAGGAGGAGCAAGAAGAGATGCAGTATCATAAACATGCTCATGCTCATGCTCATGCCGGGCATCAACAAGCTGAGCAATTCCTGCAGGCACCCGTGGCGTCATCCGGCTTGCCATACGAGAGAAAGATTTAAATAGGTGGAAGGATGCATCTACATGTCTCTTTATCTCTTGTTAGCAAACATGTTCCATGTCCATCTTGTAGTTTAAGTTCCGCCTTGTCGCTTGTCGCTTTCTTCATTCATGTTCGAGTGCGTGTGTGTGTGTGTGTGTGTGTATGTGTGTGTATGTGTTTTTTGCATGACCAAAGCAGCAAACATCAGCAAACAACTAGCAGCAACAACCACGTCAGCTGACTCTCTGAGACCTGAGAATGTGATGCTCAAGTTGAAGCTGATGGATGCCAACACCAACAACGCACACGCACTATACGCACACATACACACACACACACACACGCACACCCACACCAACACACACACACACTCACACATAAGCATTGTACATATACATGCACGTGTCTGCTCCTGGGCGCTGTGTCCTTTGGTCCTTTGTCGGCCCGCTGACGTTGACATTTATTGCCAGAGATAATAATAATGTAATAAAAGAAAAAAAAATACAATTTAATATTGTTGTTTATACTATGTACAAATGGCGTTGCTTTTACCAGACTCACCACCCACTCCCCACTCCCCACTTATGGTCCATATGGCCATGCTTCCAGCCAGTTCCACTTCCACTCTCCCAAATTGGCAGCTGTCTCAGCCATAAATCCCGCGTCTCCCCCTAGAAGTAGAAGCATCTATGGACATCTGTATAAACGTAAATCTGCGTTTCTTTATTAGGCAAATTAAATTAAAAATTAATAAATTCGTTACCGCTGTCATTGCTGCTGTCGTTGTTGTTGTTGTATGCAAATTAGCGATATTTGTAGCTTCATTTAACTTGATTGACTCGTTTCGATACTCGTACATGTTGCAATATTGAACTTGCAACGGACTACATTTTTTTTTTTTGTATTTTAATTAACTTATTGTAGTATGTTGTTGTTATTGTTATTTGCATGTTTTGCAGAGTTTGAAGCAATAGTTTTATGATAAAGATTGGTTCATCGACAACCTATTTAAAGGGGGAAAGAGTGTAAGGGTTAGTTTGCAATTGCAAGAGGTTTGCAAGTTGGCCAATGGTCGATGAATCACTAAATTTAATGGTAATACATTAACAAATTCATAAGTTAGATATTTATTTATCAATACTTGATTCCTGGCACTACAAGACAAAGCTTATAAATCGATGAATCATTAAGTTTAAGAGTAATACATTAACAGTTTATTAAGTTAGATATTTCATTATTTATTTATTAAGGCTTGATTCCTAGACCTTCAAGACAAAGCTTTTAACTTAAAAACAACTCTTTGAATAGCTCTTTAAATTCTATTTATTAATTAATCTATTTACTATTTAATTTTTTAAATTACACTTTAAAAGAAAATTCGTTTAGTATTGTTATAAAATAACTATGAGTATTACTATATTTGCTTTTATTTCACAGCTTTTATGGTAATAATTTTTTATATCACCTATAATTCAAAAACAATTAGAAATTTAAAATTTTACCTTAAAATACATTAATTAGCATTATATGAGTTAGTTTTTGTTTGTTTCTGTCTGTGTTCCTGGTTTATTTTGTTTTCTAACAATACATTACCAGTGAGAATATAATTTAATATCTAATAATATATATTATAATAAGTGTGTATGCTTTACCATAAGATACCCGTTATCCGCATCATCGAAACAAATCAAAGAAAATCTAATAAATAATAAAATAAATATTTAAAAATATTGATATTTCGCAGATCGAATTGAGACTAAAACAAAAACTATACCGGGATCAGTTAATGTATATATTATTTTCAATTAATAACCTATAGGTGAGTGTATCACATAGTCGACTTTCTCAACTGCGCTTTGCTATCTCAGTTGAAGCTGTGTTGCCAAATAGGCCGCTTATCTAGGTTAGCCAGTCGCATGGCCAATTTGCATATCTTGTGTGTGTGTTTATTGTCAATATCAAGGGAGACTTGTGTGTTTTCGAATACTATAAATAATGCAGGGAGTCTGCGGACTGATCACACATTGAAGTTAACAGCCAAAGACAACACCACCATCAACATGTACAAGCTGGTAAGTAGCCTTTGTTTACTGCATCATTCAAATACATTGGATTAACTCGAGATTTGGTCATTATGATAGCTACTGATTGCTGCACCACTTTTGGCCTGCGTCCTGGCTGCTCCTGGACCAGGATCAGATGCACAAATCACACAATATGCCTCAGCGGCAGATGAAAATGGATATGGCTTTCAATATGGACTAAGCGATGGCACCACTTTCTCCGAGGAGGGACAAGGCGGCAAATATGCCAGGGGAGCTGTTAGCTATGTGGCACCCGATGGAACTCCCTTCTCTCTCGTCTATGAGGCCGATGAAAATGGCTACCGACCACAATCCGAGGCCCTGCCCACGTCACCACCTATTCCGGAATATATTCTGAGAGCTATTCAATATATTCAGGAGCATCCTACCGCTGAAGAGCTAGCCGACCGTGAGGTGCGCAAAACCCAGCTTTAAGTGAAACTTGATTAGTCTTAGACTTTAGTTAGTAAGTAGTTCCATTCTTACATCAATTGTGTCACATCGAATTCGAGTACAACTGAATACATACGATTTGTGAGTACCTACAAATGAACCATCGAGTCTAACAAATAAATTGTTGCGATTAAATCGTGTTAATTGGCGTTGATTTCACGCCAATTCAATGCGTGTTGCGCAAAAATTAATTAGTGTGTTATTAACGGTAGAGAAATCACTACAATGCCGGCAAAATCCGATAGATAAAGCCTTGGCTTATCTGACTAAAAGTTGAGTATTCATTAAAGCTCCACCTAAAGCACAACCTACAATGGGGTTAGTGTGCAAATCTCGATGAAAACATGCAATTATATGTAGCAATAATGTTAAAAACCCCTCTGTGTCCTAATAGTTAATTAGATTTTGTGATAAGGCTTATCCAAATGGTTTATTTGCGTGCAATAATACTCTTGTGTACTCTAGCTTACATAGTCTCTTATGTTTGCTGAGTTTTACACCTTGTACGAGTATCTATTGAAAATGTGTTAACACAATATTGTGACACGCAGCTGAAGACATTTCCGATCGTTTACGATTAGATATTTTTAACTACCACATGTTAAAAATAAACACTCGAATTCATTTAAAATTTGAAAGTATTTAAACTGCAGTGTTTGACAGGGCAAGCAGTGCTAGGGTGCTGCTTTAGTAACACTGCTTGTGCAGCGTGCACTGCTTGTGATTGCATACTATTAAAGCAGTCAATTAAATTGCTGTGTAGATCAACGAGTCTTGTATATATATTCATGATAAACTAAAATACGTGTTGTTACTTATATATACTTTACATTTATATTTGTATTTCTATTTGTATATATACAAGAAAAGTATTTAAATGTGTAAATGCTGTTAAGACAGTAATGAATTATTCAATTATGATATTAAAGTTCATCTTTAAGTTGTCTGACTAAAAGCTCTCCTTATTAGACCTTGGCCCAGCCTACGCACCGATTTACAATTAGCTTAAAGCTACAAACCACTGCTAACTATAAGTGATGCATTAATCTGAGAGAAGCGTACGCATTAACTATTCTTGGAGGTTAAGGTGGTCTCTTTGGTTAAATGGAAATTCATTAAGAATATAACGAGCAGTTTCCACACGCACAAACACACATACAAATTTATACACGCATCGGGTGTGGGGCCATCAGTAGGGAAGGCTATTGAAGCAGCCAGGACGAGAAACAAACTCATATCAATTAGACATGCTCTGTGGCGGATATGAGTAGTTAATTAAAAAGATTAAGGCACATGATGAAATTAAGCTCATACGAGCACCACACACATACGCACAGTAATTCAACATATTAGTATGCAAGTATGTATGGGTTTCAGCTTGATTTCAAGTGCGTCCACAATTCAAACGTGAGTGACGATAAATGAAGGCAACCAAATGCCAAATAAATGTACATATATGTTTATTTGTATGTTTATATTTATATATATATATATATATATATATATATATGATTTATGCATAAAGTTGTCTGATTTTTGCATAAATATTACGAGCTATTGTCAACACTTATGCAAATCGCCTGAAAATGAAATAAAACAGAGCCCTCTTTAAATTGACTCACTCTTCCCTTTGCCGTAGTTGCTCCTTGCTGGGTGCTGATGCCGGTCCTTGTCTTTTGACTACCTGGCAAAACAAAGCCTGCTGTGTAATCAAAAACTTGTATTTAACATTTTATTTCCAACTTGATAAACGCTTTGTGGAAATGCGGACTCTATTTGCTCGTCGGTGGGCGTTTGGTCGACAAAAGCGACCTCCTAATTTGCTATGCTGAGTTGCTTATTAGTGTGTGTGTGTGAGTGTGGGTGGGTGTGTGTGTGTGTGTCTTTGTATGGCTGTATCTGGTTCGCATTTTGTTGGCAAGGATGTTTATACATTTTAAAATTTATATACAGAAGCGTACTGCTTTCAGTTCTCTTCTTTTATTATTATAAAACCATGAACAGTTGTCAAAACAATGTCTATTTTTTACGATTCGTAGCGTTCTGAAGAAAAACCTTTTATAAATTATGTAGACATTGCATTTTTTATCAGAATTACGAGCATAAATCTGCAAGAAATATGAGAGAAAGTCTGAATTTTTTGTTTAAAAATACTATTCAACAAGCCTTCTGACCACTAACAGAATATCTTTATACTATATATGCCTTGAATGCTTTTGCTGATAGATTCTACATTCTCCTCTACTTTCAGAGACTTAATAGCAAATTTCACTTTTGCAAACAAATTTTCTGATAATAAAATGATTGTTCCATCAATACATATTAGAAAATCCCCAACGGCTCTATTGAATTGTGCAAAGTGTTGTCTTTTATTAGAACAGCTTTTAATTCATTTATTTATAGTCTCTCTTTGCTGACTGCATAGTCAAGTAATATAGATTAAAAGTGCTTGCTGGCAATAAAAATCAAAAAAAGATGGTCTCGATTCTCAACTGGAAGTTTTTCTCTTTCTCTTTCCATTTCATTTGGACAACAATAATCTCCATAAACAAACAATTTAATGTTCTGGCAATACGAATATTAGTTAGAAACTATGCCAATTGTCGCTTCTGTTGCTATTTGTCCACAGTTTAACCGACTGTGACATATCCAATTCTACCTTTTGCACAGGGCAGAGGAAAAACAAAAAAGGTAGTCGACTAAGAGGGATGCAAGAGGGGTGGGGGGGGGGGGGGGGAATTGTGGATGTAAACCCTTGTGACAGTTCTAATGCAAACAGGGTTTTTCTCTCACTCTGAAGTGGCCAACATTTATATTTGCCAACATACTATACAGAGTCCCAAATGTTCATATTAAACAAAAAATGGCTTTGTTTTGTTACTCTTTCCTGTATTCCGGTTTGGGTTCGAGTACGGTTAAGTCATGGGTTGGTAAACGGTTACTGGATGTGTCACGTAGCCGGCAAAATATGCGAATGAATGGCCGAAAATGACACGGCCAAACACTACTCGGAAGTAGGCAGCAAAATGTGGTAGTCAAAAAACAAGCATTTCAATTAAGCTAAAAGTGAAGAATAGAGGCGGGCACAAAGCAGTTGGCGCGGGGGTTAAAGGGGGTGGGGACTGAACATTCCATTTAAAGCGAGAGAGTTTTCTTTTTTTTTTTTAAACGTACTCAAACGAAAATGATTGTGGGGAATGTTGAATAGTGAACACTCAACTACATCACTTTTCATTTGGAATGCAATTCTTTGAGCTGTCCGGAAATGCGCTGGCTTTATTAATAACAATAGTGTCTGCCAATGGTGTTTTGGCTTTGACAGCCAATGCAGTGTCGAGGCGACGAAATGAAAAATAATCTCTAACAATAATTGCTATAGAAAAGTTTTTGGCTAGTCGAGGGAGGAGGAAGACGACCATTTGGCAGCTGACAATGCGTGGAGGGGGGGGGGGGGAGGATGCGGGTAAAGGAACGCAGACAAACGAAACCAATTTATTTTAAAGTAAAAATCAATAGTCAAGAGCATTGGACAGAGCTTCAACTAACGTTTCGTCCATTAAGTAAAAAAATACCAAACCCCCAAACCCCCCAAACCCTTGAAACCATGACACATTGCCGAAAGTGCGAATGTTCGAATGTGGATCATCAAGAACGGAAATCTTCCTTAGGTGAAGATGCCGCTTAGCCATGTACATCGTGACTTGGCCTAAAGAGTCATTGCGCTTGGCTTGTTCGCAGTTTCCGTTAACAACCTGTGCCCAGTGGCCAACAATGTGGGTCCAAGTACTCATATGCATATATACTATACGAGCGAGTATGTGCTGGTAAAATATGCATTTGACATGTGATGATGAAATTCAATAATGCCTCAACAGAGCCCTTCCCCAGTTTCCGGCTCGTCCACCTTTCCGTTTCCCCATTTCCCATTTCCAGTTGCCTTACACTGTGAGCATAAATTATGGTTATTTCATGCAAGTATTCATCAGTTGAGGTGTATGCACTTCAAGCTAAGACAGAGCGCAGTTTCCATATTTTCGATAGTACTTATACTTAAGTTGATTACCTGAGCAGGTGTGAGCATCTTCGTGGATGCATACTCAAGTACTTCGAGGTGAATAAAAGTGCGTCAAATAAGTGCACTTTGTTTGGCTTTGTTATCGCCGGCGCATTTACTCATTTAAAGCACAATGCAAGGCATACACACATGCCAGCACACACACACACACACACGCGTGCTCTTAAACTTATATAGTTTCACAAATTACTTTCACTGCATGCAGATTATTTCCGCTGCAGGCGTTAACAGTCGCCAAGTAATCGAGCTAACAGAGTGCTGTTAGCAGCCGCTGTTATGTTTAACAGAGCACAGGAGACGCGCCTTTTAAATGGCGCTCGTGTTTCAGTTTTCAGTTCGCATCCGTTCGCTGCCCGTTGAAGGTTGTGTGAGGTGCCAGTGTTGCCGTGCTGCTCGCAAAACTGCTGAAAGACGTCCATTTATTGTTTGCTGTTGCCGTACGTAAATATTAATGTTTGATAAGCTCGCGTCCTGTTTGGCTATCTGCTGTTCTCTCTCTCTGTGTCTGTGTGTGTGCGTGAAACTACATTAAAAAGTTCACACACAAATTGCATTATATCCGCGTTGCGAGATATTGGCGCGCTTTTATTTTTTCACTCGAGCTGCTTTTAGCCAGGCCACAAAGAACATAAAGTATGCATGTAAGAATATGTGTGTGTGTGTGTTTGTGTGTGTGGGAGTACGTGTGCATATATTTTTTACTTACTTCAAATAAGTTTCGGGGCATTTATCGTTATTGTTGTTGTACATTACGTATAAGGAGAAGTGGCGCACTCGGGATTTGCACACGTATTTGCACATACACATACACATACATATACGCATGTGTCCCAAGCTCGTTTATTAAAAAAAAATATCCATTAAAATTCGTGACGGCTGTGGGAGCGATTTGGTCCGATTTGGTTCTTAGGGCCACTTGAAGTCGATTGCCTCGGATTTGTGGGCACCCTTGCACCTGGATTGTCCTGACTTCGGATTGGGAATGGGTATGGGTATGGGGCTTGAGGTGACGGTAAATTAGTTAAAAACAGTCTGATTTACAGCAAGTTTAGTCGCATTAAGGCATTAGCCCGAAGCCACAGTGAGAACCTCATCCGGATGCCAATGCCGATGCCGATGATGATGTTGATGCTCAAAGTTGGGACCGTGTTAGCATATTGGTAATGTGATTTTCGAGGCCCTTTTGTTCACGCCCGGCGACACATGTTGTGGTTCACACACCGACACACAGTTTGAGTTGAAGTAATGCCCGGCGGTGATATTTACATTGTCCCAACCCCGATTTTTGGGGTATACGCAAAATGCTTGGAGGCTGTCAAGTTTCTGCTGCAACTTCATTGCCGAGAGACACATATACTACATACTACATACCATACATATTTAAATGCTTGAACTCAGCCCTAATAATGACCTTAAACTGTACAGCTTGGCACTTAACTGTTGCTATCGGCCATTGGCCACTAAGCCACTTTAATCGATAACGACCAATGCCAACAGTTGGCCTGTGCATACATAATGTACCCACAAATATATATACATATGTGTATACATATATATATATATATATATATGTAAATATTTGATGTCCTTTGGGCAAGTTGGTCGTGACTTTGCTGACGCTGACTTCACGCTTGATTTGCAGTCTAAGCCTGCCACATTTCACTTGTAGGCTTTTGGCCATACCGTGACAGTCGTTGTCATTAGGAGGATGATGACAGAAGTGGAACTGGAACTTGGAGATGCTTCCGGACAGTTGCCATTAAATCTGGAAAGCTTTCAATCCATCTGAATCAGCGCTAAATGGTCGAAAGCCGTCGTCTGGTCAAGTGCCGTTACGGTTTCAATTAATTAAAACAAATTGTGCCCCACAAACTGATGGACTAACCGACTGACTGACTGACTGACTGGCAACAAATTGTTATTTCATTACTTGCATTACTCGTCGAGCTACCCTCGCATCTTTCCAACGTCGCGATTTAAACAATGTGGGCGTTCTGCCTTTTTACCTGCTCTGTTATGCTGTGTGTGTGTGTGTGGGTGGGGAGGGGTAAATCCGAGTTTTTCTTCGCTTTTCCACGCCTGATAATTTTCACTTTGATTGGCTTTTAATTAATGCAAAATTGTTCGGGCTTATGAATATTTGTTATTATCTCTAGCGAGGCAATTAATTTGATTATAAAACGTTTTACAGGCTTTTCGCATTAATGTGATCTCCGTTTAAGCGTAGGACTTAACGAGATAAAATCTGGCCAATTGCAGTTGCACACCGGGCTAGTCATTCAGTTTATCAGTCTGTCAATCATTCAGTCAGTCAGTCAGTCAGTCAGTTGGCAATTGAAAGCAGTTTGCGTGGTTGCGCCTTTTGCTTTGTGTGTCTCATTTCAATTGTCAAGTGATGCTATCAAGTCGAGCTTGTCGTTTGTCGCTTTGTCGTTTGTCGTTTGTCGCTTGTCTTGTTTGTTTGTCTGTTCATTTGTTTGCTTTGCCAGATATTGGCTTGTATGCTTGACAATTGTTGAATGTTTGCAGGTACGATATCTCTCTGTGTCTGTGAATCGGTTGGCATTCAACACTTTCACACAGCAAAACAGTTGCATTCATCGCGTTCAGTTCATTGACTGACTTTGAATTACCCCCCCCACGTCTTTTGTATTCACGAACAATGCACATCAAGCTATTTTATATACTTAAATGTATATATTCTGATATGTATATATATCTGTGATTGTGTGTGTGATTTTCCAAGAGCATTTCAGCACATCGAGCATATACTGTCACCCCTCATCATTCAATGCTATTGATGATAGCTCCATTGGTTATTGGTTATTGGTTATTGATATGAAATCAGATTATCCTTCGCTAAGCATTCTGCAAAGTTGCGCTAGTTGCGTCTTTACATGTGCAACCAAGTGTGATAGCTGTAAAGAAGCTTTCAATCTGCCACGCGAAGGGGCAACGACAACAAAGGAGTTGTAATGGTGGCAATGTGGGGTGGGGGGGGGGAACTTATGTATGTACTTACGATATTAATTGCAGACAAATTAATTACGTTTCTAATTAGCGAAACAGATTTGGGAATAAATGTGAGTGTAATGTTATTGTAATTAACATAAAACAATTAAAGATATTAGTAATAAATGTGACTAGGTGAAATTGGAAATGTAGAAATAAAAGTTGAATTATAATTGAAGTCGTTATATCCGAATATATTTGTGAATTTAAAAAATACTGCCAATTTATACGGTTATGGTTGACTTTGGAATATTAAATATAATGCAATTATTATAATATTTAACAATATTAATTGTTTGTCACTTGTTTAATAAAGTCATACACATTTCTCTATTATGATTAACAGATCAAAGTCTTTAAATAACCATGAAAACTTAACAGTTATGGTCTAAGCTGTCTATATTATTAATTTCTTTATCTTTGGCTAAAGCTAATAAATCTATATAATTTGTAAATTTAATATACACAAGTTCTACTATATTTACTATATTATTACATATTTGTATATTTGTATCCCAAGTTTATGAAAGTCTATAAATAAGACTTAAAACAAAGTTATGCATAAATAACTGGACTACAAAGTTCGTTTCTCATTTCCTATCTTTTCAATCAAGTTTAAAGTTTGTGGAAGTCTTAAAATGTCTTTCAACGTCAAAGCTATTGCCATCAACACCATCGCCTGGGATTTGTGATACTTGAGGCAATCCAAAATTTAGAGAGTGGGAGAGAGAATAACAACAGCAACAACAACAGCAACAGCGTAAGGACATTAGCCATTAGACATTTACGAAGTTGCTTCTCTTTGTTAATTGCCATCATCTTAGCATTTCATTAAAAAGCCTCCTGCGAGCTTTGTCCTTTGTCAGCAAGAGCGCAATCCCAGACCAAGTACAGGATTAAGAACTCGATTTGTAGCGTGTCAATAAATGACTTGATAATCATAGAGAAGGGAATTCAAAATCAACAGCTTACTTTGCGATGGGTTACAGAATGTATGATTTCTTAATTATGTGTACAGACGAGATGAATTGTATCTCTGTATGTGTTTGCATACATAGTAGTACTATATGTATGTGACATTTTAATGGGCAAGCTGAAGAGGAGCAGAGAGCAAGCCGCTTGTTGCTGACAGAACTTTTCATTAAATGGCGAATACTCGTAGGAGCTTGACTTTTGCATTGTTTGTTTAACTTCTTGCCAACCTACATATCGTAGTACAGAACATCATAACAGCAACATTTAACAGTAACAGCAACTAGAACTCTGACTGTAAATATTGACATTGCTACAAGTTTAACAGAATGTTAAACGATACACTCTCTCTCTCGCTCTCTCTCTCTCTGTTGCTGTTACTGTTAAGTTTCTGAGCAGGCGCAAAATGTTCGTCAATTGAATTTCATAGTAATTTCCTTACAATGACTGCAATATGTTTCAGATAAGCGTACGTCGGCTTCTGGGCAGGTCACACTCCCCGCCAGTTTGCGGCAAATCTGAATTGAAATCAGAATTGAAATAGACGCGTTGAATATTACGTCGAAAGCAAAACAAACTCTGAGCCGGCCACAGGACAACGACTCCGCGTGTTTTGGTTTTTATGGCCACGTCTAAATGTTAATGGCTCGTCTATGTGCTGTTACAATTGTGTGTGTGTGTGTGTGTGTGTATGAGTGTGAGTGTTATATATATTGTTGAGATACGACAAATGTGAAAAGTGTCGGCATAATACTAGAAGAAACACATTATAATTGCACAGCAGAAGCAATCTAGTTGATGTCCCCTTCAGGTGAGCCGCAATTTGTGATTCCCATAATGGAATACATTGTTATCGACAGATAGGCGTCATTATTCCCCTCGACTGCCCCTAATGCAATTTGGGACTATTTTATTATATTTATTATTCGATTTGTTTGGGGCACCTTTTGCTCGTCACCGAACAAAATCGCTAGGCCAAATATTTAATTTTATTTTATTTATTTTTGAGATGTCGTGAGCAGCCCACATCCACTTTTGGCCATAAAAACCAGAAACAGAAGCAGAAGCAGAACCAGGGATTGGGTTACCCACTTAAACACTCAATTTTTTATGGCCCCAGACTTAAGTGCACATCTCGTTGTTGGTTTTTGTCTCTTATATTTCACTTTTATAGTTCAGCTTTAATCGAGGCACTTCGAACGTCCGTCGTCCAGCTTGTCAACGTAACCTGCAATTGATTGAGTTACTTTAAAGAAATGAAAAATTAGCTGAAAACTCAAGGAAAACCAAAACTTCAACACAAGCATAAGATATGAAAATATGACTTTTACATTTTGCTTATCTAAATGATTTCTTACCACAGTGCCCCGACAGGTCCTACGAACTTTGCCAGCCCATTAAGCAGCACACACACACACACACACACACACACTCGCATACTCGCACACTCGCATCCTAGTTAATTTTTCAATGTCATTTCAAGGCAGCACAAAATTTGACATAAGCCATTAATAAATTAGCGAGCATTTTGCATGTCTGTCTGCTAATTGAGTGTGAGAGTAGAAAGCGAGCTTTTTGAAGTCTAGCCTCAAATTTGGCAGCACCACAAATCACAAATGCCACCAGGAAAATTCACCACCCATCCTTAACAATATCCGAATTATAAAAGACTCCAAGAAATCAAAACAAAAGTTGAACAGCAGCTGTGCGTTGGCCTAAAGTAATTTTATACGTAGCTTAACCTTTAACGCCATCGCAATCCTTTGTTTCCGCCGACGCCTTTTCGCCGCCTTTCACACATCTTTTAGCGATTTTGACAGAGCTCTGAGTTGTGGAAGAAATATATACTAAATGGCATATAGCCCTCAGTAGTATAGTAGATAGATGGGTGTGTGTGTGTGCGTGGCCCTTTTAAAAATCTTTTCAACAATTCTCAAAATGTTTGCTGAAACGAATTTAGGGTGCGTTGTGGCGTTGGAGTCCTTGCAGCTGTTGCTGCTTGCATACCCTGTAAGGCGAGTCATCTAAAAGCTGGAATGATTTAGCTTCGCTATTTGTTTCACATTATCAATTGTCTAATTTCATTCAAACTCTAGTGCTATCAATTATTTCTTTTGTTCTCTTATAAATACATTAAGTGCTAATCAAACTAATTGATGGTAGTTAATCTACAGTCAGATAAAAGTGAATAATTTGCCAGCTATTGAAATCGTTTACTTTAATAATCAAATAAATTAAACGGTCCAGACTAAGTCTTTAATGAAGAACTCTTACTAAAAAGAATGCAAGCTAAATCTACTCAATATAGGGTATCTGACAGTCTTTAATTTTAAGACAGTTTCTTTGCTTACTTTGCCGTCTGTTGTTATTTCTTGACATGTGTTGCCGCCGCAATAAACCATTTGATTTTTGTACACACACAGCTACAAATGGATGTGTAGGTATGTGTAGATTATGTAAGAAATGTATTATGTCTATGTCTGTTGTACATTGTTATGAATTTTTGTAACAATTTCAATGATTACATATTGTGTACGCATTTTGTTAGCTTAAGCCAAAAGGTAAAGCTTTAAAATGATAGTCAGTACTCAGAGCTGAACTCTCACTGTCAGAGCATAATCTCTGCTCTGTGGTCGTAAAGTGGATTTTGTGATACGTCAACATGTTCTTGTCTCTGGTTAAGATGATGATGATGTCAGTCTGGCAGGTACCAGCTACAGATGTTTATACTGTCAAACGTAAATGTACTCGAGGTGAAAAGAATTTGCTGGGCTAAGGAGTAAGAGTTTATCGCAATTTGCTAGACATCCCTTTGGTGATTATTAAATATCAACAAAATGTTTTCTAAATAAATAGGCAGAGATATTTTTGTCGTTTTTGACTTGTAATGATTAAGAGTTCTATATACTTCTATATATAAAATACATATAATTTAACTTGTGGTTAATAAACCTCGTATTTTAAGCTACATCAAACTTAAGCAATTTTATGCTTGACAATTTCTCTACGTTTTCAGAGAATGCATTCATGATACAAAGTATTAAAAGAACAAAGATACTGTCGAGTAAATAATTGCATTATGCTCATATTTCCAGTGTCTGGCAGCAATTAGTGTAATTATCTAAGAGAATGTATGTACTTGGTCTTCTTGCTGTTGTGTGACCAGCAAAAGTTTTTATTAAATTATATTTAATTTTTAATTTGTTAGGAGCTCATGAACTGGCCAACTCTCTGCGGTCGACCGCTCTCTGGCTGCAATTGAGTTGAGTTGGGAGTTGATGCTCTGTAAAAGCAAAGAGTGAAGAAGATTTTGGGTCAAGCGTGACAGTAGTCCGAGAGACATTATAATAACATCCATCATGCTGGACTGTATTGGGATGACACCAATACCAACACCAACACCAACACCAACAAGAGTTAAGGCTAAGGCTGTTCGTTGAGTAAACACTACCAATTTTTGTTTACCAAAAATACTGCTGCTGTTGTTGGTTTTGTTTTCTGTTTTCGGTTTTTTGATGTTGATGGTGCGTTTAGGGGCAAATGAAAGTGGCCTTTGAGGGCCATTTGACGTGCTGATTTGGCCATGCGCTCCTTGTCTGAATCTGTATATATGTATATAGACCAATAATAAGCCATTTCGTGCACATAATTGGCAGGGGCAGACGCAAAATAAATAGCCATAATTAATGTATACTCCTACAACATAAACATAAATGTGACCTGACCGAAATACAAAAAGTGGCCAAAGCTCACGATGCAGAGCAAAAAGCGGAAGCCGCAAGGCGAGAGCTACGGAAATTGTTTGTCATCGCGCTGTGTGTGTCTTTCTCTCACTGTGTGAGTGTGTGTATCTGCTTGTGCAATACTTGCGCTGGAAAGTATGCTATAAAGGCTATTTCTTCATTGATACGCAAACAAGCGAGCGATTTGTAACGGTATGTCATTATATATCGTATATGTATACATACATATCGTACATGTATATGTTCTGTATTCGGTATTCTGTATATATCGTAAATGGTCGATTGTGTTCACGTTTAAATTCCTTCTCTTTTTATAGCCTGTGCCCATTAAAAATGGTCAAAAAAGGCTATAATGAATTTGTGTGAATGTATGTAACAGGCAGAAGGAAGCATCTCCGACCCTAAAAAGTATATATATTTTTGATCAGTATCAATAGCCGAGTCGAATTACACCTGTCCGTCTGTCTGTCCGTCCGTCCGTCCGTCCGTCCGTCCGTCCGTCCGTCCGTCCGTCCGTCCGTCTGTATGAACGCGTGGATCTCAGCAACTATAAGAGCTAGAGACTTCAAATTTGGAATGTAGGTTCCCGAATACCATACGCAGATCAAGTTTATTTTCAATTTTCGATATCAAGTCCCGTTGGTTTTAAAATTAAAAAAATCACCATAACATAAGCAATGTTAAAGCTAGAGACCTGAGACATGATAAAAAGCTTGTGCTTAATGTGTCCTGAAAATTTCATCGCGATGCCCCGCCCCCTTCGCCCATAACTCGGAAAAGCTGATAACAAGAGCAGTTTAATAGCTAGAGATTTGGCACACATGGTGAGTATCCTACTCTCAATGAGTGCTACAAATTTCAGTACGATCGGATATTGAACTCAGAAGTTATTCAAGAAACAAATTTATGCAGCGCAGCAGATGCGTTGCAGCGCAGTAGCAGCGCAGTCGCTGCGCCGCGCCGACGATATAATGAACGAAAAGACGCATTTGTTCATGTATGTTTGATATGCCTTTCGTCTGCTGTGGCGCCAAACATAAACAATCAACAGCCGCAGTCCAGTGTTGCCAGACTATCGCAAGCAAAATCGACTTCAAGCGATATATTTTAATCCCATTATAATGAAAATACTTTTCTTTGAAGACCTGCACAGGGTATCCTACTGTCGCGCCCGCTCGACTGATCGGCTTGTTTTTTTTGTTGCTTACCAGAAACACCATCGAAAATTGGCAGAAACAACAGAGGAAAATGTGTTTTGTGGGCGAGGCTGTCAGTGGCTGATTGCGTTGACAAAATCGCATTGACAGCCGGCAACCATCGGCGCATCCTGCGGATATTTCGAACGATTTTTATGTTCATTTTTTTCTCACTTAAAAAAAAAAGGATGAATTTCCCGTGCAATATTCAAATCTAATTTCACACAGTGATTTTCGAATATAGCATGTGATGTGATGTGATGTGCGTGAAGATTTCAATCATTAAAATTTTCATAAATTTTAATCGGATTATAGATTGTATTTCCCGCAAATAATCAAAAAATTGATTGACATGCAAAATGAAAAGCAAGTGAAAACATCATTATTTTTTTAGAAATTAAATTATTTAAAATTATTTTCCATTGCTTTGGAGTTGTATTAAATTTTATTCAGACTAAACTCGATAAAGTGATTAACTAAATGAACGAATAAATTCGCTAAATATCGTTTTTCCAGTTCGTTTAGTCTAGTCTGCTTAGTTTGCCTCATTTGTCGGAGTTTCAATCTTCATTAAATATATTTAAATTTATATTCAATTTGCACTGTCTATTATACAAAACTTCATCAGCTTTACTTTGTGAATCCTCTAAAAAAAAAACTCATTACCCGCACTATATTATTATTTTCCCGGCGCTTATACTTTAATAATATAGTTCTTGGGCGCAAATTAGATTTGCAGCCACAGTTAATTTTCGTATAATTTAGCGAGACTTTGAGCCAGGTCCCAAAAACTTCAATCAAGCGCAAAGCCTTTTTATTTTGATAATAGCCAAAATTAAATGAATGCAAACTGTTTTACCGAATTTTGCCGCTGCACAAAGGATGTCTCAAATTTATTCGCCCCGCTCTCGAGGGTGCCATTGTCATTGCCAAGTGGTGACAGCTGCTCCACAGTTCCATTGTTGTTGGTGTTACTTTCATGTTGTTGTCTTAGCTTACTTATGCTGTCTAGAGTCTTTTGTGCCAAACAACGCGCAACTCGCTACGCTGACATTTTTATTACAAAGGCTCATGAATTTTATTTAGCACGAAAAAAAAGCCAAAAAGAAGCCCGACACTGCTGCTGCTGCCAATTTGATGAGACTTTTGCTCAATTTGTTGTTGCTGTTTGTTTTTGGCCTTGGCTGCATCTCATGTAGGCAAATGGCGTGACAGCAACCAGAAACGGGAAGCAGGAACTGGGCAGGAAGGCAGGAAACAGGAAGCCAAAGACGGCGAAACTATGCGCCCAAGATTACGAAAATTGTTTACACAATGCGCCAGCGTGGAATGCGCTGCTGCCCACAACAACTCTGATTAAAAAAGTTTCACGTTTAACCACTTGAGTTAGTAACGCTTACACATAGTATACTCTGGCATATATATATACATATGTGTGTGTGTGCGTGTGTGATATGTGTGTTTTGATTGCGTGTGTGTGTATTAGTGCGTGGCTAGACAATCAAAACTTTTGTGCTCGCAGATCCCCAGCAAGTTCAAAGTTAACCCAACCACAAAACACACACCTAGCGACCTCAGATTTCTCAACTCTGAGCTTCCTTGGTGACTATAAAATTAATGAAGCGCCTCAGCCACGAGCCTTTAGCTCTCGGCCATTGCCATTGCCATTGCCATTGCCATTGACGCAACAGAGACATTAAAGTTGTCGCTTTCGTTGTCGTTGTCGTTGTCGTTGCTCTGTTTCTTATTGACAATGTTGTTGTTGTTGTTGTTGGCTTTAGTGTCGTGCCGGCTTTCTCATTGCCAATGCTTATTTAAATATGCACATAAAAGCTACGGACTCTATTCGGGATTTATGGCCTACGGGCCATGGGGGCTTTTCTTTTGGGTGCGTCTCGCCCGCTTTTGTGGCTAATCTCTGATGTACACTTAATTATGTAGCACGCTTGCTGATTGCCGACGATCTACTATGTGCAGTCATTCAACCCTTTCTCTACTCAGCCAAAAACCCACAGGGTATTCCGCCCTATGTTTATAAAAGTTTAAGTACGCTTAAGGAAATTGAAATTTGTGCATTGCCATATTTATTCGTACTCATAATACACAAAGCGAAAAATTCAAGTATTTCGTTCTTAAAACAACACACACAATCAAGTTTGATTTCTTACTCAGCTTGAAATTACTTAATTCAAGTATTTCGATCTAATTTGAAGTGCTAAATTCTAAGTATTTTAGTATTTTACAACGTATTAAGCCGTTCATCTTTTATTCAAGTACAATTCAAACTTGATCCTAGTCCCTTAGACTTTGTAAGTGAGTACACAAGCATTTTAGAATAAGAACATGATACTTAATACTTACAGACTTTAATCACAATGTTATAAACTTAATTTGTATGTAATATGAGTATCACTTCTAAAATACTAAGACTGGCAACAGAAATTATACTGTTAATTAAGTAAACTGCTCTTCATTTCTAGTAAATCAAGAGTTTAACTTGTTGTAAGACTCCTTTCATTTGTTTTCAATAATCGCAAATAATTAAAGTATCTTAGTACGACTTTTTTCGCTCTGTGTAGCAAGTACAGGTATTGCAAAGTGAAGCACTTAGCGAAGCTCTTGGGGTTTGTCAGTTTGTTGCATTTTTCGTGACTTTATCGCATGGCCTTTGTTGCTTTGTGTTTGCCAACTGGCAACTTGCAAATGCCATGTAAATTTCATATAGTAAATGTTGTTAGCGTGCCAGCCAAAAGTATGATACATTTTTTACTATTTCATTGGCCCTTTCTCCGACGGCGGCAATGCAAATAAATTGCCAAAAGCAAAGCGCTAAAAATTCATGAAGAGAAAACGGGGAAATGAAAGGATGAGAGTGAGAGTGAGAGAGGGAGAGAGGGGGGCGCTAAAACCCACTGCACTGCATGCAAAATTGAGTAAAAGTTCGCAGTTGCAAGTTTGCCATGTGCAAAAAGTGAGCGAGCAAAAAAAAAAAAAAGTTTCTCGAAATTGAGCAGCTGGCAAAAAGAATCGGAAAATTCTTTTAACAACTTGCCCAGCATTCCACCAATTTTACACAACGCTGCCTGCCATGCCATAAAGCAATCAATTTGTACCCCCTCCCGGTCTCAATCTGCGGGATTTGATATCGAGCCAACACCTTTAACAAGAGCAGCCACTTCAAAAAAACAGTTTGTGGACATGACGACATGACGAACGAACTGTTCGACCGTTAGCGTAATTGTTTTTAAGCGAAATCCTTTAGGGGGTGTGTCATTGTCCTTGGCACCATTCACAGTAACCATTAATCATTTAAATACTACTAGTAGTCGAACAAACAAGCTAGATAGATATACATATCTGAAACGCTTAGCAACAACGAGTATTTGCAATTAGTAGTTTATTCATTACAATTCTATAAAAAATATGAATTTGAATTGACTTACTGCCTCCTCAGTTCCTCCGTCTCTCCCTCATTAGGACTCTGAATATCTGTTAACGCCCTGAGCTATTTGCTCGTTTGAATGAACAAAGTAATATGCGCTTGTCATGCAATGCAATGATTATGACTGGGGCAAAGCGAATGAACACGAAAAACGCATTTTATACAGCCGTGTGGAAATCCAAAGGTAATTTAAAATTAACAACAAGGACACGACAGGTACAAATTAGATATGCAATTGTGCTGCAAATTACGATGACTTTCCACACAGTGTGCAGTGCACAGATTGTTAAATGTAACTGAAATTGTTGTGTTGCAGACAACACAACAACTATAAAAGAAATGATAGAGAGTCACGACAGTTATTTGTGTAGGCCAAATGGCGATGAGCGAGAGAGATAGCTAGCTAGTTGCGGATCCTGAGGATAGAAGGAGAAAGCAGAAGAAAAGTTAAGCATGCACGTCTTAAGTTGACCAGTCACATTAATTTCTAATGAAAAGTAAAAGGTCACACTACAAATAAAATCAAATTACTAAATGACTGGGGAACATTGTTTGTCTCATTTGGAGATCTATAAATAACAGCATACTTCTAGGCTGAGGTTAAATTGTTAACAAAACTAGCTCTTATAGTTGCCGAGATCCCCGCGTTCACACAGACGGACAGACAGATAGACAGACAGACGGACGGTCGGACAGATAGACGGACAGGTGTCAATCGACAGGGCTATTGATACTGGTCAAGAATATATATACTTTATAGGGTCGGAGGTGCCTCCTTCTGCCTGTTACATACATTCACACAAATTCATTATACACTTTTTTGCCCATTTTAAATGGTCACAGGGTATAAAAACCTGATCTAAAATTAAACTCATACACATAGCCAATTCTTACTTTCACCTAAAATAACTTGGCAACAATTGAACCATAGCAAATCGGTGAAATTTTGTAAAATGTGTGTGCTGTCCAGCTCAGAGTTGTGAGTTCGTCTGCTGATAGTATATGATTAAAAAGTTGAGCCAAACTTTGGGATTGAATTCGCGAGCGGGGGGAGGGGGGGGAAGAGTGTTTCATGTTGTGAGTGTGCTAAGCAAACTTTTAATTATTACACACTTGTGACGTACAATTTGTGCGCGATGTTGCAAGATTATAAAGTTTGTAGAGTTCAATTATGTACGAGAAGAGTATTGTCGTGAACGCTTTTTGCGCTAATTTGGAGGAGTATAAAGTTGTTGTTTGTGTTGTTATTTTATTTGGCGTCGTGCCTAAAATATTAAAATCAGAAGGCAAGTACCCTATTTCTCACATTCTCTCCCTCGCACAGCCTTTGTTATTGTTTTAGGTTTTGACTTAAATAACATTAAATTTGTAGTTGTTATGTTTAAAACGTTATTCCACTATTGGCCTCCCATAATTGTTGAGACGGCCGAGCAGCGACGTCGCTTTGTCTATCGAACCTTCATCATTCTAGCCTGTTTTTCGATACTGGCCTTGGCTCAATGGTTGACCCTGATGTTCTTGCCGCGGTATGGAGTGTGTGATACGTGTACTCACTATTGCAGACTACCTCATCTCACAGATCCAGCATACTGAACGTGGCAAAGAACCATGAATCGACATTTGTCGTAACCTTTTTCGCAGGCATGCTCTTCTTTCTGGTATTCTCGCTGAGTGATCAAGTACGCAGAATGCAATGCATGAATTGGGTAATTGTTTTGGTAATTGTCGAGTGTGAGATCGTGTCCATTGCTCTGCTGGCTGTCGGTAGCGGTTGGGTTTATTTCGCAATTGGTCTGATTGTTGCCCTGCTGATTATGGTCCTTGGCATGCTGCTGGGCTTCCTTATGCCGGTGAGTCAGAGAAATTGAGCTGATCCCCATGCTTATTTGACCTCTTCATGTAGTATGACCTCACCGGGAATATACATTTCTTGTTTACTGTGACCTTCTGCACATTCATGTTCAGCATCTATGTTGCCGTCTTCCTGGCAATCCTGCGCTTGACTTGGCCCTTCTTCGTTTATGCTGCAGTCATCGCATTGATGGTGTTGCCCGTAAGCCTGTTACACTTGCCTTTGATAACTATAGTCCTTCACCTATCACATATCACCAACACGCATACACACACACAGACACACTTGCACACTCGCCATTTGCAGGCTCTCGTGTATCACATGCAGTATATACTGGGATATGGAACTGTACGGGCGAGCCTGAAGGATGACAAGCTTGCCGCACTGCTATTGTTTACTGATTTTCTGGCCTTGTTTATGCTAACCTTCTACTGGCGTCCCACCCGTGGCGACAAACAATAAAAGTCATGTTTCGCATCCCCCCCCTCGTAACCGACAGAAGTGCGGCGACTGAGGGGTTCGTCTCTATTCAAGCTCTTTCACTCTCAGACATTCAACCATTCTCAATCGGAGTCTGTCCGACAGTGGTTTCATTACGCAGCCCGTGGGTCCTAGTATGTGCAACATTATACGATCCTTGCATCCAATCACTCCATCACCATCGCAATCCACAGGATATGTCTTCATGTAGGCTCTCACAATTTCCGCACCACAGTCGGGATTTGATACACAGCTCCCATAGTCTGAAATGGTGTTTAGCCAGGTTAATGGTCAATCAATGCCGGGGCCATCAAGTGTCTAAAGAGTTCACATTACCCTCGGTACCAGCTGCCTTCGTTGAACGCGTCGCATCCCGCCAATAAGCCCTATAGATGCCATAGATGCCGTTCGTGGATTTCAGATTATTTTCAGTTGCTGTGGCTGCAATGCACTCCAGGCAATTGTCATTGACCAGTTCAGAGCTCAGGGCGGCTTTAAAGAGTGAAAAAAATGACAGTACATTATTAAAAATGAATCGATATTGAAATTATTTATGTTTTTAATGTCGAAATTTAAGTATTTATGTAATTTAATTGATGTGAGTTTTATTGTATATGTGATAACAAAATGTGCAGGACATTATTATAAATCAATCGAAATGACAGTTTTTTTTTATTGTTTTTTAATTTAATTGAAGTACTTTAATGTGATTTTAATGTGTATGAAAACATGATAAGGTAATCGTGAAAATGTTGAAGGAAGTCAAGGCTGAGGATATCTTAGATATTGATATAGATATGTACCAGGTAAAGGGCATTATTTTGAATCAATTGAAACTGCAATTACTCATTATTTTAATGTCCCAATTAATGTATTTGTTTTAATTTAATTAAACTTGTTATACTGCTTACAAATGTACATTTAATATAATCTATTAGAATGTGTTAATAGATAAAGTCGATGGAGAGTGTGTGCAGGGTATCATTCAGTTGGGCATTGGCTACAAGACCAGTAGAAATTGCAATTATTAATGATTTTAAAGTTGATGTATAAGACTATTTACTAATTTCATTGAAACACTCCTACAAACATTTATATTTAATTAAATTTTATGAGAAAATATCATCAAATAATGGGACATTATTATGGGCCAATCGAAAATGTCTTTATTATTGTTTTTAATGTCGAAGTTCAAGTAGTTGCTGAAATTTAATTGAGATGTGAATTTAATATATATGTAGGTTCAATTTAAAATGAAAAACAAGCCGATCAGTCGAGCGGGCGCGACAGTAGGATACCCTGTGCAGGTCTTAAAACAAAAGTATTTTGAGAAAACTAGCTATAAATTGCCCTTTTTTCCAGCTTTTTCCAATTGTACGCGAAGGGAGCACATTAAGCTCAAGTTGCTTACAAAATCTCAAGTCTCATTGCTTAAGTTATGGGCATTTGAAAATAAACTTGATCTGCGGAAAGTATTCAGGAACCTATATTCCAAATTTGAAGTCTCTAGCTCTTATAGTTGCTGAGATATACGCGTTTATACAGACGGACGGACGGACAGACAGACGGACAGGTGTCAATCGACTCGGCTAATGATACTGATCAAGAATATATATACTTTATAGGGTCGGAGATGCCTCCTTCTGCCTGTTACATACATTCACACCTTCGCAATAAAGCTGTTAAAGCAAGTGTGCTGGGTATCTGTCAGTCGGGCAGTGCCTACAACCATGATGAATAGAGTTTAAAGGGATGGAATATTATTATAAATCAATCGAATGTTTTATTATTTATGTTTTTTTTTTAATACAGAAAGCCAAGCATTTGCTTTAATTAAATTGAAGTATTTTAGCTAAATTGAATATTAGATGTGTTTATTAATATTAATATGAATACTATATGATAAGAGAATTGCCAGCAAGTTGATGGCAGTGTATATAGTAGAAATGTCAGAGTCTGGCAGAGTACTATTGTGACTAAGTAAGAGAAAACTTACCCACAGCAGTGGGTGCAGTGACCACAGAGGAAGGAAGTATTACATCACTGGCAGTCTCTTCTTGTTGTTCCTGTTGTTGCCACTTCTCCGGCAGATCGTAATGTATGCGTCCCAAGTGACTCTTCTGTTGTATGTGCAAGATTATGGCACCAATGATGAGCATGAGAGCTAAGAAGATGGCAGAAGCGCTTAGGAGGTTTCTAATGCGGCACTTGTCATGCCTGCTGAACCTGCGCTCCCTCGAAAACGCCTCCTGGTTGGGCACTTCCACATAAGCAGCCTCCTCAGCTCTGGGCTGTGCCGCACTTCCATTAGAAATCGTGGCCATCTCAAGTTAGCGACTAAGTTAATCAGAGAACTTAATTAAATGCCTGTCGACGCTCAACTGAGATGTCACCCTTCGACATGCTGCTTTGTGGCGCCGCAACAAATTTACAGGTACTGGCAGATAACCCCAGAGTGAATACACTCACACTCACACTCACACACTCGCAATCGTAATCGTTTGGATGAGAGATGAATGTTTTTGCTTTGTTTTTTTTTTGAATTGTAATTGACAGTTCTTTGCGGTCTCGCCAACGTTTCTCTATCTCGCTCAGCTCGAGGCTTATCTCTGCCAGCCTTAAACCGCAAATCGTGCTCACATATTTTTGTTGGCTATCGCCGTACACTGTCGACTACTGCTGGCAGCCACTGTAATGGCTGCTGTATTTGCACGCTCTGAGCATAAAACGCAGATGTACGCGCCAGATTAGGTGTCGATTGCATTTGTTACTCGTAGTTCGAATTCGCACATGATAACTTGTGGCTGGCAGTAAGGGATTGGAATGGAGTCCAAAACAAAATGGGGAAACAGTCAGAACACCTCTCGCATTTATATGCAGGTATTGTAAGCAAATATGAGAAATTGTATGACACATAACAAAAACCGATGTGGCAGTGGCAGTGGCAAAGAAACCACTTTGCAAGCATGTGCCACAAAACAGCGGCGTCGCTAACAATTGGCAATAGGGGGCGGGGAGAGTGGGGCGGAGGGTGTTTAATGGGGTAAGTCCGACTGGCAACTTTAGTTGACAATTGTTAATGACATTGCATCTGAGAACTTTACTAATGTAAGATACGTACTGTAAATGGATTCTTCTTGCATTTATCACTTTTTTGTTCACTGTTTGGAATAAGCGTGAATGAGTGTGAATACAGTTGAAATGAAATTACCATTGGATTGTAAGATTACTTAACTGTCAGAATTACTTAATTTTATTGTCATTTATACATTGGATTGTAAGACAACTTTCTTAACTTAATTCTCACTTAAACATTGTATTGTAAGACAACTTTGTTCAGAATTGCTCAGCTTCATTCCCAATTACTTTATATTTTTTTTAGACCCTTTACTTTAAAAAAGTAAAACGGGTCTATTAAGTTTGTCAAAAAAAAATGTGCGTAACAGGTCGAAGGAAGTCCGGCAGACCCCATAAAGTATATATATTCTTGATCAGTATCACCAGCCGAGTCGATACAGACGGACGAATAGACAGACGGACGGACAGACTGGCAGACGGACGGACAGACGGGTAGACGGACGGGCAGACGGACGGACAGACTGTCAGACGGACAGACGGACGAGCAGACGGACTGACAGACCGACAGACGGATGGACAGACTGGCAGACGGACGAACAGACTGGAAGACGGACAAACTGGCAGACGAACGGACATACGGGCAGACAGGAAGACGGACGGACAGACGGGCAGACAGGGAGACGGACGGACAGATGGGCAGACAGGGTGACGGACGGACAGACGGACGGACAGACTGGCAGACGGACGAACAGACTGGCAGACGGACAAACTGGCAGACGAACGGACATACGGGCAGACAGGAAGACGGACGGACTGACGGGCAGACAGGGAGACGGACGGACAGATCGGCAGACAGGGTGACGGACGGACAGACGGATGGACAGACGGGCAGACGGATCGACAGACGGGCAGACGGACGAACAGACGAAAGGACAGACAAAGGACAATCTAGCCTTATAATTCTACATAACTTTATCAGCATATCAGTAAACTAAAGATCAAAACGGACATTTATATACAATTCTACTGAGCTATATTATTATTTCAGTATAAACTAAAGAACAAACTGAAAAATTCCATACATTTCTACATAACTAGAGTATTCTATAAGTAAACTAAAGAATACCATAAATATTTAGTCATGCCTGCATGTAAGAAATACCATTAACATTAATATGTTAAGTACGTTTTAAAGTTACAATACGGAAATGTTCACTCATAACGTTGAGTTTCAGCTTTTGCAATCATTTCACATCCTGTTTTTTTATTTACTTGGTGCTTCAAAAGTTATTTTAATACTGCAAGTGTTTGCTGTTTTTGTGCTTCTTGGTTCGTTGGCTTTCAAATGTCCCCATTGTCTTAGAGCGTTGCCATTTTGCTTGGCCAAAATAATTTGCGTATTTTTTTTTTGTCTTGCAAACTGAAAGAAAGAAAGAATCGCTTCGAGCAGTGGAAAACCCGAATTCAATTATGATATCATTTCAAGTAGTTCTCTTTAATGGGTTTTGTTGCCAATGCCAAAGCCAATGCCAAAGCCAATGCCAACGGCAGATGGTTTCAGGGGGGGGGGGGGTTAAGCAAGGAAGGGAGGAAACGACGTTGGACGTTGTCTTTTCAAATGAATTTGTGTGCATTACAAACTCAAACTCAAACTCAAACTCGTATGAGTACTCGTTAAACGGGGCGAATTCTTTTCTAGTAGCATACTCGTATTTTCCAACCGAATTCCTTTTGAACCGCGGCGATTGCATTTAAAAGCGCTGGCGGAAACTGGAAAAGTGAAAGAGTGACAGAGAGAGAGGGAGAGGGAGAGGAAGAGTAAGAGGGGTAGAGAAGTGCTCTAAAATGAGCAAAATAGCGAGCCCTTTGCTGTACTCGATTACGGTCGGCACTTTCCGGTTTCGATACCGTTCATTGCCCTGCCCCCCCCCCACTGGCCACGCCTATATTTGAAAGGAAATGCAGCCAAACAGAGGATGGTGGGAGCTGGGAGTTGGGAGGTGGGAAACTGCTATTGTAGCCCGAACACGTAGTGAGCTAAAACAAAGTTAATTAGATTTGTTGCAAGATGGTCATTATTGAAGCCAAATGGTGCCCGTTTGAGGGCCATCGTCAATCCCCTTTTAATGGACAGCCACAGTGCAGTCAATTTGAAATTTGTAAGCGACATTATTATTATTATGTGGTTTATTCGCCCGGAATGGTTCGTGTTCATGCAATTACTCGGATGAATGTAAGACAGCTGCACAGGCAATCTTTATGCATTTCACGCTACATTCGTTCGCAAATAAAACATGATTTTATGCATTTTGCTTTACAGGAGCAGAAACAGAAGTTCTACCTGGTCAGCAACTGGAATATACTATTAGTAAAGATACAGAGTTCTATGTAAATGTTGGCTTGTTAACGCCGACAAAGTTTGAAAGATTGAAAATGCAAATGGCAGTAACAGGAACTGACTGACGACAGCAACGTGGGCAAAAACTAATTTTGTGGCTGGAAAAACAAGCAATCAAGTGAATGCAAGTTCACAGGTTGTACGCTGCGTATGCGTAATAAGCAGCAGCACGTACATATACTAGAGAGAAGAGGAAAGGGAGCAGCAGCAGCAGCCGGAGCAGGAAGAGGAGGTAGTCGACCATTAAAGTGGCGGAAATGACACAGACGAAATGTATCGCTGCAAAAATTGGTTCTGTGCGCGCAGCAACAACAACAACTATGTCGATGTCGCACTAAATGAGCCCGGAACAACACCAGCAAGAACAACAACAACGGGTACAACAACAGCAACAGCAACACCATTATTGGCCAACAGCAACAACACTAATAGCGTCAATAGAGCTCGCAACAAAACCAATAGCCATCAACAGGCAAACGCCAGATCCACGCCCACCGATGAACAACCGCAGTCAGCAGAAGCAGCAAGAGGATCCGGAGGAGTAGGAGGTGCTGCCCATGTGGTAACCTTTCTAGAGGATGCACCGAGTGGCAGTGGCAGCAACGGTGGCATAACCAGCAGCCGCATCGTAACCACCGCCGAGCTGCAACAGGCTCACCTGCTGGAGCACCACTCCAATTTGGATGCCATTGAGCAGGCGGACGATTTCATTTACGGCCCCGGTGCGGGACTTTCGCTCTGCGACGATAGTCTGCCCTCGGCCAAGAATTGCTACAGACTCGTTATGCTCGGGTAGGTACACTGTTGAAAACAATGACTGCTTTCTATCATTAAGAACAGTTGTATTGAATATTTAATTATAAAAGAAAACAACAGAAAATACAGAAGAACTAAAATAGGTGGACGTGTAATCAATATTATTTGTCTAAATTTCTAAAGAACCAAAAATAATTTCCATTTCAATATGAATGTAGAAAAATGTTCTATTATGTTTTCTTCATGGTATGTTATTATTATATTATGTTTTCTCTATTTTTAGACCCTTTACTTTTTTTAAAAAAGTAGAAAGGGTCTATTAAGTTTGTCAAAATGTGCGTAACAGGTCGAAGAAAGTCCGGAAGGAAGTCCGTATCAGCATCACCAGCGGAGTCGATATAGCCATGTCCGTCCGTCTATCCGTCCGTCCGCCCGTCCGTCCGTCCGTCTGTCCGTCCATCCGTCCGTCCGTCCGTCTGTCCGTCCGTCCGTTTGTCCGTCCGTCTGTCCGTCCGTCTTTCTGTATGAGCGCCTAGATCTCAGAGACTATAAGAGCTAGAGTCACCAAATTTGGTATGTTGGTTCGTCTATGGGCTAAGCAGATCAAGTTTATCTTATAATTTTGACACGCCCCCTTCCGCCTCCAAAAAATATTGAAGCTAGAGTACTGAGTTTTGGCAAACAGGATGGGAATCAGGTTCCTAATGTATCCTGAAAATTTCATCTCGATCGGATAATAAACTCGGAAGTTATTCAAACTCAATATCACTGTGTGTCGGACCAAAGGAAAAAGAAGAGCATATTGACGTTACAACGTGTTATGGGGAACTATTAGTGTTACTCTTATTTCCATTTTGAAGAATAAGTAAAGGGTCTCTCATAGTCGACTTCGACTGTAGCCTTTCCGACTGGTTAATAATAAAAATGTCTTCTCTATGTTTCAGTAATTAAGATTTCGGTCTTAAGAGTTAGAGTCTTCGTTAAAAATGAATTGACATTTAAAGTTGTACGTCTTTGTGCATTTATGTTTACTCAACTTTCTATAGTTTTAACTTAAATTAAGCTTTCGGTCTCATAATTAAGAATTTACGGCGATAATAATGCGTCAAGAGAACAAAAACTTTTCGTATCAGTGTATAAGTAGTTGAGTTTCTAGACACTTTTCTTTACTTGCTGTTGTTGTTGCTATTATTGTCTTCTCCTTTTTCGCAGCTCCTCACGCGCTGGGAAATCGTCGATTGTGGCACGTTTTCTGGGCAATCGGTTTGAGGAGGCATATACGCCAACTATTGAGGAGTTTCATCGTAAATTGTATCGCATACGAAATGAGGTCTTTCAATTGGATATTTTGGATACTTCTGGCTATCATCCGTTTCCCGCAATGCGTCGTTTGTCATTTCTAACGGGTGAGTCGGGTGTGCAATAGTGTGTGTGTGTGTGTGTGTGTGTGTTAACCGCAATCGTATCAAACGCACGTTTCATCACTTAAGCTCCCAAGTGCCTGGCGCTATTAAATGTGCTATAAATTATCATAAGAATCAGACGCAGCTGAAGAAGTCTGTTGTAGTCACTCACACACACACACACACACACACACACACTTACAGACAGTGCCCATTTTGGCTGTCAAAATGGAACTTAATAAATAAGCAATAAATTTGCATCAACTAAATCGTTAAAGGATAAATATTTGATTTGATTTGATTTTGTTTCGTTATGTTTTGTAATTGCAGGCGATCTCTTCATATTGGTATTTAGCATGGATTCTCGTGAATCTTTCGAGGAGGTCGTACGTCTTCGGGAGAATATACTGGAAACCAAATGGGCTGCACTCAATCCCGGATCGGGATTCAAAAAGAAAAGTCTGCCAAAGATACCGATGATATTGGCAGGCAATAAATGTGATCGCGATTTCAAGTGAGTCAGTGAGTTAACTAATTTTATGGCCTAATCTCAGTATGATATTCTTTATAATAGAACTGTTCAATTGGATGAGGTAATGGGCTATATAGCTGGCCAAGACAATTGCTGCACTTTTGTGGAATGCTCAGCACGTCAGAATTATCGCATTGATGATTTGTTCTATGCTCTGTTCATGGTGTCTAACTTGCCCCTGGAGATGACACCGAATCACCATCGACGTCTGGTATCGGTCTTTGGTGCCCCCTCGCCACTGCCCCCGCACGGCTCAGCTGTTGGTGGCAGCAAGAAGAATGCACTGTCCATCAAGCGTCGCTTCAGCGATGCCTGTGGCGTGGTCACGCCCAATGCCCGACGTCCCAGCATTCGCACCGACCTCAATCTGATGCGCTCCAAGACGATGGCCCTCAACGAGGGTGGCGAGGGCGGTGTACGCAATACATCCCGCTGGAATCGATGTGCCGTCATGTAAGCCGATCTGCGGATTGAAATAGAGATACCCCCCGGCGTCCATGTGATAGTAGTGAGAAGCGGTCATTGTCTGGGACATACATACATACATATATTTTAATTTTAAACGCAGCGTTTGGGTGATTTCGATATGTAATGTAAATACTTGAATACTTAAATGGTTTAGCCTAAGTCAAGTTAAAGTAATTAATATACATATATATAAATATGCATTTTGCATTTTGCATTTCTCGCATTGTTATTAAACTATCTGCAAAAGTAAACACGTAGAATATTAACAATAATTCGAATTAATCACACACACACACACAGAAAACAGAAAAAACACACAGTTTCCAAACCAATCGGAGTTGCAATTCTTTCCTTGCCCGATTTCCAATTCCAATCTATTCCATTTACAAACGTATTTTGATTGTTGTATTTTTTATACTCAAATGGCACATACTCTATATACAATTAATTGATGCACCAAATGAATAAAAAACAAAAAACCAAAAGGCAGGCAGACAATAATGTTATGAAGTACTTGGAATTGGTACTTGTTATTCGATTCGATACGATTCAGTTTTAGATTTACATGGAATTTGAATCAAATGAAATGATATGATATTGCTAATTTAATTGTTATTGTTAATTGTTGATGTTGATGTTACCAAATTACCGAATTACCAAATTTCTGTTTAAGGAACACACTCTTAACACACTTATCACATATCAGCCAAAGAAATCCCTAACCAAATGCCAGACCAGAAATGAAAACACACACCGATATCGATTGACCTAAAGGGTCCAATTAAACACTATCGTTAAACTTGTACACCGAGAAACCAAAAACCTAATCTAATCAATGCTATAACAAATTCATATACATATATACTTATATATATATACATATATATTACACATATACATATACACGTCTAGCGTTAAACCGAATTTATGTGTAGTAAATTCGAGTTTCAATTTAACCTAAGCAACAGCAACAATTTTCGCGAGTTTAACTAACAATTTAATAACAAATTACATATTATTATTATATATTATGGATAAACGAGTTAAACAAAGACCAAATTATTATATCTATATACAACCAACATATATATAAATATACTATATAATAACTATATACTAATTAATACCAACAAATACTGACAACAACAAAATGCGTTAACAAAAAAGTTATTTGAATTTCGAAACAATTCATTCCAAAAAGTGCAAATATTTACAATTTTCATGGGGGAACGGAACCTACAATTTGTGGTTAAAATATAAAATATAATTATTATTATTATTATTATGACAACATTTAACAATTATGGGTAACGGCTCGAGATTTGCATCGTTTACATAGTATAAAATTTACATTTTAATGCTTTGGATTTGCATTGTTTATTACAATTAAATAAAAATCATATAAAAATTCCAGAAAAACCAAGATTTCTTTTGTTATATTTTGTTATATTTAAACTGAAGCTTTTTCGGCAGCTTTTAAAGCTTTAAGGAATTTAAGGACTGCGGTTGTAGCTTTAGCTAACTATACATCCGAAAAGCTTGCGCCAAGAAAAGCTTCCGTATCCGAAAACTTATCTAACCGAAAGCCACATTGAAAGCTCAACATGAAAGCTCTTTTTAGTTCAGCAATTGAACGTTAGCAAAAGTTTCATAACTTAACTGACAGCTGAATGAGCCTAATAAGGCATAGATTAGCACTAAGTGAAATGTACAACTGCGAGGACACACATGGCGTATACTTGATTTAACCAGGAAATTGTAAAATGCTAAACCGTTAATTCAATTGCAATCATACGCTCCACAACAAGTTTGCAAATTACAAAGCTTGCGACGGCAAAAATAAATGTTAGCCCGATGCGACAACGTGGCCAAACTAATTGCTGGAAGCTTGGAACAGATGCCTGGTTACAACCATGGTCAGAACGGGTGGGGAGGGGGAGGAGGGCGTGGGGCTGCACGTGCTGTGCAACGACAACACATTTACGCCCAATTTAACAATGTGGGGGACCAGAGGGGGGGGGGGGTGGTCAGTCGGACCTGCCTCGCTAAACGCTTAAAAGTGTCGTCAATTTTAATTGTTTGTCCGATCGCAGACAGGGGCTATTAATAGGCTTATGGTTTACATATATGATATACTGAGCTGTGGAGTCGTGTGGCTTTGGGGCCTTAGCTGGTGCTGGCTTATGCACGTGCAGCAGCAGCAGCAGCAGTAGCAGCAGCTAGCCTAGTTGCATGCCCCGTTGTTCTTGCCACCATTGTCGACACTCGATAATCAGTGCGGTTGCCGTAGCGCGAGGTGCAATTTGCATGTGCAACGTTATCGCAGTCGCTCTCATTGTTGTTTTTGTTATTGTTGTTGTTGTTAGCCACCACAGCAACGGGATATTCGACATCGGACATCGGACATTGGGACATTGAACAGTGCACATTGGGCAGATGGAAATGCATTAGGCAAATGCCAATTATGTTTTCGAAAATAGATTTAGTCGCAAAGCCAAATCATAATTAAAATTCTGCAGCTGCTAAATATAGCATTGATTTGGTTAATAACTGAATGGACAACTTGCTCATACTAGAAGCTTACTATATACAAATGTTTGTCAAATGCAACCAATCAATATGAGAGTATAACTATTAACAAAATCAGATATTTTATATATATATGTCAGGTTATTATTATATTAACCGGTGTTTATTATTATTTATATTATTATTAAAAGGTAATTAAACGGCGGATCGGCTTCTTTAACGTTTTATGGCTTTCAATACTTGTAAATGTCTCTGTGCTCGGCTTGCTCACTGACTATTCCTCTTCGGCTGATATCGACTGACTTGAATGCTGCTCTTCTCCCAATTGTGTTACTCGCCTGACTCCGTTCACTCCGACTGACTCCGACGACTGATTCCGACCGCTTACTCCGACTCCATGCGACCGTCAATATCGATAACACTCCTGGTATCGATATTCCTTTGATTTTAATACTCTTTGTCGCAGCTTCAACTTATACCCTATGTTACATATATATTATAATCTAATAGACAATTTGTACATATTTCGCTTAAATATCTACAATATTTAATAGGAAACACCTAAGTAATGTTTTTCTTTTATTGATAATCATTGATATATCATTGTTTATACATTTCCGTTCTTCCGTTTCCTCATAATTCAAAATTGGATTGGGTTATTGGTAAATAAGAGCAGAATTTCTGATATTAAATGTATTTGATTTATTAAAAACTACAAAAAAAGAGAAATTCAATTATATTTCCATATATATTAATTACTGGTTCTTCAGTTTTATTCTAATTCTAAGTAATACTCTAGTTTTCGATATACAGTCTCGGCAATTCAAGTAAACTTGGCTTAAACACATATAACTACCCACTTTAGCTTTTATAAATCATCTTTAATCAATAGATAATAATTCTAGTATCAATTGTCAATAAATAAGTGAATTATAAAGTACACAGCCTTAAGGTTAGTTGTAAATGTAGTAGAAGTAATACTGATAGTTCTTCAAACTGTCCAATTAACTAACTAAACTCCAAAGGAATTGACTAAACAAACTACCCAAATGAATATGCCAAGTATATATCACAATATTAAATTGCAAAAGCTTGATAGAAATTAAGGGTTTGAGCTGAAATCGCAATTGCTGCTTAGTTTACCAGTTGGTAAATATTTGTCAACGAAGCTTGCAACAAAATTGTAAACTTATTCGCACGTTTCGCTGGCAGACTTTACTTAGCTGCATGCTTCTGCTATACTCGTGCTACAGTGCCAACTATAACTACTCGGCTAAGTCAACGACAGCCCACGCAAAAAACTTTGTGTGTAAACAGAAACAGCAACGGCGTCTTTAAGTCTGCAACACCTGTGTAGGTCGCTTACAGTTGATGTTGCTACTACGACTACGACTACGACTATAACTTGTTGTTCTTGTTGTTGTTGCTGTTGCTGTCGCTATCGTCAGCGTATTTGCTTATTGTGTTTGTAAACATTGCTAACAACTTGAGTAATGCCGGCGACAACGCACCTTCGGCGTTCAACTGAACCCCCTCCCAATCGCAGCCCTGTTACTGTTGCAGTTGCTGTGTTACTTTTACTTTTACAATTGCTAATAGAGGGCGAAGAGTGTATGTGTGTTGGTAGGTGTAGTGAGTAGCGCGGAAATACAATATATTCCGTTGGCTGTGAACCTTTTGGCCCTCTCCATTGAATTTTCCTCGCTGTTGGCAGCAAGTTGTAAGTGCTCAAGTTTTTCAATTAAAAGTTGCTACCTTTTTGTGTTACTGTGGCGGCATAACATAAATACGCATGTGAGTTTCCATTTGAATCTGATGTGTGCGAGTTTGTGTATGTGTGTGTGTGTGTACATATGTGTATGCATGAATATGTGTAGTTGCCTTGCTGCCTTAGCTTTTCGCTTAAATATCAATAAACCACATGGTAAATAGCTCAGCTCGCATTGCATCAACACCGTCGACCTCCGTTCGCAATGTGCGACGACAAGAACATAAAACGAAGCGAAACGAAACGAAACAAACAATGGTAATGCCAACGACAGGTGTTGAAGTCCAAAGCATTATAAATTCATAAAAAAGAAATACCAAAACGTCAAACAAATTGCAAGTTTTCAGTTGCATTTCCGCAAAACGTTACTGAAATAATACGTTACTTTTACCATTACCATTACCATACACATACACATACCCATATACATATATATGCCTCCTTTACCGCTCTACCTTTACTTTTAACGATACTGTTGCTGATACCGAAGCCGATTTCGTTACCGTGGCTGATGTTCCCATCACCGCAGCGCCGCAAAGTATGCAACAAAAGCCATGCTATCGAATGCCCGCTGAAGCCCGACAAATTGAAGGTAGGCCAACGGCAGCTACGTACAACAATTTCTTCGTCTTGATTCTACTGCTTGCTCCTGCTTGCTCCACCGCATGTGTGTATGCATGTATGCAGTGTGTGTGTGTATAAGCGAATATGTCTGCTCACATGACAAGTTGAAATGTTGACGGCTCACCGATGGTGCATGTGTGTGTGTGTGAGGGAATAACTGCGTTTCCGGCAGAGCGATAGGGTATATAAGGTAGTTAAAAAGCAAGGATCTACCAAAACTTTGTGAAATATGTTTAATTAACATATTAAATGTAAAGAAATATTTAAGTGTTAGGAGGCTCTAACTTTTAAAGTTTTATACAAATGTTTACCCATAATATAGCAAGCCTTACTAGATTTTTATTTGCTGCTTTTGCAGGGTATTCGGCAGTCACTAATCCTCAGCCACAATGCGCTTGCCTGGCCTGCGAGTGCATGTTTGAATGATTTTGTGGCGTTGTGCCGTTGAAAAATCATACAAAGTTATGCAAATTCTGATGTGGCTGTCGCCGATGACGGTACCGCTGCCATTTCAGCTGCCGTTGCCGTTGTCGTTGCCGTTGCCGTTGCAGTTGCCTCTGGTGCATCGGTTTCTGCGGTTTGGCATGCATAATTGTTGGTTTTTAGTTACACGTTAGGCCGAGCCGCAGACGGGCAAGTCAGTTATTAAAATGGAATATGTCTGCGTAGTCTTGTGGCAGCAATGGTATTTCAAATTCAAATACCAACTATGAACTATCGCCGGTAGCAATAGTGCAGGTATACACGAGTACCAGAATAATTCAATGTATTTTAATCAAAATCACAGACCATCACCCCCACTTACACACACACACACACTTACTCCTCCCTCCCGTTCTCACATCCAAAAGAACAATAATCATTTCTCAGGCATTTCTTTTGCTATTTACATTTGCTTTGGTTTTGCTCTCCCCTCTGCCTTTCTGCCTGTCCGACTGGCTGTCTGCCTGTCCGGCTGTCTGTCCGCCTGTCTGATGTTTAGCCTGGGGCTATGGCTATCATCAAAAAACAATTCTGCGCATAGCGTCCGCAAAATAATGGACGTTAGGCCTCGCTTGATAAGCTAAATGATAAATTGTTTTTATTCGTGACATATGCATGTGTGAGTGTGTGTGTGTGTGTGTGTGTGTGTGAGTGTGTGTGTTGCCCCCTCACATACGAAAGCCACAGACACACACACACACACTCACACTTGCAACACACAAGAAGAAACTTCTTTGGGATGCCAAATGTGTAACTTGTGTGTGGCTTGGCGAACAACTTGTGTTTTGTTCCCAATAAAAAAACAAGAATGAAAAGAGAGAGAAAGCGCATGTGAAATGAGGAAAATGAAAAGAAAAACAGAAAACAAGCAGAGAAACTTGTAAACGCGCCTGGGTACAAAAGTGGAATCTAATAAGCTCACGGCTAAACGTGTTATGATGAATGACATTGTCAGGCGCACTCGGAATTTAAAAGTTTTCCGAGCAACTGGCAAATGGCAAGTCTTATAATTGAAAAGTGAAAATGCAATCGTCTTCAAGCAACAAATTTAGTTATTTTTTACTTATAATAAGTTTGTCTCTTTGTTGTTGTGCTTTTCTTAATGACAAAAGGTCGATTCAGATTTACCGCTGCCATGGCATCGTTTTAGCCTGGATCTGTTTGGTTTTGATGAAAGGCAACAATATCCGCATGGCCTGCAGACATCGTAGCTAATCAACTAATAAAATTTTTCGTATTCATTCATTAAATTAAAATTTCATTCAGCTCATCTGGTTTGATTGCTCTGGGCCTAAGTGGCTGATTCCGACGCTGACTCTGAATCTGACTGAATCGCCCACAATCGCAGCCACAATTTGAATCCCTATCGCCAGCCCAATACCCACTCTCAATCCCCCGGTCCCAATCACAAACGTAATCGCAATTGTTGGCTTTTCCTGGTCCGTCGTCGGCTTGTTTATTTGTTTATTTGTTTGTGTTCTGTCCTTTGTCGATTGTCAGTCAGTTTCGGCTGCTACCTTAAAACAGCTTTTTGTATCTCCATCTATTGCATTGTCTGTATCTGTATCGGTATCTGTATCTGTATCGATATCGAGTATCATTTGTTGCGACCACACCGCAGCCGCAGATGCCAACGAAACTAGTATGCTGTCGCCATTGAAATTCATAAAGCATCAGTTTGGACCAGCACTGAGTTCGTGCGAAGTGGATACTGTATTTTATGGCGTTTTCTCTTTTTGAAATCATTTGGTTTAATTCAAGTGAAAAATTATTTAAATTGGTAATCAAACGTGCGGTGTGCAGACAAAGCGGGAGATGGCAGAGAAGACGAATTGCTTTGTATTGTGATTGTGTCTAGTGAGGAATTTAAAATGGAAATGAAAATTGATTTAAAATTAAATAAAAAAATAATATTGATCAAAGTAATTTCTGAACGTAGACAGTAGACAGCTTTTGTGGAGTATTCAAGTAAAGGCATAACTTTGCCAAGTTAGTAATTTCCTGTATTACTTAAGATTAACAGAAAGAAACAGACAGACAGACAGACAGAGAGAGAGAGTGAACGAGTTTCCAATCTTTGATGATGATAAAGTTGATTTACAAACACTTACGCTGAATTTAAAGAGAAATAAAATGCAAATTCAATTATTTCAATAAGCTAAACAACTTGTTGGTGGCTTTGATAATTTAATTTTTATTTCATATTATTTATTATATTTATTTCTGATAGTATTATTCTTTTTTCTTGTTCGTTTTGTTTATGTTTTTTTTATTTCTATCTGCATAGAAGTATTCGACTTAGGACTAGAGGGCATTAAGTATTCATTTTGATTTCACTAAATATAGTTATTTGCATCATTCAAATGTATGTATGTAAGTTATATAATTACTTATAGACTATATTGTATGTGTATGTAAGTAGCTTCTTCTTTTTGGGACTAACTGCGACCCAATATGTTTGTTAATTATTTCAAATAATAAGCTTAGTCGTTATTACAATTACAATTAATTACATTACAAATTTTGTATGTGGAAATGCATTAATTAAATGCAAAAGAAATTACATACATACATGTGAATATGTATGTGCATAACTACTAACTATGTATATAGATATACTTTTGCGAAATACTCGTAGATGGAGTATTCGTAATTAAGAATTCGTACTAGAATTACAATAAGTTACATTTCTTATTGCATTTTATGGCAATATTTAATTTGTATTCATATAAAAAAGGGGATTTACACGTCTAACAACAAGTATTTCAATGTAGAAAATCTGACTACATTATCGTAATAATAGATCAATTTGATATTTAATATAATAGAAAATTGGCAATAAAACATAATGCTCATCAATAGAGAGTCAGGATGTTGGCTGTTGGTTTTGCATGCGATAGTTAAAAACGGTTTGGAGGGGGGCGGGGCTTAAAATGTTGTTGCTCTTTATTAGTATTATTTATTGTTATTGTTACGAGTATCTTAAACATTTACACATTTAGAAGTCTTTGACAAAATACATTTATACACGTATACACAGCGTATGTAGTATGTGGTAATGTATCTTCGCTTCGATCAACTGCTGCTGCACCTACCACTACAATGGAGATAGGAGTCTAATTTGGCCAGTAAGTATATGTAGTATGCTGCTGTCAGAAGAAAGTTGGTTGGATTTGGTTCGCTTGGCCTCAATATTGATAGTATGCTTCTTCAAGTTCTTATCGAGACTAACCTAAACGGCCTTTCGGCTTCGCTGTGACTAAATTACAAAATTAGCTTAGTTTAGTGTTAGCTACAACTATGAATACAAAAGTTCTTGTTCTTGTTCTTGTTGCCTGTTGTCTGAACATAAGAATATTACAAATTACAGATTACAAATTACAGATTATAGATTACAAATTATATATAGTATCATCCTATTTATCCATAAGTATTTATATGAGTACTCGTATTTTACTATGCAATTGTTAATCCATTCATTTGCCGCTTACTTGAGTATTTTTTTGGTTTAGTTTGGAATTCGCTGATTATATGCATGGCCATGATTTACGTTTACATTTAATGTAATGTGTTTTGTGTGTAGTTGTGTGTGTGTGTGTGTGTGTGTGTGTGTGTGTATGGCTGTGACAATGACGGTGACTGTGTTGTAATGGTATTGGTATTTATATTACGAGCATTCTCGCTACAGTTTCAGTTACCGATTCCGCTCCCTCTCTGTCTCTCTGTGTCTCTCTGTGTTGTCAGCTCTCCATGTGTGCGTCTTACAGCAGTAAATTGTCTAAATATTCGCCGTACTCCTCGGCCGTACTGAACTCCAGTTCGCTGTGACGTGAACTGTAACTGCGACTGTGACTGTGACTACGACTGTAATGAGCAAAGTTTGTTTGGTGCGTCGTGGTGAGAGCACCATAAAAGTTAATGCCAAATCAATAGTAGTACATGTGTAAGCATTTCATTGCTTTTACGACCCCAACCTGTTCACCCCTCTCACCTGCTGACATCACGCTTTTTCCGTCGATCCTGTGACAACGCCTCCACACAGAGCACAATCAGCTTGCCGTCACACGGCTGACGCTCCTGATCGAGCAGCTTGTTGCCCAACAGATTGCTGGCATAGCCGAATTTCTCATGAGAACTCGAGTGCCAGGCATCGCAGTAGGTGTCCATGGAGCGTTCCCCGTTCGGCAGAGAACCATGCCAGACCAGCCTGAGCGGCCTGTATGAAGAGATGTTTGATATGCACCACATTATGATTTATTTAAAAGTAACAATCAACTTTTCCCATCTCATTACCATAGTGGATCCGTGAGCACGTTCTTGCCGCTGAAGCTGTAAATACGCGGCGCCTGGGAGAAGAAACCGCCCTGTCCATTGAAGATGCCCTTCCAGGAGTTAAAGAGCACGTCGCCACGTGTATTCACCACAGGCAGATCCCGGTCGGCAGGACGTACTATGGAGTCCAGATTCTGTACCCTGCGTGTGGATTTAAGACAATCTATTAATAGGCTCTCCTACAGCGTATTCCTAAAGCCAGGTCGTAATAGAAACTGCTGCCTATTGCTTTATTTATTTATGTTCTCTTCATCTGGCAGCCGTGACATTAATTTATCCATACATTCAGCTCTTTGTGGTCTCTTGCTGGGTAAATAAATTGCCCAAGATTGTTTTTTAGCGGCTTTTGTTTTCATCTTCAAAAATATCAAGATTAAATTCGAGTTAATGAGTTCCAAAAACGGCACCGGATGGTGTCCAATGTCAGAACGCGGAATTGTCGAGTGCGAGACCAAAGTACGCAAACTAACAAACATAAAAAAACATGCCCTAATACGCGTAAAAAATCTAAAGACAGATAAGACACACCCACTATCTTGCCATTACACTCCCACACACACACACACACACACACACACACAGCCACATATAACTCACCTGGACGAGAGGAATGCCTTGAATGTGCCCAGGAGGCCGGCTCGACGACCTTGACGATAACAGGCAAAGTCCGCGCCCCGAATGCCCTGTAAATCCCCAACATAGGGCTCATTGAGGGCCGCCACGCGTAGCTACAAGAGAGGGGGAGGCGGGCGGAAAATACAGTGAAAAACAGAGAGAGAATGGGGGAAAGGGAAGAAAATATGGTACAAAATTAATTTGGAATTTATGTCAAGCATTTTAAGATCTAATTAATATAGAATTTAATAGCTGCGAATTGTTTACATAAGAAATTGAAGATTGGGGAAGCTTTCAGCTTGCTTGGGGCGAGTGGGAGGTTAAAAATGATAAAAATGATAACAGAGTGTAATAGATAGCGGCGCATTTTCATTTCAAAGATATTTCAATTTAAAGGGAATAACTTGAAAACAAACAAAAATCTCTACGCAGGATACAACAACTAAAACGGGGGGGGGGGGCATACCCGCTTGGTATGCTTATAATTGCCCTCGCAAGGGTGGGGGGGGGGGTAAACTCACCATGCGCGGATACCACTGAGAGGGGTATTTGTTGTTCCAACAATTTCATCATCGACGACGCAAGCGTAAGAATAGGTACAAACAATTGCAAAATTTAAAAGAAATGTTTTCTATCTTTTTCGCAAAAATTTAAATTGTACACAGAAAAAGCGCTCAACTCTTGCTATTGTCTTTAAAAAGGGCTTGTCGAGTTGAGTTATCAATACTAATACTAAATTAAACACTCAGGCACAAAAAAAAGCGAATAACTGACATAGAATTTGAATAGGCAAATCAAACGAATAGTATCTCTGATAACAATTGAAATCGTGAAAAGTATAATCAAACTACAAGTACGAACACACAGAAGTTGTTTTCACGGTTCAGAACGTTAGGCTGATGTCAGAGTGAGCGCGAAACGAAGCGAGGAGCGAAACGAAGCGAAAAGCGATGAGCAAACCGAGAAGATGGCAGAGTGAGAGCTTTGCGAGAAGCGAGCTTCATTGCTCTCGCACAAATGCAACAAAAAAATCGTACGCTCTGAGCGAGTTGAAGCGATAAAGCAGGTTGCAAACTGCTCTCTCGAGTTGCTCTCGCTTTATCGCTCGCAACTCGCTTCGCTCTCACTCTCTGACATCTTTCGAGCGATTGCACTTAAAAATGCTTGCAGTAGTTTATCGCTCGTCCTCGCCCAATACTATCGCTTCGTTTCTCCCGCGCACTCTGAAATCAGCCTTATTACACAACTCTGAACTCAAAATGAAATTTGCTTTAATTAGAAACGTTTTCATTGACCAAACCAAACCAAAATCTGATTATTTATTATGTCTGTTAGTGTGTGTGTGTGTGTGCAATAGATGCGTTAATTCGATTATTTATTATATTATATTAATAGTACATTACTTTTTTTTTTTTGTATCATTTAATGTGTGTGTGAGTGTGTGTTTGAATGTGAGATATTTTATTTAATTACCGTTTCGTATTCGGGCGCGGTTGTAAACTGCATTTAATAACAATTAATAATAAATGGTTTTAGTAGTGTTTATTAACTGAATTGCTTAATTTCTTTGCTAGATATTAATTATAAAAAATTATCATCTATCGAGTGTACGAATAGAGTTATTGTTATCATATGAGTGTGATGTACTTTTAGTGAATGCTCGTGTTATTCAAGTTTTTTTCTAGCTTATTTTGTGGGTTTTCAAATGAAAGCGGCTCTTATGCAGTAAAATTAATATAATCTTCTTTACAATTTGGTTGAAAAATTATAATAAATATGTAATTAAAGCTACATAAGCACCACTTTCATTATGGGAAAGAGTTAAAAGACAGTTAATTTGTATAGTTGGAGAAACTAACTTTAATTCGATCACTTACCGTTGGTGTGTTGAGCAATGGAGGTGGACTATTCAGCAGGTTTTTTGATTGCAAATCAAATCGCATTGAAGGTGCCACTGTGGTAGGCGGAGCGGGCGTTGCAATTGGCACCAGTGTGCCCAGCTTTAAACGGGAAAATAGAATGAAAAGAATTAAATATTAATAATAAATACAACAAGCCGATCAGTCAAGCGCGCGCGACTGTAGGAAACCCTGTGCAGCTCTTAAAATAAAAGTACTTTCGTTATAATGGGATTTAAATATATCGCTTGAAGTCGATGTTGCTTGCATCGAGAGTAGGCAGCTTGCGATAGTCTGGCAACACTGGACTGCGGCTGTTGATTGCTTATGTTTAGCGCCACAGCGCCACGCGTCTTTTCGTTCGTTATATCGTCGCCGCGTCGCAGCGACTGCGCAGCGACTGCGCTGCGACTGCGCAGCGACTGCGCTGCGTCGCATCTGCTGCGCTGCATAAATTTGATTCTTGAATAACTTCTGAGTTCAATATCCGATCGTACTGAAATTTGTAGCACACATTTAGAGTAGGATATTGATCATGTGTGCTAAATCTCAAGTTTCTAGCTATAAGACTGCTATTGTTATCAGTTTTTTCGAGTTATGGGTGAAGGGGGCGTGGCATCGCGATCTGGACACATTAAGCCCAAGCTTCTTATCATATGTACCAAATCTCAAGTCTCTAGCTATAACATTGCTTATGTTATGGTGATTTTCCTAATTTTTAAACAAACGGAGCATGATATCGAAAATTTAAAATAAACTTGATCTGCGTATGGTATTCAGGAACCTACGTTTCAAATTTGAAGTCTCTAGCTCTTATAGTGGCTGAGATCCACGCGTTCATACAGAAGGACGGACGGATTGACGGACCGACAGACCGACGGACAGACGGACATGGCTATATCGACTCGGCTATTGATGCTGATCAAGAAAATATATACTTTATGGGGTCGACCATGCTTCCATCTGCCCGTTACATACTTTTAACAAACTTAATATACCCCCACAGGGTATAAAAATACCCTTAGACTGTTCCTGATAAAGTAAACATCATCATAAAGTATACATCATAAAGTATATATCATCCCTTCGTATAAACATCCCTCCATTCTCTGCTAACATCCGAAACACTCATAAATTTAAAGTATTATCTAATCGTGTAATGCGTGTTAGCTGCCATTAAATACTCATGTATTGTAAATTAAACAATACCTGTCATAATGAATAATAATAAATAGATATCTACCCATATATTTTGGCCCAGCGGAAAGAAGTGAGTCGTGAGTCACTGTGCGGACTTCTGTGCCGCCGTCTGACAAAACTTTTAATTACTATTTTGAACTTTAAGTAGTCGACTCGTGTACTGGAATCTAATTAGGGCGAGAATGTCACCAGTGTTGCTGCAAGTTCGAGAGAACTCCGTGGCTTAGACAGCCGGATGCAGACTTGGGGGGTAGGAAAAAGACGCCCGAAACAGCAGTGCCAATGAGCTTTCGCTTGATTTACCCACATTATTCAGCGGGAGGCAGGCGGGAGGAAGTTGTACGCACGTTTTGTTGCCAAAAGTATTTAAATGTTGCCGTCAAAGGCATGGGATTTGTCTTCCATCCTTCCCCCTATTAATACCAGGACATTTCCATTTCCATTCTTCAAGCTATGCACATGCCAGGCACAGTCACCAGACACCAGTTACCAGTTACCAGTTATACCAGTTACCAGTTGCCTGTTGCTAGGGAGCAAACTGTGGATTGGGGCAGGACCACGCCCTGAGCTCGTGCTGTGCCTGAGCTGTCTGAGTATGAGTATTGGCTTTGTGATTGCAACAACGGAAGCGGAAATCGAATCTTGAGCAGTTTTCAGAATATGTATTGTATACCGAGAGCGCCCCCAAAAAATCCAACAATGGTTTTTTAATAAAGCTCTGCCAATGGGGAGAATAGGAAAGGGAGTCGTCCCTCCATCTCAATCCATTAGCATTGCCATGCTAAGCGGAATATGAACTTCACACAAATTGTGGCCACTTTAATGGCATAACAAGCTATTGGAAAATAGTTCAATTTTGCGTGCAATTTGTGCAGTTTTTCTCCCACATAAATGCTGGACCGTGGCAAATTGCCAGAAATGTTTCACCTTTAAATTCAATTGGTTTTGGCAAGATTAATTGGCAATTGTGACTTATGCAGCTCGCAAATTGAGTCCCAACACTGATGTCTGGTGAAAGGGCACACACGAGCTGAGTCAAAATAAAATATTCCATTTCCGTTTAATATTATTTTTAATCTCCTGTTACAGTTTATGGCCCACACGAGCAAAAACAACCAGTTGAGACTTCGATGGAGGGGAGTTGACTTTTCCAAGCATATGCATGTTTTATTCTTTGTCAATAAAGGTTTATTTTTTAGCAGCAGAAGCAGAGATGCTGAATGACAGGCTGACTGACTGACTGAATGACTAACTGACGGAATGTCTTCTAGTAAGTAGGTTGAATCGAATTGCCTGCCTGTCTGTCTGTCTGTTCGTCCATTTGTCCTGCTTCAATAGCAGTTTAAGACGGCACATCCTCTAGTCTTGGGATCTGCAGGAATTCGAGTTGTATCGTTAACTTGCTCGCAGTGAAAAGACAGGCGCGAGTCAATATAATTGAATAACGACACACATACTCACATCACACACGTTTCGGGGCATGTTGCCGATCCATTGGCAATCAGTCAGAACGTCTGCAACATTTAATGTGCAAATAAAAAACAGCCAAGACAAGGACAATGCCAAACAAACCTTATTTTATGGCCAAAAACAACAGGCAAAATAAACAAACATATGTACGTCAATTTCGGTCGAAACTGCCTTCTATTTTTATATGCATTTCATTTTATTCTGCTTTGTTTTGCCTTGCCTTTCCCTTTGTATTGTTTTGTTTTCCCGAGCCATATTTTGATAATACTCGCACATAGAAAACGGCCAAAATGGATAAATGGAGGGGCGTGTGCAAAGGCAAAGGCAAAGACCCCATAAAATAATAGCGTCCAACAACGACTTTTTGTTTGCCATATTTGGCATTTAAAAACGCACGCACAGCGTCGCAGTTGTTTGCTTTTGACCCAGAAATCGAGCCCAATCGCCTTGCGATCCAAAAAAAAGAAAAAAACCAGTCCTGGGCCTTCCAGAGCCCTTCACTTACCGCTATGTATTGCCAGCCCTTGTTGACGCGTACGAGCATCGCCTCCTCCTCGGTAATGTACGCCAGGGTTCCCGGTGGGCTGAACGCCGATTTCTATGAAGGAACAACCAGAGATACCAAAATTTAAATGAGTATGTGCTCTTGGCGATATTTTGATAGCCGGATGTGATGTGCTTGTGATGGAGTCTATAAATAGTAGGCGACTCACCTTTGTCATTTCGTCAATGTTCTGGAAGGTGACTGCACCTGGCACGATTCTCATGTTCATGTTCGATGATGATGCGGAAAAGTATGGTAGTTCCTCGCCCTCTCCCATGCCCATGCCCATACCCATGCCGGGGCCAAGGGACTCCTCATGCTTATGCGAGTGCGCCGTCTGGCGAGGTGGCTCTGTAAATGATGATTCCAAGATATGCGTGTTAAGCATCAATTTCGAATTGTACTTGCATCTGCATTTGAATCTGTGCGCGGTGATAACTGATGCTAATACTAAAGCTACTTGAATAGTATAATAATCTAATAACATTTTTCAAGGCTTATTTGAAATATAAAAGAGCTAAAATGCAGAACATATATTAATAATTAATGAAATGCAATTCAATTTATATAAAATATCTACAATATTATACGAATATTCTAGAATTAGGTAAATATTTAAAAAAGAAATGGCAGAATGCACTTTCAATCTAAAGTACATATAAACATGAAAACATACATATTTGTCTAGTGAATGGGCATTAAAAATATATGAAAATATATGTTACAAGCAGATAAAGACATAATCCTATAAATTAGACAAATGTATTCTTGATTAACAGCAAAAACTCAGTAGATTCTATCTGCAATTGTGCAAGCGGATAAAGCAGTGCGCAGTCTTTACTTGAAGCGCACTGCTTGCATTCGCAGCGGACCAAAACTGCTTAGACAATATCGTAAACGATTGCGTAAGGCACTGCTTACAGTGATATTTGCTTGCAAGCAGTCCAGGGCACATAAAAGCAGCTTGCTAGCCCAAAACATATAGGTCAAGTATCATTTTAGCCGCTTTTTGCTTGTAACATACATTTTCAACTGTTTTCCAAAGAAATGGTAAACGACATGTGATTGTACTAGAGTAATTGAATTATTAAATAAACGTATACATTAATATATATTATAAGGGTATATTTTAGTCGAGCAAACGTAATTTCAGTTATGGGTTATAATCTACGAATTACTTGTATGTGTGTTTGTTGTGGGTGTTCTGTTTGTGTTCGCTGTTGTTGTTTCTGTTGTTGAATGCATGACTATGTAAAAATGGTAAACACAATGTTTACAGGTACTTCATTAACGGTAAATGAGATGATAATGATGTGCAAATAATGGGCCCACTCCCAGGACGAGGTAATGATTTTTTTTTTTGGTCATGCCAAGGCTAATACAAGTATGGTGTGTTATATGTAAATATACCCCACATACAATACTCATACTCAATATGCACAAGATGTATATAAAAAGTGAAATTAAAGAGAACTCCATGCAACATCGAAAGAATAATTTATACTACTGCAATTGGTGACTTTGACTTGATTTGATTTGCTTTGATTTGATTTGGTTTGGTTCTTGATGGTTTACCAGCTGTGCCATCGGGTCTATCGCGCAGATCTTGCAGCTCTCGGAGGGCTTTAAGTTCGTCTAAAGATGAGCGCGCACCTTGATTGCGAGTACAATACAGAATGATTTGGAATTGATTGGATTCGTTTTTGCATGGGATAAATGCTATGTTCTTATGTACTTGCATGTGGATCTGTGTGTGCGTGTATATATGTATGTATGTATGTATATATGTACAGTTATGATTCATGGCACAGGTACGGGCACCTAACTATACATATATGTATATGAATGTATGTATATACAATGTGAACTAGCATAGCTTATACGTTCTGTTACTCACCTGCCCGTCCGTAGTAGGAAGCGTCGCCAAAGAAGCTACCACGTGAATCCATGCCAGCTTCTCCTTTTGGCCCGGTGATCGATAGACCTGGCATGCCTGGTGGTCCAGGCGGTCCTGGGGGTCCTGGCATTGGAATATATTGAATGCCACTGCTGTCGCCATCGCCGCCACCAGTTGTTGCAGGTAAACCAGGAGGTCCTGGCAAACCATCGCGTCCATCGCTGCCTCTATCGCCCTTATCCCCCTTTGTCTGAGATACAACAATGCATATTAATATCGACAATTGAATGAACTGTTAATTAAAACACTCACTCCCTCACGGCCACCTGCATCACCCTTGATACCTTTCATGCCCATGTCACCCTTGGGTCCAGTCGCTCCAGGACGTCCCTAGAAATCCAGACATTTAAATTTGTTTTCCAAAAAAACAGAATGTAAAGAATCTGATCAGCTAACGAATTCTAAGGATACAGGAAACAGTTGGCAAGCACTGCCATTTACCTATACTAACTGACTCTCAAATAAAACCAAATTGAACTCTGGCCAAAAGCGGCAAAACGACTAAAACTTTAGCAGTTTAGAGTGGAAAAATTTGGTATTGTTGTTGTTGGCTCTGACTCTGGTACTGGTTCTGGCCTGAAATTGAGTCAAACTTTCGTTTGGCTTCATTTCTGTGCTGCAACTCATGTAAATACGTTGCTTGACTTTGATTTCGAGAGGCGGTAAACGATGCCAGTTGGCAGAAGCGCAGACAGCCAAAGCAAAAACCGAAAGCAAACTTTGCCTTCATATGACTTCCATTGTAGTCCTAGTTGTTGTTGTTGTTATTGTTGTTGCAACAACTGACGCCGTTATTGCGGAATAATGGTTGCAAGTGAAATTCTAGGGGAAACTGCAATTGGAATCGCGGCAAACTGGCGAACCGGCTGAGCGCCCTGAATAACCGTGATGAAAATGCACTTAAAATACTTTTCGTTTGAGTTTATTTCGCCAACTTGTTCCCGGTACTTGTTTCACATCTGATGTCTGACTGTCTAGTTCGCGATTGTGGCCAAAAAAAAAAGAAAAGCAAAGAAAGCACCGTGAACTTTGCCGAGCACAACAAGGACACAAAACAATGGGATGGAAACTTGCTCCCGTTTCATGAATATGGATGCAAAAAGTTACGAGTGCCTTACCGAGTGTCCAATATCACCCGTGGGTCCAGGCTTTCCTGGTGGTCCAATTGGTCCGGCTGCGCCAGTTCCTCCGCGCCTGCCACGCATACCCTTCTCACCCTTTTCGCCGCGTTCTCCCTTCGTGCCGTTTCCATCGCCCGGTTGGCCTGCCAATCCGGGTAGGCCTGGGGCACCGGGCTCACCCTTGGGTCCGGCTGGTCCGTGCGCACCTTTGTGACCCTGTTAGAGGATTTAAAGGAGACCAGTGAAATGTGTGTAAAATGATTTACGGTATTAAATATACGGTACATGCCCAAGGGAGGCGCACTCACGCCTAATTTGCCCGTAAAACTCAATTTCAAACGTTTTGTCGTCGAGCAAAAATTCAATTCAAACTCATTTTGAAATCAAATCAATTCCGAAATCCACAATCCCCACAATCAAACACACGAGCACACACACACACACACACATACGTATAAAATATACACATACGCATACTCCGTACATAAATTTATGCGCCCGACTGTATGCAATGCCGGTGACAAGCCCGAAAACACAAAACCATTGCCAAAAGATGACGCCCCGAGTTTCAGCTCCTGCTCTTTGTACCCGAACCCAAAACCTATGGAGCCTATCGAATGTATATTTTATGCTTTGTATCAATGCGAATTCTCCACAGAGTTTCCCGTTTCCCTTTAACTGTTTCCACCTGAATAGTGGTGTGAATCTAAATTAACACTTGCGTTTGTGTTTGGGGAAACCTACACTAAACTCATTTTGGGACACCAAGTACTGCCGAAGGGACCTTTGAAGCACACTTCTTTATAATATCTTCAATATTAATGTAATTAAATGTGGTTAAGCTAATTTTTTCTTAACCTCAGCAAAGAATTATAACCAATCTACTGTTTGTATACTTTAGAAAGTTCATTAAAACTATATATATATTTTAATTTGCTGATCCTTGGAAAGAAATGCAGATGTGGTCTTCAAACTATGTCGTTTCTATAGCTAATAACATTATTTATAAACACTTTTTTTTTGTCAAGCAATTGACAACTCTTTAAAACAAAAGATCCTTTGTTTTGACTCTTCAAATATTGTTGTCCGATACTACTTAGAGAGAGAGTGTTCCATATTCACCCAATATATAATATGTACTATCATTAAAATGATTGTCCATCCACAGTTCTGTTTAAAAAGTCCGCAAACTTAGATACAAATATCAAAGCCTAAGCTAAATATTTTGTAAAGAATATATAATATATATATATCTATCAATATTCGGCTCTTTACTCTATAAGAATAATATAAATATTATGCTAGGTTTTGAAATGGCAACACAAAGATGTAAATTAAACTATATAAGCAAAATTTTAAATTAATAAAATAGAAATATATTTATTTTTAAAAATTAAATAAAATTAACGTTTAAAAATTCAAGTTCTAATATTAAAAAATTATTATTTATATTAATTACATAATTTTCACAAATCGTAGAAATTTCAACTTCTGCCTTTTTATCGTTATTTTCGGGTATTTTCAAGTCGTATCCCAACTTCTACTTTCCTCTGCCTTTCGGTAGCGCTGCTTTTGTGGAAGTTTGCCAAACGGCTGCCGGTCTATAGTGTCCCCTGTCCCCTGTCCCCTCGCACTCTGTCCCGCTGCAGACAAAGAAGTACTCCCGATTTATCCCCAGTGTCGTCTTCCACATCATCAGCGCCTTAAATGGTTTGCCATAAATTTGCGCGCGCCTACTCGCTGTGTATTCTTGTGTGTGGGTGTGTGTGTGGGGGAGTGGGGGGTTCTGACTTGGGGGGGTTTTCTTGTTGTGTATATGAGGCCTTGTTGTGGTGGCATGGTTAGAAAAGGGGCGACTCTGCTTTAAATTGACCCTGGATGTGTTTGTTGCTTTGCGCCTTTCTCCATATCGGCAACTTAATGCCAACTAATGAATAATTAATAAGCCACCCACACATGCACACACGCACACCCACACACACACACACACACACACACACACACACACACCCACACACACACATCCATTTACAGACTCTCATATATGCCGACATTAAAAAGTACGCGCGATTGCTTCATGGGTTTGAGTTTAGGGCTTGGAATGATGGCCTGATTTCATGGTTTGAGGCTGTCTTTGGAGTTTAATGAAATGTGGCTAATTGTGCGTGTATTCATACGTTTAAAATGCTAATTTCAATATTAGTTTCCAAATGCAATATTACACTTTTCATGTGTGTGCTGTGTGTGGCCGTAAATTGGGCGTAAATTTATCAGAAAATCTAAATCGATTTTTATTATACACACTTAACTTTAACCAAGACTGAAAATGAGGCTGAGGCAGAAGCTTATAGCTTTTGCATAATTTCTTTTTATTTTACGCCCGATTAAATACGGTTCGCCAATGGTTTTGTATGGGTGTGTATGATGTGTGTGTGTGTGTGTGTGTCACAACTACTACTCAGGTTGCATAGATTGAGGAATAGCAGTAAATGCCTACGAAAACTTTGCCACAAGCCAAATATATGTACACACTTACATAATATATCAAAGGTCAAATAAATCTTGACACACTCACACACACACACACACATAGCTGAGACGGAGGTGTAACAGCAGCAGAATTAAGTGTAGCAGCATTCGTTGTGAGTTATATATGGTACGGCATGGCCACCGGAAGTTGGCTGACAATCCGTGCAACACCCCCAACCCAATCGCAGTCGAAGTTTCCCCCCACATGCGACACACCCCGTCACACAAGAACAGCTCACACACACACACACACACACAGTTGTATGTTGGCAGCTTAAAGTTTTGAGGTTAGACATAAAAGAAATATGCGCGCCAGGTTTTTTTATTCCAGCTCGACGATCCCACGCTCGCTAACGAGGGGTCGGCAACGGTCCGAGAAGCAGGACATACCCGAAGGGGGATGTAAAGGCATCCCACCCTAAGCTTCTAAATAGCATGAAGCGTAATGGCAGGGAAGTAAGCACCGCCTAAGCAGGATGAGCTGCAGAAATGGCTAAAACTTATTATGAAAATAATGCAGCATACAAGTGTGTAAAAGTGTATAGGGGGGGCGTACAGGAAGATGACGATGACTGGCCAGGGATAAACTTCCTTTCCCAGTCCTGTGTCCCACAGTCGCTGGCTAAACGATTTCTAATAAACCGTATATGACGACTGCTTGCTTGATCATATCAAACTGGCAACCAAATGAGCTATAAATGCCAACAAATTGCCTTGGCCGTCAAGAAATCCAGCGACAACGCCTCCTTTGGGGATGAGGAGATGTCCTTTCATCCTTTTTAGCTAGACTGATAGAAATTTATGTGTCCAATTATGTATTCACGACTCGAGTTGACACCATGCAAATGATTGAATTGCCATAAATCTGACAGTGGATTTGAGTGTATATATATATATAAAAATGGAATAAGTCTTAGACTTTTATATGAAACTTTGTCTAGAAATTAGAACCTGTAGATATAAAATGTGTATTTTAATTGCATTACATAGATTGAAAGCTGTAAAATTGGATCAAACGCTGAATTCTGAGAATTGTTTTTCTATGTGCTTTTTAGAGTTTGTTTTCAAAAGACAAGAGAAACTCTTTAAAGATGTCATTTAAAATGTAAATCTAATTTATTAACTAATTCCAAAAATGACTTTTTATTAGACTTGAAAAGTCAAGAAATTCGAAACCAATTGTTTCTAATTTACAAGACTTTACTGTAGATATGTAAAATTGCTATTAATTTCTCGTTTTTACTCGAACCTCGCCTATTCACAGTTCCATTCGTTATTGCCTCAAAATCAATTGAGTAATCAATAGAGCAGAAGTTATTATATTACACAACAATGTTGTGTGGGTAAACGCACACTTTATAATGCAAACAGAATAACACACACACTCACACACACACACACACACATATACACACATATTGGCCATTTGCCGAACAAGTGTTGTTTTTGCACTTTGACTCACCTTTTCACCGCGATCTCCTGGACGTCCGGCTTCACCTTTATCGCCGGACGCTCCTTTAGGTCCTGCCTGTGTGGCCGTGGAGCTTCGCAGACTGCCCATAGAGTTGCCCATTAAGGATTCCTGTTCAAGTATGAGTGTGTGTGTGTGTGTGTGTGTTTGTGGGGATAGAAGGTAAGCACAGTAATTTGTTAAATATTTGCTTGTTGTACAATTTATTTTCGATACGTGTAGTATTTCGTTTTGGGCCATTTTTTAAACAGCAGCAGCAGCAGCAGGCGACCGACCTTTGATGCCACAAGGATATTCCCGTACGGAAATTTGATTAATGATCTCGAGGCGCCCCTTTTTTTGTCGTGCAACGCGTCCAAAAAAAGAGGGGACTACTAATGACTTCAAGGGGTTCTAGTCCATTAGGTTTTGTGGCCATTGCTTACCCGAGGCAAACTTGTGCCTTTTGTCTTTAGTAGCAGTACGAAATGTAATACTACTGCTACTAGTAGTAGTAGTAGTAGTAGTAGTAATAGTAGTAGTATTGGGGAACATACATTAAGTGAAATTGTTAAATGTTTATACCTTGAAAGTCCTGGTAGGATTCCAATTTATCTGTTATTTATGTGTTGGTTTTGTTACAAGAATACATATTTTGTGGTATTGTTTTAATAATATTTAAAAATTGTAGATAGCATAAAACAATGGACGTGAAATTAAAGCGTATTATTATATGATTTCAATTTGTTGATTACAATTGTGTTTCAAATTTTGACTAAACAAATTTGCAACTTATCACAGTACACGTTTCCCCCTTTTTCTGACAATCTAGTAGAATATTTGTATTCTGTAATTGGCTTTCAAAAAGTTGTTGTTGTTGTTGTGTCAACAATCAAAAGTCGTTCTAATAAACGTAAAAGCTTTTGGTGCCCCCCCCCCCTCGTGGCACGATGTTGCGACAAGGTTAACAGCAACAGCAATTCGAAAACGCCTTCAAAATTGGCCCCTCTTAAGACTCCCCCCCCTCCGCGTGGTCCTCCTTCAGGCATCCTTCAGGCCGCCGCGATAATGATAATAAACCCAGGACGATGAGCGCATAAAACAATGGGAGGCTGACTAAGCGAGCGTCTGATTTAACTGGCGCGTTAGCCATAAGTAGCTTGACACTCTCATAACCGTAACAGCGCGATAATGATTACAACCACAACCACACACACCAACACACACCAGCACACACACTCATGCTGTGATATGCCCAAGCAGGCAACATACGGCGTTGAAATGCGATGATAAAGCCAGGGGAAAAAAATAAAAGTTTCGCTTGCATAAAAGGGTTAAAAGCCGCATGTATACGTGTGTGTGTGTGTGTGTGTGTGAGTGTGTTTGAGGCAGTATCTGTATGCGTGTTAGCGCGTTTAACCGCGTGAACTGCGCGCCATGCGCTGATAACAGTAATTGCCACAAGCTGGCATGCCAAGACCTGAATCACAAACCCACAAGCAACGGCAGCTGCACGTCCCCAATGGGGGTCCTGCCTGGGAATCACTTGAAGGGAGGGAAGGAGTCGAGTGGGAAGGTGACGTAGGGAGTGGTATTACCACTGGAAAGGGGATATCACAACTGGGTTTGGCTTGTTTCGGCTTGGCTTGCGTGCTTAGGACACTTACGTTTCGGCATTTCGGCGAGAAAATGTTGCTGTTTTGCTTGTGCCTAGAAAAATATTGTTGTTGTTATCGTTGTCCTTGTTGTTGTTGTTGTTGTTGTTGTACCTTTGTGGTTTTAAGATTATTAGCGAAGATAACCCATTTGCGACAACAACGTGCCGGCTTCAAGTCGTGAGACCCACCGACATGCCCAAATCTGCCCAGCAATTTTTCACAGTGCAGGTGCAGTCAACCAACCAACCAACCAACCTACGAATCGCAGCGTGCGTCCTCCGGAAGGAAATTGGTTTAGGCAAATTGTGTGGCTAGTAAAACATGACCGACGTTTACCATCCCCCCACCATCGCACCGCCCCCCCCCCCTTTCCCTTCGCGAGCCACAATTCATAAGAAAATGTGTGTGATTGAAAAAATTCAACGGATAAGGATAAACGGACGAGCAACTTTTGACTCTGTGTGTCTGAGTTTTTTCCAGTGAAAGGTGCAATTTTTGTTTGCCAAAATTTAAATCAAAAGTAGTAGGAAAAGTCTCTAGTCGATTAGGTACGACAAAACGATACCCTGTACGCATATTTGTTAACTATACTAGTAACATAAAATATAAGTCGGCAATTGGAATAAAATGTCAAATAGAAAAAGAATATACACTTACAGAAAAGCGTGCGCAGTTCGTCTGCAACACACCCTATTCACTTATTTAAATGGGTACAGGGTATTCAGGTAAAATAAACTCAAATAGTAATCAATCTTCAGTGAACCGAAGCTTCAATACTCTTGCAATTCTATTTCGAATTATGCTACACGTTATTTCAATTTTCCTATTGATTTTTATGATCTATGAAATCAGTATATTAATTTAAAGGTGTAGCAACATTTACACTGTCGAACGTGGTTGGCATAGCACAGTTAGTTGCAAAAGTATACATATACTAGTTAATAAATAGTAGAGATAGATATTCCATCTCTGCTTAAATATTCAATTTGGCGTTCTCAGCAACGATTATTTGAAATATAAATATTATTAGCGAAATGAAAATAATAAATATTGTTGTAATAAAACAAATAAAAATATTTATTTGAATTGTATATTGTTAGTTTTAATTGTAAACTACAATGAGAACACCAAAATGTAAATAAATCTGTGTGAAGTTCTTAATTTGGATTGACTGATTTGATTTTGTGTGTGAAATATGTATTAAATAGAGAATGAATATCGATTTTCGTTAGTTGATGTCATTAAATTTCTTAAACAAATTGAAAATAATAATAAATGAAAGTCGCTTTTCTGTATTTTTAATAATCAATATAAAGTTTTACTTTCTAGTTCAATACACTGAATTAGTTCAGTAGTTCATTTTGTACTGAACGAACTAATCTTTCAATTGAGCACTAAGGCCGCACGCACACTGGGAGCTGAAAGCGGAGCTGACAGTTGAGCTTATAAGCAAGCTTATCAGCGCCGAAAAACAAACGCACTGCTTGTATGAAAGCGCGCACACTGCTCAGCTAAGCTTTCAGTGTGCGTTTGTTTTTCGGCGCTGATAAGCTTGCTTATAAGCTCAGTTGTTAGCTCCGCTTTCAGCTCCCAGTGTGCGTGCGGCCTAAGTAAATAACCTATGAAGAACGCATTTCATACATTGCCACTGTACAGCCGAAACGGCCAGCGACACAGACACCTCCGAAATTCCGAAAAATGCAACAGAGACACTCGACAGAGGCACTCGCTTTTTCGGAATCATTTGACGATTCCGAATTAGTCGGCAGCAAGAGCTCGTAGAGGCCACAGCAAAGCGATAACGGAGAACGCCGCAGTGGCAATGCATGAAATGCGTTCTCTATAGATTATTTACTTAGTGATTTGAGTCTTTCGTTCGTTCTCTCTCGCTCTAGTTCACTCTCGTTCATTCTCGCTCTTTATAGTTGATTGTAATCATTTGAATCCCTTATCATTCGATTGAGTCATTTGATTCTCTTTGTCGATTTGGAGTCTAGTGACCTTACATGTCTGGTTTAAATTTTTTTTTATTCATATGTAAATTTTATCTGCTTATTACTATATTCACTTTGAATATTAGAATGTGTATTAAATTCATATGCCAAAATATTTCACAAAATTATTTTGATTTCATTTTCTTTATCAGTTAAATAAATAGCTTCTCTTTTTTATTCTCAATATTTCCAGTTTCAAATTCATTGTTGTTAAATTATTATTATTACATATATAAAAATAACCATTTACAAAATTAACAACATTATTTCAGTCTTATTCCATTCATATTATATATATTATAATTATAAGGAATTGAATTGAACGAAAGAGTCAATCGAACGAGCGAATCATTTTGGGTATCGATTTAGAATGAACGCGAATGGAACTCAAATGAGTGGAATGAACTACAATGAATTGAACGAGATTGGGAATGACTCGAATGAACGACAGTCAGGGATTTAGTTCAGTCGTTCACTCTAAAAAAGTCATTCGAGCGAACTGAATCTGAACGATTCAATACAACTTTAGTCCAATGGGGCACTAAATAAAATCAGCAATCCGTGTAGTTTAAAATGAAACGTTTAACGTAACACATAAATTATTGTGTGAACTTCTTATAATTAAATTTGTAATGTAAATTAAAGCAATACTCACATCATAGCTCTCCGGCAAGCCAGGCGGGCCGGCAGGTCCTGGTGGACCCATGACGCCGGGCATACCGTCGACGCCTGGCTCGCCCTTCTCCCCCTGGATACCTTCCGGGCCACGAGCGCCAGTCACACCAGTGGCACCCTATGAAAGAAAACGAAAAGAAGACGTGGAAAAACGACGCCGTCGGCGACGACGACGACCAAAGAAATAAATCACATTAGTGGGCGTGTAAAGAATGTATACATCCATGTCTATGTCTATGTCTACGACTGAGTCTAAAATCTACATAGTCTACTACTATAGCACTGGCCGCCGTCTCTTTCGCATTATTCAGTAAACTATTTGAGGTTCTGGCTGGCGTTTTTGGGACTTCAACTGGCTGTGGTCGATTTACATAATCGTTGCGTTTTAGCCCAAGCTCATTAATCTACGCGAGGCCCAGCTGCCCAGGCAGGCCGAGGTCAGTGCTGTGTTTTGGGTTTTGTTTTGGCAAGGGGGGAGGGGTGCTCGATTTGGGAGGCGGGGAGTTGCATAAAAAATGTGTCTCTCAGTGTCCTTAATCTTATGCAAAATGGTCACGCTGTGCGCCATTTGCGTGTTGTGTTTGCCTTCTGGATTGTTCGTGTTTCTCATGTCCTTTTCTCATTCCTGTTGTTGCTGTTGCTGTTGCTGTTTCTGTTGCTTATCGTCGTCTTTTAAATTAATTGCTATTAGTTAAGGGATTAGCAGTAGAGCAACAAAATTGTCGCAGGAATTTCCGGAATGCGCGCGCCTGTTTGCCATATTTTACCCAACCATTTAGGCCGAGTTTTCAAGGGGGAATACCTAGTACAACATGACGCTGTGATTGGGGGGTCTGTGTAGGGGTCAGCAGATAGTAGCCTTCTACATTGGGCATATTTTGTTAACCACAGCATGTTTGGCATACCGCTTTTCTTTTGATGTATTGCAGTGTATTGAAGAGGCTGCGTTCCACAGGTTGCTAAACACACACATACAGACAGACAGAGGAACATGAAAATGGAATGCATCCTTTTGCATCCTTGTGGACAGTATTTTTACGACTAGTATATCCACTTGGTTAGATCTATAGAAAAGTAAGTTTTCATGCTTTGGCTCTGTAGCGTGACAGGCACTTTTGGGTCGAGTGGATTGTTAAGGCCAACATCTCGTTGTATTGGCAATGTGGACTTAGTCTTTGACCCGCACACACACACACACGCACACGCAATGGCAAGTACACATTGAAGACATAGACAGACATTCTCTTTGTACGTATCTGCTCGACACATTCTCGCACTTACTTCTGTCCATACATAGTAGTTACAACTCTTATGGTTGCGAAAGACGTTACCAGTTGATGAAATAATATAACGAGTGCCGGTTGCGCCCCAAAAGTGGATAAGTGTTTAAGCGTGAGTTGACTCTGCTCTGCTGTTTGAGCGCTCAAAGTAATAAAGAAATTTTCGTTTCCTCTTTTACTAACGTTTTTCCACCCCCCTTTCCGGTTACACCCACACACACACGCACTCAATTCCTGTGCAAATTATGATGTTTGACCTAGGAAAACAGTGGAGCATATTAAAGTGCGTATATGTGTATCCGGCAGGGTGATAACCATCACACTCCCAATTTCATTCTCTCTCTCTCTCTCTTGAAGATTAGACGATGTGTGTAATGAAATTGAAAATGCGTTAGATCCATGTCAAATATTGCCTTTTAGCCAATTTGGACAACCCTTTTGCCCTGCTCTCTATACATAGGTATATATACTGTCTCTAGAACTTACGGTAAGTCCAGGGGCTCCTGTCTTTCCATCCCTGCCCTGTGAACCGGGCGGACCGCGCAACGTTTCACGTAACGTTTCGTTGTCCTTGATGGCCTCCAGGATATCAGACGCATTACATGTACATTCGCCAGTGTATTTCTGCAAAAATTGAATTCTTTACTTTAATTCTCAAGTCTAATTGACAATTTCACTTTGTAATTGCCGTCGAGTTGGGGTAGCTACTATTTGCATTTGCCAAGGAGAATCATTCAGCTTTTGACTTCAATGTCGTGCAAATATTTGACCCTCCCCCCCTCCGGCATCGACTCGAAATAAAGTGTAAGCGCCAGGTCAGTTGCAATACTTACAGCCCCCGCACTTGGTGCCTCCACAAAGGGTGGATACGCAGGCGATTCACCTTTGGGACCAGGCGGTCCCGGTGGTCCTGGTGGACCACGTATACTATCGCCCTTTGGCCCACGATCACCCTTCTCTCCCTTGATGCCACGATATGCTGTTCGGATTGGATGGTGGATTGTGGATGAGAGTATGAAAGCAAAAGTCATTCCATTAGCCGATGGTTGCCTAATTAAAAACCGGACTGAAACCAGTTAAAAGTCCAGGCAAAACTTACGTCTCTCGTGCATATATTGCGTCTGTCCGGGGGGCTGTAACTCACTGCCGTCGTAATTGTCAGTTGCCTGTGGAGGAGAGAAGTAGAAGAAGAAAGTGGTTAGAAGCAATGCAAGTGAAGTTGGCTTATTAAAAACTCATTAAAACGTGAGTGCAAATGCGAATACGTAGCGTTTTGTTGTTGCAATTGCTCTATTGACTCTGCTCAGGCCGCAACTTATGGCAAAATATTCAATTAGTCACAGCAAAATAACTGACCACAACTAAGTGCATGATTTAATGTTGTTTGATAATCCATTAACTCGAACATTTTGTACCAAAACTAACCTCGCCATTTGCTGAGGCCCAAAAATTCTCATTGATAATATCATCCTCATCAACAGCTGGCTCATCGGGCGGGGGACTCTGGTTGTCACAAATTAAAATAAATTAAATATATAGAGGGGCAAATATAAAATAATATATAAATAATAATAAACCATAGATAAGTAAACAAATTGGGGAGAACGTACCAAGTCTAATTCGGGATCATTTAAAACCTCAGAGTCAGTTTCGGACGTTATTTCGTTGTCCAAATCCTTAAAACCCACGATAAATAAAATAATATAAAATAAATTATAAATAAATCAAAAACTTATTAAACCGAAACAATAAACTGTCGTAGTTATAAATACATTAATTTCAATTAAGTTTTGTTTAAGTTTCCACTTCAGTTGCTCATAAAATGTTAGTAAGATTTGCTTATTGGTTATTATATTCAAATAAATGTATAGGAGTTATAATTAATATAAATTAAATCAAGTAAATTATAAATAAATCAAAAACTTATCAACCCGAAATAATAAACTGTCGTAGTTATAAATACATTAATTTCAATTAAGTATTTTAAAGTTTTCACTTCAGTTTCTCATAAAATGTTAATAAGACTTTCCTATTTATTAATATATTTAAATAAATGTATAGGCATAATAATTTCTATAAATTAAATCAAGTAAATTATAAATAAATCAAAAATTTATTAACTCCAAACAACAAACTGTCGTAGTTATAAATACATTAATTTCAATTAAGTATCTTAAAGTTTTCACTTCAGTTTCTCATAAAATGTCTATCAGATTTGCTAATTTATTATTATAGATATATTCAAATAAATGTATTTGGGCATTAATCAATGTAAATAAAATAAAATAAATTATAAATAAATCATAAACTTATCAACAAGAAACAATCAACTTTCTTACATATGAATAAATGAATTTCAATTAAGTTTCTTTAAGTTTTACTTTAGTTTCTCATACAATGTCTATCAGATTTTCCTATTTATTATTATAAATATATTGAAATAAATGTTAAGGAGTAATAATTAATATAAATTAAATCAAGTAAATTATAAATAAATCAAAAACTTATTAAACCGGAACAATAAACTGTCGTTGCTATAAATACATTAATTTCAATTAAGTATCTTAAAGTTTTCACTTCAGTTTCTCATAAAATATTAATACGATTATCCTATTTATTGTTAATAAGATTTTGCTATTTATTATTATATTTAAATAAATGTATGGGAGTAATAATTTATATAAATTAAATCAAGTAAATTATAAATAAATCATAAACTTATCAACAAGAAACAATCAACTTTCTTACACATGAATAAATGAATTTCAATTAAGTGTCTTAACATTTTCACTTCAGTTTCTCATAAAATGTTAATAAGATTTTCCCATTTATTATTATAGATTTATATATGCAAATAAATGTGTTTAGCCATTAAGACTGCTTAGGATCTGCTCAATAATTGATTTATGCATTACAATTAATTGCACTGATTGAACTTACCGTTGGCAATGCCACCGTTGGCTTTGGGGGCGCCATGCATTGGATGCTTATGGCATCTGGATTGCCATAGACATAGATTTTTTCTAAAAATCCCTGTGTACATGAAATATGCATGTTTCAATGTGTTTTTCCATATTTTGTACTAATAGAGTAATGCGACTGAAATAATTATTGTAACATTGTAAAAGCTGGCAAAAGCATACACCGAGGACATAAACCCACATGAATACACCTCCCCCCCCCAATCCATCGACACCAACAGACTAATGCACCAATAGATATGCATAATAAATCAATCAATTTGTTAAGCATTTGAATAAATGCAAACACATAAATCTGATGCTAAATGCAACGCAGAGAGCTCAATCTCTCTCTGTGTTCGATGCCAAACATAATTGCTGCAAATCGAAATTAATTATTGATGTTAATTTGCAACTGCGCTTGCCACTTGCCACTTGCCACCGACGAAACTAATGTGTACTGGTTTTCCTATCCAATTTCACTCATAAAGTACAGAGGAAGTCAACGACACAGACACAACAACAACAACAACAACAGACTTACCTGAGAGAAGAGTGCATTTAGAGGGGGTGGGGATTATGTGGGAGGTTCTGCCGAAATGCTAACCGCAGACGGCAACGGCTCTACTAGTTACCTAACAATGGGACAATGGACTAGGCACAGACACAAACGAATGGAAAATGCACAGACTAAGTTAGAGATAAATATGTGAAGAAAGAGGGAGAAGGAGAGAGAGAGAGCGAGGCAGACTGAATGCACATCTGCCATAAACCCTGTTCCGGATTCTTTCAAATAAAAATGGCAGCAAACACTCACGGGCCATACTCATAGTACCAGGCACAAAGACAGCAGTCAACCAGTCATTGTTGCTGTTGCTCCTGTTGTTTTTCTCTTCTAGTTGTTGTTGTTGTCATTGCAAGGACTGTAACTGATAGTAATGGCCATGGAGCTTTTATGCATCCCTGTTAAAAGTTTTGTCTGAGACGACGAGCCGTTGAGTTTCGGGTTAAAAGCGTGCAAGCGGCGTTCAACATGGCTTAATATGCACTCGAAAACCAACAAACAACCAGAGGGTAAAGCTGAAAGCAGCCCCGAGGCAGAAACAGTAGCTGGAGGAAAAGGAGAAGGAGGAGAAGGAGGAGGAGGAGGTGACCCTCTCCTCATACTAGCATCAGAGACACACACACACACGTACAGTGCATTAAATGGCCGCCAATAAACATTGAAGTGAGCGCACTTCGGTTCCATTCCATTTTGCAGCCCACTTCTTGCTCCATCTGCTCCTCTTTGGCCATGAAGCGTATAGCTTGTTGCCGGATTCCGATTGACAGTCTGTGGAGTGCGCAAACTGAAGCTTTTTCTTCTTCTACTCCAGGCAACCATAAACCTGGCTAAAATATGCAGCAGGCGACATCTATGGCCAAATCAAATGTATCTGTACTCATGCTTGATCAGAAGTAAGTTAGATTCGTTTCAAAGTCTGCCAGTCGAATAGAATTTGCAAACCTAAAAGCCAACATAATTCGCAATTAATCAGATATGCTTTGTAACTTTATTATCGTTAAATGTAGTTGCATAATAAATATTTGTGTTACACACATACACACACATTACGCTCTCTCGGTCATTCTGACGATTGCTCTCTTAATGCTGGTTGCTCTCTCATTCTTGCATTATCTCTCTTTCGCTAATTGTGACTCAAATTGTAGTTCTAGTTCGTAAGTTCTAGTTCGTAAGTTCTAATTCGTAAGTTCTAGTTCGTAAAAAAAGAGCTGCAGATCAGACTTGATCGAGTGGCCAAATAAATACGACGTGTTGTAATATATTCCGAGGTCGTTACATTTGCCTTCCACATATTGTAATTATTGCAGTGAAGTTTAATCGATAAAATATGTAATCATTTACTTAGTCCAGATTAAATGCTATTTTTAGCTGATTATACTGAGTTAAACATTTCGTTTTGCTTTTTTTAAAAGCTATCATATTTTGCAGCTTATAAATTTAGTATCATAAAATATTTATCACAAGCTGCCTGAAGTGTCCATTCAAAGAGCTTAGCTTTAATTTATGTTAGATTATTTTAGTCTAAAATTGCTGGGTATTTGGCCGTTGCTTATACTCTACTTATTTATTTTGTTTTCTTTGCACTGCTTTGCTTTGGTTCAGTTCAAGAAAAACTATGCGCAGCAAAATCAGCGAAAACAAAACAGTCACAACAATACATATACGAGTGGTATAGTATATGTATATCTACCTCTGTGTGTGTGTGTGTGTGTGAGAGTGGCCTAGTTTTATTTTTAAGCAGATGCTACTCTGTTGTTGTAAACATATATATATGTGTGTGTGTGTGTGTGTTTGCAACAAAATTAGCAGCAAGGAAATTCACTTGAAACGGAAATTATGTAGCAGGATGTGGCATTTTGGGGCTTGAATAGCCATTCCATGTTCTCTGTTCTCTGTCCCATGTCGACGAGGCGTGACCATTATTATTACCTGCTCAGAATACCTAAGAATGCCAACGAATTGACAACTAAAACCACTTTCAGCTACGTTTTAATCGCGCCCATACGTACATACATACCTAGTACATACATATATGTATTTCCCCCCCAAAAAAAGGTCCCAAAAATATCGTAGCCGGGGCATCTGAATAGGAGGAACCGAACTAAAGAGCATCGGCATTGTTTGGCCCGAGTACTTGCTGAATTTGAACCCTTTTCTTGAGAGCCTATAGAGAACGATGAACCGGTAGATAGGAGCACATCAAAGCTAACTCTTTATTAGATTGTGAGGCTGCTAAAAATACGAGTATGGCATAGACATCATCAGCGACAAGGCGTGAGCACATAAATAAGCAACAGCAAGAGACAGAGGAACGTCAGAATAAGGAAGCCAGCGGAGGGTCAAGCGCAGACAATGGTCGCTGGGTTGCTTTCACTTAGAATAATCAAAAGTGGCCCGGAGGCGTCTTGTCTGTTGGCCCCATGTCTTTGTAGGTGCTGCTGCTGTTTTAAGCTGTCATCCTAAACGGAACCAGCAGCCGGCAACTAGCGTGCAGCAACGGCAGCAGCAGCAGCTCGGTCAAGTGGCGCCACCAGCAATTAACTGGGGCTACGAAAAGTGAGACTGAGACTGAGAGTGAGTTATGCCATGTGTGCATTTGTTATACGAGCACTCGTCTTGGCCCGCACATAATTAAGGCCATCGGAGAAGAGAAGCGCCAAAGCGGAGCAAGGACATGCCAGGAGAGAGCAGTCAGAAATGCACGTCAAGAGCACGACAGCGATTGCGGTAATACGTTGTGAGCAACGTGGGAGGATGGATGGATGGTCGGATGGTTGGATGGTTGGATTGATGGTTTGGGTTGCACTTGACAAGGGTTCGCAGTGAAAGTAAAACAAACAAATAAAATACCGTTGACCTGCTTACCAACTTGACTGTTTAGCCTGACAGGCCAAAAGGTTTGCAACCTTTTTGTCAGTGGATCGACTCTCTACTCGTAGTAGTTCTGGCATGCCAGACACGTTTTTGATATAAAAAAATAAAAACGGACACTACCCGCAAACGGAATCCATGCAGCTTGGCAATTTGTCAAAAATGTGTCAATAATGTAGATCGATTGAGGACGATTGCGGCCCCTTTAAAAATTAAGCGAAAAGGGTTTAAATTGATTATACATACGACATTCAAATACTAATAAATTCACTGTTGAATCTGTTAACTTGCGTAAAGTACATTATTTTCCAGGAACTACTTATTAACTTTTGATTTTCAAACAAACTTTTTAGTCTGTTTTTCAAATGTTTCAACGATCAAACTGTTGACCCACTTTTGATCACAATGTCAGCAATTTAAGGCTGTCAATGGGCTGTCAGCTTAATCTTAGTTCAATTTGATGACAAGTCTATAAAGGATATGTGAGAAATGCTATAAAAAATAAAAATAAAATAATAATACTCCAATAAGGACATCAGTGACAGCAACTTGACCTTCACCTCAACTTAACGCATTCGGTTGCAAGTTGACAGTTTTCAGTTGCCAGTTGCCCATTGCCAGTTGCAGACTCTTGTGTAGTTAAAATTAAACTTTAATTATGCACATATACATACTTAATAAACATCATTTACGAGCAGCGTCAACAGAAACAAAAGGTTCTTTTAATATGAATGCCAACTGAAAATGGCGACGCATTAAGATTAGCATAACTTGTTTTTATTACCGCTCGTTCGTTCTTCTGCTCTGTTTCTGTTTCTGTTCCTGTGCTGTTGTCTGTGGTGCGTTTTACCTTTACTTTTAACATACAAACAAAGCATAACGGCAACAACGAAGACAGCGGAAACGGATATACATTTTTGTCTTGCTTGCGTGTGTGTGTGTGTGTGTGTGATTATATATGTATGTATGCTATAACTGGCATTGGCAGCATTACAAGTAGCAGCAGCAGGAGGTCTTCCCCCACATCCGTTTGTATAAAAGTTATGCGCAAGTTAATAGATAATTAACCATGCAAATTGCCGCGCAACAGTTTACAAATATTTTCATCGGCGTCACCGTTGCCGTTGCCATTGCCATTGCCCCTGTTGCCACTCCCTTTGTGGTATGGCAAAATGTTGTGTGCCACTCGCAGGTGCTTTTGTGTATGTCAGGCTGACACGAGTTCAAGCACAAAAGAATTAACTCTAATTACTTTGTAATGCTGATTAAGCCTGTTAGAGCGCTTTAAATATGTAAACGGCATTCTGACATATTTACACACTGGCATCTGGAAAAGCATTAGGTGTATAGAGTGAAAAGCAAAACGATTTCTTTAGCTCAACTGAATTTACCTTTTTGCCCTCGTCTCAAATAATTATCGAGTTTGAAATTCCAATAAACTGTAAATGAAACGCAACTCATTTTGTCAAGAGCAAAAAGGACATCGCATACACGCAAGCAGAAATGTTACATGCAATTGCAAGCAGGTGCAAGCAGTGCTTATTAAGCACGCTGTTAACTCTCCGCTTGAGTTGCCAGATAGTCGATTGCTTAACATCTCTGTTCCTTCGATTACAGCAATAACAGAGATCTCAAATGTTATTTACATAGGCAATCAAAAACAAAGAAAACATTACAAGCTAATTTATGGCAGTTGAGGATATTATGAGTAGATTGAGACTGAAACTGCATTACAGCAATGTTTATTAAGTGCCTATTTGCAACTCTGTAGCAATTCAATTTCAATTTGATGTTTCAATTCATTCAACTCATTTAAATGGCATATTTTATGCGGCACAAATGAAAATAAGAATGCCAAATTTAAATTCACCTTTATTGCTGCCAACGACTCGACAAACAAATGCCCACTAAACTCATTTCCACAGCAGCAGTAACTGTTCTTCCAGCATTGGCATAGTTTCTAAATCACTTTCTGTCAGCCGTTTACAGCAGCAGCAACAACAATAACAATAACAACAATAACAAAAGCAGCAAGGATAACAATCGCAACGTCAAAAAGTTGCCCACTTTTTGTAATTTTATTTTATTTCCGTTTAAATGCGTGCGGCAAGGTGCTGGCCGTCCAAACAGCCAGCATGCCACGCCCACTCTACCCCGCCCACCACTCACCAGTCGTTTAGCAGATGGGGAAACGGTGCGATTTTAAAGCTAAATTATAGCAACATAAAATTTTACGGCCAAGTTGAAGAAGCCTCCGAGCATCCGGCAGGTGCAGAGCTTAATTTTGTGCACTTGACTTTGGACACTTGGCGGCCGTTTGAAAAGGGCTTCATCTTCATTTTATTTGAAGCTGCCTTTTTCTTGCATATAATCTGAATAAATTACTTTGCACATTTTGCGGCGCATAAATAATTTAAGAGATACCCCCGCCCCCTTCCATACACTTCATTCTTCATCACACATTTCCAACTCCATAAAGACGTGTGCGTGTGTGCGAGTGTGTGGGTGTGCGAGTGTTGGAACAGAACAATGAGACGGCAAATACAGCAGAGCAGACAGTGAAAGATATTTTTTTTAATTTTGCTAAAAACCTACGACTAATTCTCAAACGAGCTGACACAAATCTCGAAAGTTGTTACGCCAACATATTTGCAGGGTGCTTGCAAATACGCCCTCGCAACCCCCTTCCACTGAATCCACTGAATACCCTGCAAAACCCTGGAAAAAATAACCAAAACGCCTGGCACAACTGTCACTAAGTTCTGTCTTGCTGTCTTTTCTGTCTCTCACTCTGTCTGCATCTGTGTTCGGGCCCGACTAGCTGTGAGCTTTTGTTTGTGGTTAAAACACAAACAATGAATACACTCACAGTCACACATATACGTACATATACATATGCGTAAGTGTATGAGTACGTGAAGTGCTAGCACTCGGAAAGGGAGTCCAAAATAAAATAAAAAAACAGAAACACCGCCAAGCGGATCTGCAACAATGGCGTCGAGCATTTGGCAAAAGCGTTAGCTACAATTAGTTTAAAGAAAGCAACGCACACAAGTCTAGAAACACACGCACACATATACATACATACATACATATGCACATATTAAACGAAAGGTTTCATTTCATGTTGCTTAAACCAACACATTATCTACGTATTAGTGTCCTGTATTAGACAGGTTTATAAACCCGAAGGCATTTATACTACTCGTACTCTAACAGCAACAGCTAGAGGTTAATTTTAATTAGTTTACTTCATTTGTTTTCAATACATTTGTTAATTTAAACTAAAGTTAACTTATGTAAATAACGCATAAACCAATAACTCTCTATATCATTGGCAAATAAAAAGGCTAGCGACAGTAACGTATTAAAATGCCAGCGAGTGACAGTGTTGCCATCTAAGCTATTTTATAGCTTATTCTGTAATTGCAAAATTATTGCAAGATAACTTGAATATAGTTCAGAAATTAATATATTCGCTTAAAGTTTAATTGAGTTTAACAGTAACGCATTTGTTTATTTTTAATGAATAATAATTATATAACAGATACCAAATGGAATATCAAGTAGCGTATTTTACATCAATAAACAGAATTAATTTAATACTTTTCGCTTTGTTCCGATTTCTATATTCCAAAGTAGACAGTTTGTTAAATTTCAACAACTCTGAGATATGACAATCGATAAATTATCGACGCCATTACTGAACGTATAAGAAAAGTTCAACTCGGTTTCATAATTTTTACATACAACTATTCGTCGACGTAAAATGGCTGAAGTTCAAAATACTCTGCCCGAAGAAGGAGTTAAAAAGCAACACCCATTGATCTTTTTTAAGAATTTATTGGGTGTAGTGAACAAGTTCGATAGCATTAAAATAGGATGTATGGTGGTCGGATCTTTATTCGTAGATAATTATACAGAAGAATTCGATGGTTGGAAAGACATTAAGGTGGGTTGATTATTTGTCAGAATGAGAGCTTCCAGTAATGTATTCTCCCGATTTTCTACAGGAACTTATTGACGAAACTGTACAATTATTGAAAACTATAGCAGTCCGTCTGCTGAATATGACAGACAACTATAATGAATTTGTGCGCGATTCTATCAAGCATATTAATGCGCATGGCGAGAAGGTGAAAATAATTCAACGAGCCAAGGAGGCATGCATCCTGATGAATGACTTGTTTAAAAATGTTCTTGACTTTAAAGACCACTTGGACAAACTGGTGATCGAACGTACCGAGTTGTATGAAAAGGTCTCGAGCACAAAAGACGAAGAGGATCGAAATCGGCTTTGGCTTTGCCATGATCGCTGCATATTCGATATTCAAGGCAAAGTAGACGTATTGCATCATCTTTGTATACAATTGAGCACATATTATGAGATGGACTTAAAGCCCTCAGCTGTGGACACCAAGAATGACTTGCCTGTTTAGACATAGACTTTGATTCTTTGGATAACTGTTTTCGTTTTCTTTACTTGATGGTATTTGGACTTTATTCGGTAACATACACATACACGGTAAACACACACACACACACACACACACATACACATACAGACAGGCTTCGATTCACACGGCGATAATAAAGAGTCCGCCCCAGAGTATTGGGATATCTAGAAAAGCTTTTTATGCTTCAAAGTCAATATAGTGTGCCATGTACAGAGCACAGTTTTAAAACGGTAAGTACGGCCTCTACTCGGTGACATACTTGTGTTTTCAGCCCACACCCGCACTTCTTTCACCAGCAGTTCACCATGTTAGAGGCAGGCAGTTAGTTGCCTCGCCATTCAGGCGGAAATGCAGCAGCGTGATGGAGAGAGAGAGAGAGCGAGAGAGGGATAGATAGTACAGAGTTAAAGGGCCAGAGGCGAAAAACGTCCATGGGAAGTGTGTCATCAGTTTAAGGTTTTTGTGGGCAGCACCAGAGCACCGAAAGCAGCGCAGCACACATGCCCACACCCCCTCTGCCACTCATGCTCCCTTGCCAGCCGTATTATCATAATAAACAAATGGGTTGTATGGTTGGTTGGCTTAACTTTTGGGTTGCCAGCAAGTCTCAGTCGCACTCTCGGATAGCTGATCCGACAGCGACAAGTCCCGCTCGCATTTGTGAGCACAAATCAGTGCTATTTATATATGTATGTAGAATGCAGTGAGTGGGGAGTAGGTAGATTGCTATATTGCAATGTGCGTAGCGTGTCAGCACGCTTACCAACTGCTGCTGCTGCTGCTCGAGCTGTATCCAATTTGCAAGAATAACCACTGCAATAGCAACCCTAACTTGCACCACACGACAAAAGTTCAGTTGCTATATTAGCAAGACAAAAACACCAATATTCTCTTATCTTTGATATGCAGTGCATGGTGTCGGGAAAATCGACGTACGCAACTTGCACTCCAAGTTGCGATGTCAATGCAACAAGTTTAGTTTGAACAGATACCGTGCAGGAGGGGGGGGGGCGCACAATCTGACAAAAACTTTGTTGCGCCTATCACGCTGCCAAACCGCAGAAGTCGGCGCATCATTTGCAAACTTGCCGATGTCGCGCTATCTACGCCATCGAGTGACTCGAAGGGAGATGGCGGGGGGAGGGCTGTGACCGCAGGGCATGACAGACAAAAGACGACGTAAGGAGCATTCGAGTGCGTCAAGTTCGTTCGTGGCACAATAAATATATAATGGTCTCTACTGCTTGCCTGGGGCGTTTCGACTTCTAGGTAGAGTTGGGCGTTATTTACGTAGCTGTTACTTATCACAAGTATTGGGTGCATTCCGGCAGTTTATCTTGATTGTGAATCTTACATATCTATAAGCAAGAATTTTCTAGCAATCGATTAAACTTATAATCGATTAAACTTATATTATATTAATATTAAATATATAAATAAATACATATGCAAAAATAATGGGTCGAGTACTTGTCGCATATTTACTTCAGGGACGTAATGACTGAATTAACACGATTTTTAAGTTAATGCTGCACATATATATATATTTGATTTATCCAGCTCTATATTATATAAAAAATACATATATATATATTTTATACTTTTCATGTAAGTATTAAAAGATAGCTTTATTTTCTGTTCTTAATTTCAGATTCTTGCATTTACATAATTTATTAGCAGTCACAGTCACTGTTATTTGTCATCGATATAGTTTAGTAACAGTCACATCACCATAATATCGCTCATCTCTGTTAGGTGTAAAAGTCTTCACTCCTTTGGCATTCGCCCCAACTGACTTTAATAAAATATTATCATAAACGTAACGGAAGATAGTTATTCATATGTTTATTCAGAAATATGTGCCAGTAGTGTGTGCGTGTGTGTGTGTGTTTGTGTGTGTGTGTGTAAGCACGAGTGAAACTTCTGACATCTTCTGTTTACCACGGAGCCAACTCTTTACATTTATGTATACCCGCTCTGCTAACATTGTTGTTATTATTACTGTTAGAGTTCTTATTGCTGTTGTTGTTACTTCTTCACATGCGCAAACATTTTGATACTTTCATTATTTATTACCAGCTGCGGGAGTAGTCGGCGAATGCGACTAACACTCATAAATATATGACTAGCAATGCCGCAGCAAATCTAATGGAATGTGTTTTCTTGAGTTTTTTATTGCCCAGCTGAGAATGTGAATTGTGCGAGACAGAGAGAGTATCCTCTTTGCACTCCCCTCCCCTGCTCGCAATGTCAGAATACTTTGATAGGAATATGTGGATCTCCGCTAAAGGATTTCTATCTTATTCTAACAGTTTGTAACTGCAGCCTTTCAGTGGGTAAAGGTTAAAGTTTGCATGTCGTCTAGCCCTATTATAATCTATTACTAGTATAAGCCATAAGCCTTATACCTGTTATCCAAATATATACGTTAGTCATTCAAGGACATATTTCTTGCCCAGAATAAATCCTACAGCTTGCTGACCTGAATTTTCCTGTCGAGTCATGTTAGAATATATATTTTTTTTTTTTGGTATAGCAATTGAACGCAATTAACTCTATATTTAGTTTTAGTTCTTATAGTATTCAATTGGATTAAGTTTATTATATATAACTACATTCAATTGTGGGTAATTGCCAGTTGAAGGTAACACCTTCCTTACTTAATTCTGTTCAGTATGAGCTGCTGATTAGAGTAGCGTTTATCTGATTAAATAAAGGAATTCAATTCAGCCAATTAGTTTACGAACTTCAGCTATCATTACAGGGTATATATTGTATACCAGGGTATATATTATACCATATAGTATAATACTTACACCCTTACCTTTTTCTATGTTATTTCATAATAACATACCTATGTAATTTTGTTGGAAATTGTAGCGCAAAGAAATGTAAATTTTAAATAAAGAAAAAACCCTTAAAATTTCCCTAAACATTTTACGTTTCTTCACTAATTGATCCTGCTGAAATAGCTATAAATGCAGCTACAGGGTATCAAAGTGTACTCCATTCAATTATGTGCTTACACTTAACAGCCCATGCATACATATACAATATATACACGGTTAATAACGGCCAATAAGTGTCGTACGAGTTATCAGCCTGTCTAATTCAATGTGGGCGCGTGTCCAAAGTTAAACGCGTTTACAATAATTGCCTTTTGGCGAAATTCACTTTCGGGTAATTGGGCACTAATCAATGTGAATAGGCCCTGGCTGTTGTTTTTGTTGTTCTACTACTACTACTACTAGTAGTGGTTGGCATTGTTGTTAATGTTGTTGGTACAAAACCACACGGTTTAACCACAGGCCACACACAATCGTACACACACACACAGAGAGTCACTCCCATTTACACTCAGTCAATAGATTGGCAAGCGGGAACTGGCGGCCAAGTAACCGCCTCAATAAAATACAACAACAAATTGCCTGTCAATCTACGTGTAACTTTTATAAATTTCCAGTAGGGGATCTGCACGCTAACGTTCCGTACCGTCCCACCATCTCAGTTCGTAGACGCCTTGCGGCGCGCGTCCGCATCGAGTTTCAGCCATAATTAACAGCGGCCGTGGCAACTGTGCGAAAACTAGGGAACAACAACAACAACAACAACATCGAAAAGGGCTTTGTAGTGTTAGCTACTGCTAATGAACTCGCTTGCCTGTTAGCGTGCAAAAAGGTGAGAGGGGGGAGAGAAGGTTAAAAGGAGCAAGGAGGTGGCAACAGCATGCAGAAATGACTTTATTAGCAGCCGCGTCGCGTCGCGTTTCGCTGTGTCGCCGTGTTGCTGGTGGTGTGCTTGGGCTTTTATTTAGATTTTTATTGCTAAAGTTTTTGTTTCGTTTTTTGCCACTTTGCCACACATATTCGTCTGTTGACTTGGTGCCCAGGTACGAGCCGTAATCGAAGTCAGCCCGTTAACGACAACTGTCGGTTGGTTTACTTTGACTTGAACGTCCTTCTCATGCGACACTTTGAATGTTTTAAATGGTTTTTTATTGCCTGTCCAATCCCGCCCAGTTCTCTGTACTCCTGTTGTTGTTGTGGTTGTTGCTGCTGCATTAAATTAGTTTAATCACTATGCAGAGCTCACAGCGGGACGGTAGCTACAGCAAGCAGGGTGAGTTTCACAGCGGCAAGCAGGGCGAGGCTAGCAACGGCAAGCAGGGCAGCAGGTGAAAGCGAGTCAACCCCATAAGTAAGCGTAAACAATGTCAAAGCAGTGCAGACTGTAGACGATCTCCGCCCCCGCACCACGTCGGGTGTCAATAGAAACATTAACAGGGCGTGCTGGCAAAATTAGCACAACAATTATGCAGATATTAGCAGACGTTGCGACGTCGTGACGTTCTTTACCGAATGGTGTAAATAATGGAAGGCGTTGCTATGTAACAGCGACAATGCATGCAAATAATAAATAATAATATATTTGTCATACCCACCCCCAAATGACTTTAAATGAAAGATTTGCAATTTAAGTTTGGTTAAAGCATCAAATTTCATATATGTATATAATCGTCATTTGTCTACGCACAAATGTGGGCCCATTAAAATACCACTTGAGCATGGTTAAACAAACAGCTTTTGTGGGAAAACAACAGCCCACCTGTTAATCAGCAGACAGATACTAATCCGACCCCATAAAAACAGTTGAAAGGTCATATTACGCATACGCCGTGTGCATAAACTTAACCCTTAGCACATTTGTGAGTAGTTCTCGCCAACCCGTGTCACGTTTGTCAATTTATCTTGTGGCAAACGGGGAGGTGCGGTAAGAACACGAGCGCTTCTGATGTTTTCTGATAATTACAATGGTTTTTAATTCATTCCTTTCACACACGCAGACATAGGAGCAGTCGCTCACCTGGTCAAGCCTTTAACTCATTTTGCCCGCAGGGGGACACCAACAAAATGTTCAAATGGTCAGCTGTCATGAGACATTTGTCACAATAAACTTTATTTGTTTTCGTATAGTGTACGAATAGTCGTATACTTATTTTATTTGCTCAACGCTTGCTGCGTATTTAAAAGCAGTCTCAACTTGTTTTGTGGCCTGTTTGTTGTTTGTTGCCTTGTTTTTTTGCCGTATAAGTTTTTGTTGTGCGTGTTGGGGACGCATAAGCAGCGATCCTGACCTCCTCACTGTGGAGACATTTGTTTGCATTTGGAGCAGCAGTAGGAAGTGAAGCATTTAGCATTACACATTACAAATTACACAGTTTAACTATACATATATATATACGTATATATACATATCGTATAACTGAGACCAACGGAAACTCCGACAAAACTAAAACTCATAAAGTAGCCACAGTCCGGCCACGTGTTGACTGAGCACAGTCATAATTATAATTAATTGGCAAGTTTTTAATTAAAATGAAATGCTATTTGACAGAATCGCCGACAAAACTTGTTGCTCTGAGAATGGATTACACTGGTTTAGTTACCTGAATTCTGGCTGCCACTCTCTCCCCGTTGAAACGATGCGGTATAAACCAGCCCTTTGTCGAGCCCGTCACGAGGACAACGCCGAGCAGGAAGAATAGTATCAGGGCGGTTATCACGAGTTTCGCGCGCGTGGAAATGACCATTGCCATTGTTTTATCTCGGATATTTACACACTCGCGGAGGACAAATTGATAACACACACTTTAACACTTAGACGACACTGCGACAATATTCCACTTGTGACACTCACGACACGAGCACGACACGAGAATTGCCTGAAAAAAGAAGGAATCAGATGCGTGAATTGGAATATTAATTGGATGCTTTTGTAGTAGTTGTTGTTGTTAACATACATACTCTTAACTGGTGTAGGCCACACAAATGGTTTGAATGTTTTCTGTGTCGACTTGAAATGTATTTGACCTTTGGGCACTTAGATTCGGCTGTTGCCTGCGGTGCCTCACAGTCAGCCTAATGCCTAATGGCTTTTGTGGCACGTATTAACCTTACCAAGCGTTTTTGTGCTTTCACACGCCGCTCAAATACCCCACCCATCCACAACCTCTTCACAGACCCTCAGACCACTCACACACTCACACACTCACACGAGCCCAGGCACTTCCGCCGAACGCTACAAATGTAACACGTTTTATTTAATTTTTTTCTTTTTTTTTTTTGTTGCCTTCTTTTGCCGCCCTGCCGCTTGTCAGCATTTTCTCAACGATTTGCGCCGCAAAGGAGCGGCTGAAAAATAAAAGCTACCACAGAAGCAGGCAAAAAAAAACGAAACAGGAAAAACGAAACTTTATGAAAAGTTAAGCTGCCAACAAGTTTATTTGCGAAAATATTGAATTATAGCAACGTCATGGCAAAACGGCAACAACAAATAAACGGCACGGGAAAAAGAAACGTTGGAGTGGGGCCTCAGAATGCGTTGCCTAGATTTGGCCAGATGCTCAAGATGTCTCGGCTTTTATTTAGAGCGCATAAAGGCATAAGCCGAATGCCTGTGGTGGGCCATGGGGGCTGCTGTGGCTGTGACTGTGACTGTGACTGAAGCTGGCGTGTCCTTGAGCGCCCGAAAATGAAATAAAAAACGAGCGCCAACTTTTCAACCTACATAATTGCGGTAAAAGTTGGCGCACAACACACACACACACACACAAAAGTATCCTTTAACGAACATACAAACACAAGCACGCATCGCACAGCAAGCAGCAAGCAGTTTAGCAAGAGGTTCAGCGCGCACAAAAGTATGCTACAGTCAGCGCATAATTACGATAATCGTGTCTGTCTACCAGCAGCAGAGTCCAAACAAACGGAGCTCACCTGACACCCCAAAAGTGAAATAAACCGAACCAAGACTATACGACTTCACGCCCCACAGCCGCAGCCGCATCTCTGAAATGGCAGCCAGTTATTGAGCCAACGGTTGAGTCAGTGGTGTAAAACAAACTTTTGTGAGCCCAAAAAACCAAAAACAGGAAAAAAGAAAGCCAAGGGAAACTTTTTTATGCGCTGCCTTTGCCTTAGTGGCATTCTTCACGCAGCATTAAAATTCTACGGCTGCAGCTCGGCGCTGGTACTCGCACTCACTTTCACACAGGAGCCCAGTCGCAGCTTAAGCTTAAAGTTTGACATGGCTCAAGTTTCCTAATGAAATTACCTACTTGGACTTTTTCGACTGCGTTTTTGGCCGCGTAATGAAAAGGGGCAAAACTTGTGCCACAAAAGGGCGGCTGTCCAAAATGGGAGGGAGCAAAAAAGGGGGCGGACGATAAGGAATTTCATATCTTCTTCCAAATTAAGTACGCCAAAATGAGTAATGACTTTTGAAGTTGTCATGGTAACCAAAAGTAAACCGTTGAATGCTAAATTTAACCAAAAATAATACTTAATATTGCATACAAAACGTTCTTGGCATGACCCTTTGGTTTCAGGCTAGCTGCCCAAACGTTAGCGCCTAATGAAGATAATGGGGCGACATGTATAAAAGGACTAACCTAACTCACACACACACACACACACACACACAAGTTCGCACACATAAGGACGACTGCCTGTCAGTTAGGCCGTCAGGCAGGAGAATGTTTTATGTCTATTCATCGCCGTGTAGGGATCTTTGCCACATTTTGACATGTTATTTTTAATAAGCAACGTTTTGCCACACAAATTTCCGCTTTAGATAATTTCATTTGGCATGTTTTTGTGCGCTTCAAAGAACAAGTAACAATGACTAGCTGATGTTATACCTGCTCTCTGAGGGTAGAGGGACCAAGCATGTGTCACACATGCATCCTTAATAAGAAGCAAGCACAATAAAATGTCACCAGAAGCAATGTCTAACCCCAAGCCAGACATGGCCAAGTTTGATCGATAGTAGTAGCTCCTTTTGCTACTCAATACCCATCCCCACATACGTATGTTTGACTGGGGGAAGCGTGTGTCTTTGTGTTAGGGCGTTCCAACGGTCACATAAAGAGCTGGTTAAATTAATAAGAAGCCAACCAGTTGAGAGCGCAATTTCCCTGGCTATATAATAAGTGGGCGAGCTGGGCGTTAACCGCTTCACTAACGTCTGTTAATTAAAGTCCAACATTTGCATAATTTATGTTTATTAGTGCCACTGCTACACATCGGTTATTTGTGTGCCTGTTTAAGGCCCCAATCGGGCAGCTATAAAATCATATATTTTCATTTTCTACAACATTTCATTGTGGCATTCATTCTTCTTGCCTTGCAGATTTCTCAGAGAAATTCGACAGAAAGTTGATCATAAAATCAGCATTGTATATAAAATTTAACGACCTGCATTCTCATCAGTAATAAAATACATATATATATATACAGAAGGACATAAAACTATGCATATGGGGATATCATGACATGAAATGAAGTAATGCAAGTGGAAATAAACTTTGGAAATATGAAAGATAGACAGAAAACTGTAGGAGAAAACCAGATGAATAAAGATGAAACACATATGTCATATAATAAATGAATTTTCCTGCAGCTGAATTTGATTAACTTTTATTTAAAATCAAAACTAACGAAAATCAATGGTGAACTTAATTGAAATGATCTCTTTATAAGATTAAGCTTCTTCAAAAATTCACCAGAATATGAAATCATCAAAAAGTATATTAATAAACGAATACTTAAGTAATAAAATTAATATTTAATAGACTATACATTTCCAGACATGAATGTCTATCATTTAAAGTAAGACATATTCATAACAACTACACTTATCAATTTAAAATTTGTTATATTAAATTGTAAACTGTGTAAAAATCTACATTTCCTAGCTGTCACTGAATTTCCATTTAAATGCCCAAAGACTTTTATCTAAAACTCTTTGACTAATAATATTTGTAGACAATGGCTGAGTAAAAACTAATTTCAACACACAATCGCGGTTAGAACAAAGCTTGCAGTCTACAAAGCGCGGAAACAGGGTTGAAAATTTGTAAATAAACATTTTAAATTGAATTTTAAATTGTGTCAACATAATGGGTCAAAATATTTATTGCATTATGATGCCAAATTGATAAATTTGCAAATCAAAATTACATATTACGGAAAATAAAGCCTACTTTTAGGGTGGCATGTAAGTCAATAGTGTAAACAACACACGCACACACAAAGTATAGTCTAGCTATGATATTTAAATGAACACTCACACACACTCAAACACACACACACACGCAACCTATAGCCATTGAAATTTATGTCTATTTAGGCTTGCTGGCAGTCTTCAACACAACTGAACTAAGCCAATGCATAAACAATTTAAAGTCCTGGGATTTTCGTGCATATTGTTGTTGGTGCTGTAACTTTTGGTGTATTGGTGTTGGTTGAATGCCACATGCGTAATACTATTTAATTAAATGCACGCACTGACTCCACACCATAAGCTGAAAACTTAAAACTTCACATTTCAAGTGGTTTTTAGAACGAAATTAATCGCTGAACAGAAACAAGTCCAATTATTATTAAACAATGCTTGGAAATCAATTTAAAAGTGAGTGATAAGGTAAGGTAAGACCTTAGTTATTCCTAGATATACGTAAATGACTGATGATACATAGGCTGGCGGAACTGTTAACCTTTTATCTGTTGCCAGAGGTCAGAATAAATATATATCTTTTGTACCAATGCAGACATTAAAAAAGGCCTTTTATTTAATAAATAAAACGTATATTCGTTTGGCCTGCGGCAAACGGTAACGGTAACGTTAAAGACAAAGGCGGGCGAGCGAACAAAAATATATATATATATATATATAAACACAATATTACACATACGCCCCGTTGCTGCTTTAATATGCATATGCATGGCTGAGTGTTCTATATACATATATGAGCATGAACGATGTGTATGTTGGCCGTCTGTGTAGCTCTCGCTCTCCCTCTCTGCTTTAATGAGTTTGCCTTTGATTTGGGGCAACGCGAGCACAACGCACAACCAATCCATGAAGCCATCTCCTATACATCTCTCCCTGGTGCTGCCTTTTGTCTATGAATCCAAGCGCCTAGCTTGTCATAATTTATGCGCAGCCCATGCTCAATTTGATAGGCGACAGCCTGCGACATGCAAACCATTTGTGTGGCCCCTTTGTACTCTTTACTCCATATCCGAGTGTTAACTATACTATATATATACATATATATACATATATAGCATACATATATCTGTAGGTGTAGGTGTATGTGTATTTAAAATGATTATATTTACCTTTTGAGTTGTTGTCGCCGCTAAAAGTCACTTGATTGTTGAAGATTAACTACGATATGCACGTTAAACATATATGCTTTGAAGCTTTTGAAAATATTGAATATGTTGACAAAAAATCACAGATAATTTAATTACAAATAGTTTGCGTTATTTATGCACTTATGCGTGTCTCAATATATATTGTGTTTTTTCACTTTTTTATGCCCATTTGTAATTACAAATGACAGCGCGTGTTATTTGATTTATAAAAAAAAAACAACGACGACGACGACGACGATTATTTGTGCCTCCAATTGTTGCTGGCATTGTGTGTGTGTGCTCAACAGTTGTGGCAACTACAGAGTTCAGTTCAGAGCCGTCTAGGCCAGGTCAGGTCGTTTGTTAACTGGACAGCCGATAGCCCGCTGAGCGCAATTAATTTTCTCGTTCACACCACATGCATTTTGGCTTGTGCAATTGATTGATTTTCATTGAACAAATTCTCACTGGCAGCGCCAGCGCCAGCAGCAGCAGCAATTGTTTGTTTGACTTAAATTCTTCATCTTTAAGTTAATACGAAATCCGCTTTTGAGGGCAGAACAGCACGAACACAGTTTTTACTACCGGCGACGGCGACAACGACGATGCTGTTCAAATTATACACTTGACATGAACGAATTCGCGGTATATTATGAACACACGGACACAACAAAGTTGCCTTGCAAACACAAACAGCAACAACAACAATAATAATAATAAGAACAACAACAACAACGACGACAACGACGACGACGACGACTATTGCAACAGGAAAACCGCGCGAGCCTGCCAAACTAATTGTAAATATTTGCACGGCGAGCAAACAAATTTGTGTTCTATGTTCTTGTTGTTCTCTCTCTTTTTTTTAATATTTACTGAGAGTTCGTTGGATATGTTTTATAATTTACTGGCAATAGGTAATACTCGACCATTACGTTTATTAAATTTCACAAAATCTGGCCTAGAGTTTAGTCTAGAGCACGCGATATGCCAAAGGACACGAGCAACAATCAGCGACACGAAACTTGGCCAGAAATGTTGCCTGATATGTGTGTGTGTGTGTTTGATTGCAACTTGATATGATCTCGATGAGGGACTCTTGTTTGGCGGCTAAGTGAACGGTAGCATTTTGAAACGCTTGCGCCGTCTTTCTTTAATTTTTGGTCGCATAATTGAATTTTAATTGACTGGTTTACCACAGAATACACGTCGTTTCGGTTTTGTTCACTTGGACATTATGCAAACATATTTCATTTAGGCATAAATCACTTTCGTTTTTATTTTTTGTGGCTAAACTTGCACAATGGCTTCATTTGCGCCTGGATCACACATAACTCCACACATAGTACACGATACCGACGTTGTCGGCAAGGATGTCGAAGACGAGAACGTGGACGTGGACGAGAACGAGGTGGAACGATGATAAGCGCCGAGTCAGAGCGCGACTTCAGCGTGCTGTGGCAGTGTGAACAAAAAGGCAACGTCGACTCAGCCGTTCGCACATGTTAACTGTTTGCGGCACCGAACGCGACTGAAAGGTAAACGCACTCGTCTCGGCTAGGCCCAAAGCTGAAGCAAATCACAGCAACATGGCGCACAGACCAGAACGCACAGACACACAGGACAGGACACACAGTGTGTCGTGCCTCAGACAACATAAATGCGCTCGTGTTGGCTAAAACTTCGTGCCGTTAAGCGCTGAATAAAAGACAGAGAGTTGAGTTTCACACAACGAGTGAAACTCAGGTGGACTCGGCGTATACGTAATGTGTAATTTGAGTTTGAGTCACTTTCTAGCTGTTGTTCTACGCTGAGCGAAACAGAAACAACTGAGTGAGTAGCAAATTGAGTAGCAAGTTAGAGTTGCTTCCCCAGTTGGCCGCTATGTGGTAAAGTGGCGCCTTATAAGGCTGCAGTGGTGAGTTCGCCTTGCCTGCCATCGCAGTTGTGTTGAGAAGCTTCCCAGCTGCTATTTCAACACATCTGTTGGTGGTTGAAATGGTTCGAGCAGCCACTTGGAACAATTCAACTCACTTGGCCTGTTCCGAGTTCCATTACATTTCATTGCACAATGAACAAAGTACTTGCACCTAAGACATATGGTCTTGCCTTTGATGTGCCGCCCACAAAACATAAGTGCAGCTGCACATATGTATATATGTTAGAGTAATTTTCAAAAATCTCAGAATATTCCAAATATTTCCCCATTAAGTGGTCATGTATGCTGCCGCTTCATATAGTATGTTACAATAATTATTTCAATTACAAGTGATGGCAACAAATTGGGCGCCGTCAGAACTTACCTCGAAGTGGCCACCAATTATGGATCCAGCCTGGCCAATATAAAGTGTTGAGGCTGAGGAGAAGACCAATTCGAAGGGATCTCGCACTATTGTCACTGTGCTGACTGGCTGGCAGTCATAGTAGTAGATCACCTTGTCGCTGAACACCTGAAACGCAATCGTACTCCATTTATCCGGCACATGGGCAACCGGAAAGCTGGCCAGCTTACGGCCCGCACTTTCGTTGGGCTGCGCATAAACGAGCGTTACGTTGTAGCTGTTCTTGATCACCGGCGACAGATGTACACCCAGTTGCACCACAGTATCCAGTGGATTGACCACGCTAAACAGGTAGCCGCCCTTGAGGGAACTCTGTCGATAGGTGATTAATATGGCAAATTCGGATAGCTTCTCGGGCAGCAACATTTTGAATGGCGATTTTACATCTGCCGTGGCGAGGAACTTGAAGGCTGGAAAACCATCCTCTGCCTCTGTGAACTCAATGCCCGTATACTGATTGCTGTTCATGATATCTGTCAGCATGTATTCACCAAGGGCATCTGCAGAAAAGATGAACAAGAAAGGCATTGTAAGTGATATCATAGTAGCCAAGAATAATTTCAGCGTATTAAAACTACATATGCTACTTAATAAAGCGCTTAAAGTAACAAAAGGAACATTTAATACGCGCTCCTCAAAGTATGCAACATTTGATTATATCACATTGCATTAAACTTGCAGCACGAAAGTATGCAATATTTATTATTATAATAATAATATGGGCTTAATACTACTATTTATGAAAGACGCTATGCTTACCTTTAATAGTCTGTCCTATCAGTTCTATGGAACCCAGCACCGGTTTAAGGTGGGGAAGCGCCAGACACAGAATGAGCAGAATTAAACGCATTTTTGTAGAGTCGTAATGCTAGAAAAAATAAAAGAATTTTGATTTTAGTCACATTAACTTCTTACATAAAAATATCAACTTAAACAAATTGTTATCATATACCATGTGACATTATATTCTTTTCTGTTGACAAGACAATATATGTAAGTATATTTTTGGGTTGCACCTGTGCGACAAATTTAACCAACCACAGAGACATTATCTAGCAGCCGCAATCAGTGGTAACACGAGACTGTTAACTCAGTCAAAATACCCCCAGGAGTGAGCCACGTGCTTAGCCAGTTGCCAGTTACCTGCAGAGTGCAAACTGCAGAGTGCAAACTGCAGACTGCAGTTGCAATTATGAGTAAGTGGGAGTAACAAACTCCCACCCTGAGATAGCCCCCTGTGACCACAAGAATCAGGCTGGAAGCCACACAATTTTTGTTTGTGGTAGATTGTGTAATGGGAAAACAAACAACTTTATGCGTCACCATTGCCAGACAATAGCTTCGTCAAGCCTTCTTAGACTTCGCGAGATTAATGACAATGCGAAGTGGTGCTGATCGCTGAATCTTTTGATTCGAGAGAGATAAGCGAACGAGTTGCTTAGCCACACCCATAAAGCTTGTTTGTTTTGTTGCCCATTTGTTTTCAGCTTGTGCAGAGGTCATGAGGAAACTGTATAGAAATGTCAGGGATCATGCAACAAATTGCCCATAAACAATAAATAAAGTTTGTCAACTTAGCAGCTAAATAAAATTGTACTTAATGAGCCCTTCCCCCACACACACACACACACAATAAATTATTATTGGGTTGGGCACTCTTCGGTAATTACTCATTAGGCCAGCAGCAGCAGCAGCTGTTGTTTAAACTCAAATTGTCAACACACTACAAAATTTGCGTTTGCCGCTTACTAATTTGAGCCCTAAACTTACCATATGGGCATAATGTAATACAATTAATGCGTGATATTTCACACACACACACAAAACTATCATACTCGTATGTAGATTTGTGTGTAAGTGTATTGCTGACCTCAAATTGTCGCTGGACAAAAGGCAAACAATTAATATTTATCAGGCAGACAAGAGTGTCGAGCTTTTGGCAATGAGTAGCTCACAACATGACAATAGAACATAACATTACGAGTACTCACTCATTTCCAATGAATACTACGAATACGCTCACATAAAAGGGGAAGAGAAACACTTTCTCAACTATGCAAATGACTTTCAATTGTGAGCATTGAGTAAAAGTGTTTTATTCTATTAATTAAGAAGACATTTGTTGAAAACATTTTAATGATCCGAACTCTGGAATGTCCAGAAGTAATAACCCAATTAAGAAGTGTTGAATGTTGAACAAATGTCTCAATAGAAATTGACAAATAACATTAATTAACATTGAAAGGAATTGTCAAAATAGACATGCTTTCTGATATCCGAGAACTGCAATTCTATGTATCTTTTTAACAGTTGACAAGAACAAAAGCTATTTGCAAATTTAACACTAGCCAGGCTGACAATTTTTGTGAATTACAAGCGACTTTGTGGGGTTTCCGAAACAACAACAAGAACAACAACAACAACACCATCTTGTTGGATTATTCGCATACATAATGAGGCAACATTTATGCAGTACACAGTGCTGACGACCACGCACGCATGCCTGGAGCCCCCGAAATTGCCTTATTGGGTGCTGTAAAGAGACCCAATACTGGGAACTGAAAAGTGGCGAAAGTGCTTAAGATGGATCGCACGTAACTGCGATTAGTTGGGGCCTAACCTACAAATTGGAAACACTTGGTAGAATCCGCTAAGGAGGTGTGGCTTCCGAGCTGTGTCTGCTTACTCAATAGATTTGTCAGTTACAAATTTATTACACATTATGTTTTTCCGCCGTAGGTATGAAAGTACCCACATATGTGTAATCCATGCTGACTCACACATAAATCAGAGAAGAGCATCAGCAAAATCGAAGTAGTTTCTTCTTATAGTAGAAATTGAAATTGAAATTAGAATGGATAGAAATTTGAAAGTGATGGTCGTAAAAAAATAAAAAGCTACGCACTTCCACAACACATTGAAAAGTCGTCAGAGCGTTGCATGCTCAAAAGCAGACAGAGGAAGACCCAAGAAAGCTGAGGCAAGAGACAAGAGGCAAGAAAGAAAATCGAATAAAAATGTATTTTCAATAGTAAATCGGCTCAATATGACTGTGAGCCATATGAAAAGGGCGATGTGTGTGTGTGTGTTGGAGGGGAAAAATGTATGCCAGTATGTCAAACGAGAAGCAGACCAACCCCTTACCCTTGCCCCAACCCTTACCATTGCTGTGCAGAGACTTGAAGTCGATTGTGATGCGTTGACTTGTTGCCCCAAAACTGAACTATTAGCTCTGTTGATTTTATGTTATCCAATTTGTTGTACTTTGTTTCAGCAACAGCTGTTGAGGGTGGGCCAAAAAAAAAAACGCTGTCAATCCGCGTGTCGCTTTGTCAACATTTATTGCCCTTTGTATTTTGGGCCACCCATCCGCAATTCATTTTGTTTGATTTAAAGGATTTGCATGCGAAATTTGACTTTATTTGTTTTTAGCCATAACATACAAATAACACACACACACACACACACGCAGACATCAACAAGTTTGACACTTGGCACATGCTCGACTGACTGTTTTGCATGTTAACGTGATTAAAGTGCCTTCTTGCTACAAGGTAGAAATATTTTCCAAACGTTTCTACATACATACATATATACATACATACTGACTTAAGCCGGCTGAACGTTTTGGCAGTGAAACAAGTTGTTGCGACATCCCAATCAGAGCATTAACCCGCATGTGGACATCAAAACCTGCAGCTGACTGACTCAAAACCGAGACCCAAGCCCAAGCCCAGTTCGCAACTAATGCACGCATAAACTACAAGTATCTCAGTATCTCAGAGTGCCAAAATGTAACCCGATACCAGATACACAGGTACTTAAATCTGAAAAGCCTTGATGCCATAAAAGTAAATAAATGATTAAACGCATGTTAAACGAACCCACTCCATAAACATAAAAAACTCTACACACAGCCCTACAAAAATACAAACAAAATGAAGCTTGAATACCATTTTCAAATTCCAGCGAAACTATTAGAATTCATTTGATTTTGTTTAACTAAAACTTGTATTTAATTAAAGACTAAACTTTTATTACAGCTGTAACTATAATAAGTCATTTCATGTTGACCAAATACAAATACTATAACTTGCCTTTAGTGGCTTTGATTGTAATGTCTGCAAAGACAAAGAACTCGTCTTTATTGGAATATCAGAAATAATATAGTAAATTCCGCAAGCATAATTAATGACATAATTAAAAGCGTTGCACAGTTCGAAATCAAATACAAATAACAGAATTTTTATACCCTGTGCCCATTAAAAATGGTATAATGAATTTGTGTGAATGTATGTAACAGGCAGAAGGAAGCATCTCCGACCCTATAAAGTATATATAATCTTAATCAGTATCAATAGCTGAGTCGATTGACACCTGTCCGTCTGTCTGTCTGTCCGTCCATATGTCCATCCATCTGTCCATCCGTCTGTCCGTCCGTCCTTCCGTCCATCCACCTGTCCGTCCGTCTGTATAAACGCGTCGATCTCAGCAACTATAAGAGCTAGAGACTTTAAATTTGGAATGTAGGTTCCTGAATACCATACGCAGATCAAGTTTATTTTTAATTTTCAATAACAAGCCCCGTTTGTTTTAAAATTAGAAAAAATCACCTTAGCATAAGAAATCTTAAAGCTAGAGACTTAAGATTCCGCACACATGATAAGAAACTTGGGCTTAATATGTCCAGAAAATTTCATCGCGATGCCATTCCCTCTTCTTCGGAAAAGCTAATAACAAGAGCCGTTTTATAGCTAGTTCAATTTATATTATTGCAAAACTTGCTATCAAATTAGCCCTAATTTCCTTAGCCTTATTCTCAATAATGTATTTTTCTTTCCCATTTAGAACCATTTATTGTTGTCGGCCTTTTTTTGTGCATACTTAAAACCAGTTTGATTTCTCTCTTTTGCATACAAATTTCTAGTTTCAAACACAAACGTTGCCTTGGGCTAGAAATATATGCAAAAAAAATAAATGAACTCGTCATACAATTAATAATATAATTAATTCAGTTAGATCAACAAATGAGTTTATTATATATGTATAAATTGCATAATAAAGAATTGCTCGTCTGTTAAACAATTCATTTTAAGTGATTAAGCAGAAATTATCTGTAAACTAGTTATTAACAAACTGATTTAGAGTTATTGTCTTGTATTTTTCCTGCCATATTTTATGTGTGAATTTTGTGAGTTGTAACTAGGTTAATTCCTATTCGAATGGCGCCCCAAATTCGCTTTCAGCACAAAGCAGAAATCAGCATAAAAACTAAATAAGACGTCAGTTTATCCAGCAACAATACAGTCTATACTCGTGCCAAGGGAATGACACAGAGCTGCAGTTGCAAGTTGCAAGTTGCCGCCTCGCAAATTCAAACAACAACAAAATCGAGTTATAAATACGAGCTAAAAATGGCACACACCGCTCTCCCGCTAGTCCAGTCTATCCATCCAAAAGGCCCAGTCGAGTTGTGGCTGTGTTGCAGTAATTAGCCGCATACTAAAAGCAACACCCGCCTCCGCCTGCTGTCAGCAAGCAGAAGCAAGCCGAATGGCAACTATTCCCATTCCCATTCCCAATCCCAATCCCCATCTCCCTTTCTCCCTTTTGCATGGGCAACAGCTGCCACTGTCTACATCTCCAGCGATTTGAATATTCCTCAAGCGTCCGAGTGCTGCTACTCATATTGCACTTAGAGCTATAGGCGTCGTCCACTGCCAGCCATGTGCAACACGTTGTCGCAACCAAAAAACAAACGGAGGCAAAAGCAGGCAAACAGCCAAAAAGAAGTTCAATAAGTGATCGGAAGGGAATTGAGCAGGGACTGTGGACTGTGCCACAGTCTCAGTTCTCAGTTCTCAGACATCTCATCGATGTTGATGAATGGGGTGTGCCAAGTCATCATCATGTTCTTTATTGCTGTCATTATAATATGCCATGCAGTTATTTATAGCCCCGGGTGTCTTTGTCTTCCTTTGCCAATTGCATGCTTGTCTGTCGGATTATACTATATTGTTTGTATCGTTTTGTTTTTTGGCGGATCACCGACACTTTTAAATGGGTAAATGAACTCTCACTCTTGTTTTTTAAGCTGAACTCCAAAAAGAGCATTGACTCAACAGGACTTCCAATTCGAAGTAACGACTCAAGGTTGCCTTTTTTTGTTGCTAAAAAGACATAATTTCATAAAGTCTGGAAGTGAAATTTAGTTTGTATCTCTGGCAATTTGCCAGCTCCAGCCACGCATTACGAATTCTGAATTAAAATGGGGCAAAAGTTCATTAAATGCTGTCGCCCATTTGCTTGGCTATATGAGATGTACAAATATTATTTAAATATGTATACTACACCACCTCAAATTATGGATAACAACTAAAAGCGTTGTCCAACTCTCTATAAATAGTTATACATATGAGCCAAATCAAAGGCAACAACAACGTCAAGAGCCGCACTCAAAACGTTTCCTAATTGCTTTAGAATCACATCGAGCTGACCTTGCTGACGGTAGTCTAATACTAAATGCAACTAAAATGTGACTTTCTGGCGCCCGACGATCTGTAATATTGCAAATACATTATGAATTGGCACAGTTGTTTCTTGCAATTGTTGTTCTTTTAAATACAATTTTAATTTGTAATTTCATTTTGAATAGTTTTTACATACTAAATGTAGCAGGCCGATAGTCTGTTAGCATTCCTATACTCTGTTAACCCTACCACCACTAGATTGTATATCCTACCATCACCAGATTGTATAACCTACCATCACCAGTTTGCATATCCTACCATCACTAACTATCCGCATAGATTAGCCGTCTCGCTTTAACATACTAAGCCAATGGAGATCGAACTAGCTTGATCTCGTTCTGATACAACGGTGTGATGCCAGAGTCAGTCGTTTGAAACGGACGAAATAAAGCAGACGTCATAGAAAAGAAATGCGTGTTTCATTAAACTTAAACGTTTACATAAAGTAATGCTACTTGATGTGAACACATTGTATATTTATAATAATATATGAATACTATTTAAAATATATATATATTATGTATATTAAAAGCTTATAAGACACAATTACGCACAGTATTATATTAATTACATCAAGTTGTTTAACGAATGCATGAAATAAATGTCGCAAAACCCTATTTAAGCTGGAATTAATAGAGTTTTTCGCAGTTAATCCCATATATGACTGTAAAACAGTTAATGAAACGAATTTAAGAGCTTCAATTTAAGTCAGAAAATCTAATAAATTTCAATTCGTGTTTTGTTTACTACGTCGTTTATTCACGAATACACTTTTGTTCGTATTCAAACGAAGTGAAGTTCGGCGCGGTGGCGTATGCGTAATGTGTTTAATATGTCAATGCCACAAACTGTGTGTGTCTCTAGCAGATTTATGAGTATTTTCGTCTACTCTTTTAGGCCATTATCAGTGGCGTTGCAGTTGCTTGCAAAATTTTTGCACAAGCCATGAAAGCATTTAGGGTTTGCATGAATCAAGCTACACGTAAAGCAAAATTAAGCGAAACAAAACAAATTGATGGAAAACTCATTTGACTGTAGTTGATTGCCAATCAATGGCTGTTGGGACAGCGTATAAACACACAAAAATTCTATTAGCTCCTGGCTGACACGACGGCGGAAGTTAATACTCATTTTGTCTGATGGTTCTGATTGCCAACCAACTGGACGAGCAAAAATAAGGGGAAGAGAGCTCAACCTGTAACCAGGAGCCGTTGCCCGAGGGAGCTGTGTTAATAATCACTGGGGATGTGTGAGGGTGTGTGAGGGTGTGTATATGAGTGCTCCTTCAAAGGTCAAGTACCGAGTTGTTGTTGAGTCATTCGATTGGCACTTGACTGCCTGTGGAGCGGAGAATATGTCGCTAGGGTAAGCTGAGACTAAGACTGAAGTAGAGACACTCTGCTGGGGATTGGGAATTGAGAATTGGTCTGAGGAAACGGAAGTTATTTGACGATGGGCACAGATAAGTCACACACTCACATCCACTCAAGTGGCAGCCATTACACCATCGAGGCAATAAGTTAGTCTAGGCTACCAAAGAGCTTCATTGAAATATACTAGTATTTTGGCCTCCAGCTGCTGACAGACACAACAAGTGACGTGTCAGCGATAATAATGATGACGTACTCCAGCAAATATGTAACAAAGTGAGTAGACACATAGTATATACATACTACATGTAAATGAAAAAGTCTGAGATGAACAAAAGTATTTAGTTCAGTGTCAGTAAGCAAAGTCACACTCTATTTGCATATGTTAAGTTCTTATATAATGAAAACCCCGTCTAGATTACAATAGAAATGATTTAATGTTTATTATTGTTACGCCTTGCTCCAAACGCAAAGATTACACGCACTTTATTCTATATTGTTTTTTTTTCTATTTTTTTATACTTATTTTATACACATGTTCAAGTCGAATCATCTCTCATCTTTAATAATTTATGTGATAAGCAGACTCTGGCACTTAAGCACCAGCAGACCAAGTTATTTGCCTTCTTCTTCATTGACCAGGCAGGCGTATTAATACATATAACTTTGCATATATATATATATATGTATATGTATTATGTAAGAACTCACATTAAATGGGAATTTATGACGAGCATGCGTTAAAACGAATCATTTTACCCCGTTGCCATTCGAAGTGCTATTTTTGTGGCCACACACAAAGTTATTATAGCCAAAATACATCGTGCCACTTGGCTCTATAAATTTAACTTAATTATGCAACAATATCAAAGTTCGTACTAAATAATTAATTAGTTCAAGGAACACTTAGAGACTTGGAGCATGAAATGCGATACGTTTTGCTATTAGTTTTGTTATTAGTATATCAAACGTTGCTTTCAGTCTCTCTCTCCCTCTGAAAATATGTAGTGAATAAATCCCCAAATTGATATGTCAGTCTAGACTTTAATCACTTGCTGACATGATAAATACTCAACTTCCCCCTCTCCCGGAGTTAGTTGGTAGTTAAACAAGTTGTTGTTATTTATTTTGATTCCCATTACGTCAAATTGATGTCCAATAAATGAGTTTGCATAACTCGCATAAATTGCAACTGGCAAACAGCAAAAATTCAGAATTTGTAAACCAACAGCTGGAGGACAACAACAATCGCCAGCAGCAGCAGCAGCAGCAGCAGCAGCAAATGAACTGCAAGTCAGTCTGCATGTATATTTTCTAGTTGACAGACGGACTTGTAAACTTCATTCAAAGCCCATTCATGATTTATGACAATAAGTAAATCGACAATGCGAGTATTTCAACTGCATTTAAATTATACTATATTCGTTACGTGCAGCTACTGGCTATCGTATTAATTTTATCAATCTCAAATCTTGCGAATCGATTGTCTGTCTATCTGTGTGTGTGTTGCCAAGTTGGAATGCCGCCAAATCAAAACGGCGCCAGGCAAAAAGACAAAACACAATGAATGCCAATTAATTACTCGCAAGTTTTGTTTGGCACGGAGGGACTGCAAGTCAGCGCTCAATCGATGCCAACTCATTTGGCTAATTGTCTGGTGATCTGAGTGGCCAGATAAGTGCCAAATATTTCTACATTTTAAACTGGCTCATTCGAGCGGGACTTTTGAAATTGTTGCACATGCGCTCAAAGCTGATGCCGATGCCGGTACAGATTTTTTTTTTAATTTTTATAAGCAATTACAGACGCTGGGCGGGTCTGACAGAGGCGCCTGCTCTCAGGTGACGGCGCTAAGCGTTTTGCATACATTAAATGACTGTTTTTAAGTCTTTGGCTCCGACAGCTTCGACGACGCAATGCAAGGGCAATTAAAAGGCACTCAACGCACAGCAGACAGCTCAATAATTAAACATGACAATTTCAAGTATTAAATATCAAAGTAAGTTCAATTATTTAATACAAATTTAAAATTAATTACCAAATGACTGGAAATGTTAATCTGCGTTGTTCTGATTTACTTTATTTGTTATTTATTGATTTACTTTGTAGACATAAGCATTCATATCCTCATGCTGAGACAATGACCATTGTTTGGGCCGGTAAACAAAGAGCCTCAAAGTGCGTTTGGGGGCATCGGGATCAATGCCAATGCAACAACAATAACAACCAAAAGTTACAATACAAAGTACACACAAAATACAGTCATTTATGATGCAAGGGCACAGGGAAGGAATTGTAAATGAATGTATTCTTATATGTATGAAGGTGAAACACTGACGAAATGCCATTCAAAAACTATAAAAATTAATAATAATGACTTACATGTGACTTGAGAAATATATGCGTTTTCGTTATAGAGCTTTTTACATGTGTCACATTAATATTATTTCCAGAATTCCATTTTTACTGAACTAAATTAAAATATCTAATAAATTACTAAAGCTAATGACTAGTCATAGTTATTTATGATTAATATAAACATCGATTATTTCTGCTAAAAGCTCACATAACTCTTAAACTATTTTCAGTTGAGTGAGCTTCTCATCGGCTACTCCTAACTGCCGATCTAACCTCACTTAACGTGGGAAAGAGAAATTGATATGCAGATTAAACTTAGCTGGCGGTAAAGTTAATCAAACTCAGCATACGCCCTCAACAAATAACTTAAGCTAAAGTTTTGCATAATTACTGAAGATTTCCAACAATTATGCGCATAATCTATTTAAATATTTATGTAAACAAATTCATTGGCCCGAAGATTGCAAGTAATGTCATGTTGTGTGTTGTGTTGATTCATCAAACCTGTTCTACTCCAATGCAATTTGGACTCATATTTTTTGATCAGTTTTACGCTGAGCTTGCCGTTTTTTTTGCAGCCGAGTTTGCTACTTTATTTAGAAATTAACATAATGTGACTTGAGGGGAAGCAACTTGCATGGAGAGAGTGTTGAGAGTCATTGGCTGGTTTGTGTTTAATCAATTCAAATCGTGATGTCAAGCAACAAGTTGTCCAATTTGTTGCTTAGCCACCGGCTACGCGCATGTTTCCCATTTAAATATTTTTCAGACAGACTGTCAGACAGACAGTCAGACAGACGGACAGCTTCAGTTCATTCAGAAGTGACCCAATTGGAAGCATGTCGAGTTCTAGGCGTCAGTATTTGCCTAACTATTACAACACTTGTTTTCGCGCTGTCGTCACTTTTGGCTGACTCAACGATCCGGCCAAGAGCCCATCGGAGAGCATTTAGCCAAGTGTCATCGCAGGCAAATTGCATGCATAGAATAGAGGCAATTAGAATGTAAATTTTAATTGTATATTTTCGCTTTCAATGGATATTATGAGTTCAGAGAAGTGCGAGCAGCTGACTCATAATTCTTTCAAGTTCTAAATGATGTTATTACGGGAGACATTCATATATGTCGTATATGTATATGTGCATATATTTGAATTAGACTGAATTCAAGAGCTGTTATGTTTCATAGAGTATATGAGTAGGTATTTTTATCATCCCATTTCAAGTCACTGGCGAGCACGTAGCTCACATTCGGGCCAGGCCAGGCCGGGTACGGGTTCGGGTCCGGGTCGTAGCACCCCTTGTAGTATAATTGGCACCCAGTTTGTTTGTGCACTAGTTTTCACAGTTGGTGGATGTTTCGATCATGGTATTCCTGTTCCCGTTTCCATCTTTTTGATGATGTATGTATGTACATACATACATCTCAAAGTACAGATGTTTTATGTGTGTTTGTTTCTAAAAATGCTGCTGGCTGACTGCTGAATTAAACACAATAACAACAACAACAAAGACCCAAATTGTCATGCATGTCACAGTTAGTAAAAAAAAAACAAAAAATATGCAAGCAGTGCAAATGTTCTACCAACTTTGTTATAAGTTGCCCTGTTTTTCCGTCCTACCATTTCCCCACCCGAAAATGTAATGGAAGAATCACCTTTTAATTAAAATAAGTAAACTCAAGCCCGTATTTTGAATTTAGCAAGAATAAAGTTGTTTACCGAATCAGAGAGGTCTGTATAGACTGAGAGGGTAGAGGGGCGGAGTAGAAATTGTGGGAAACACAAAACAAAAAGGGTAGAACAAATGCGATAAGTGAAATAGCTTTTATATTGCATAATTTGCTGATATAATGTTTAGCTTGTTAAGAACTGAGTTCGCAATCTGTGAAACAAATTTGCACAAATCTGAATATTCACACAGTGATTTAATAGCTCAATAATTAGGTATTAAAAACATAATATATCATCTTTCAAAGAGGAGGTGTTGATGCAGATAGCGTTTGATTGATTGCTAAATTAAATCTAGAAATGAATGATAAATGAACTTGATGGAAATGAAATTGAAATTCGAAACATCTGTATTTGTGTCAATGTAGCACTTGTCATAACGAAACCCAGCAAAAGACAGAGAGAATTTGCCAATAAGGAACTGGAACAAATATCTAAAACATGTGATTGCCATAACTCTAGCATATGTGGAATTTTGGTTGGTTAATCGAAATGGTATTGGGAAATAGTAAGTAATCTGTCTAATTATCGCCATTTTCTTATTAGAGTTGTATAAAATCGTTCGGTTTCAGATAAATTGAACTCATCACTAAAGTGAACGAACGAACTAAATCCCTGATTGTCGGTCACTTAGTTCACTGAACGATTCGTAAAGGGATTCGAGTGACTGAACGAACAAGGCACTGAACGAAAAAGGCACTGAACGAACAAGACACTGGACGAACAAGGCACTAAACGAACAAGGCACTGAACGAACAAGGCACTGAACTATATGAACGATTAGTTCGTTCATCAAAACTAAGTCATTCAATTGAACTACGATGAACAACTCTACTACTTAGTATGTCAATAATCGAGTAATCGAACCTCAACGATAATTAGGTGTTCGTTAAATCAGTTTGTTAATCAGCTTTATGAATTTTTCTGTTAAATTTATTCTAAATCTACCACAGCCAAATGAGTTATCATGAGTGCGTACATATATAGATTAAATTGAATCATTAAACTAATGACACATTTCATAATTTAAGCGATTAGTTATTCATAAGACGAGTGAATAATTGAAATGAATCTACAATCGCTTTGTAAGGCAATAAAATGCAGTTAATTAAAATCAAGTTGTAGCCGTTGTTTATTGACTGCTTTCTATATGCCCAATAAATCAATCAAACTGACGCATTAATGAACGTTAAATTAAAAGTCGAAATTGTAAAATGAAGTAAAACAATCATTTGGAACATTTAATAATAAGTATGTATTGTATGTACATTGTGTACTATATGTGTGTATGTTTTGATATTTGTGTAGTAAATCGTTTTAGATTTCGTAAAATCCCAGTTACGAGCATCCGTCGTACTATTCGCTATCCGATACGCTTATACCCTATAATATACCAATGCGAAACAGAGGGCATGCGCAGCTACTAGTTAGATAAACATAAATACGCGTCTTATCTGGCAAGAGTCAGTCAGTTTATTTACAGGGTATATGCGTTGGCTAGACATTACTGGTTTCTTGCGTTGATTTCATATGTAAATATGTACTTTTAAATAAGCCGCACAAATATGCATAATTTATTTTCAACCCGTTGTCGCTATTTCCTCACGCTTCATAGTCTTTTATTTGCCTTTCCCTTTGCCTACCCCATTGCCCAGTTGCATGAATGAATGAATGCATGAATGAATGGATGAATTGATAGGAGCGTGCGAATTCGCCAAAGAAGAAGATGCTGCAGCTACTAGTTGGTACTTTATGTACACATTTAAGACATCAAATCAGTCAGTTGCATTGACTAGGTAAATATCAATTATCAAATAGACAAAGGATTGACCAATACGTAGTCTCGTCTATAAATGGAATTTAAAAGGCTCATTGAAAGAGAGCCATAAAACGGTTTAGAAACTGAGTTCAAGTGCCTCTGTTCGATTGTTTGTTTGTGCAAAACCATTACGTGACCAAAAATAGGTAATCGTTAAAAATAGTTGTTGACTTACCTCAGCCTTTGATAGATGTATTTATGTATGTATGTATGTACGTCCACTTGTCGTAGATTTTGCAATCTCTCTGTCTCTAATGCTGCATAGTTTTGGGCACCAGCTTCCGAGTCCGATTCCGTTCCGCTGTCATGCGCCTTTCTCTGTTTTGCCAGAAGATACGGATGCGGATGCGGCTGACGTTATCTTGGACTAAAACTTCACTCCGTTCTTTTTGTATGCTTGTGGTTTTTTATTTTTTATTTATTCAATAAACTTTGTATAAATAAATGTATGAACTTATTTATGCATTAATGGAAGCTTCGTTCGGTTCACTTCACATGGCAGGCAATGCTGCAAATTGATAAAATTGGCAATCGACGTTTCACATGACACATCACACACACACACACACACACACTCACATACACCTTGGGAACAGTAGTATATTGTGATCGGGTTAACCACAATGGAACAGTACACGGAATTGACATTGGCATTGGGCACATGCATAAATTATGCATTTTATTGCTGAACTAAAACAAAAGAGACTTTTACGCAATATTCAATGGCTGTCAACATAAAAATGCAAAATGCGTTGGCAGTGGAAAGAGGAAATATTCAAAGAAAATGATGCGCGGATTGCAACAAAAGGCGACAACAAATGAAAAACACAAAGTGGAGTAGCACGGACAAACGGACAAGTGCATGCAGACAGATAATCAGTAGCAGCCGGCAACAGCACGCACACACACACACACACACACACACACTATGATTGCAGTGGAGCAAGCATCGCAACTCAAACGAAATTGAAAACGTATTCAAGACTTTTTGCAGCGACACGAGACAAAGACACAAAAAATACGAACGCACGCCTGAATGCCGTTGGCAGAATATTCGCGTGTGTTGGTGCCCGCCTACGAAACGACCAACTGGCTGAACGTCACAAGACAGACTGAGGCAGCAGCGCGAAAGAGCGCCAGCGTCGACAGCCAAACCAGCAGCAGCGGACGTCAGCGTAGGCGCTGGCGTTGACGTTGCCGCTGTTTTGCTTCGCGTTGCCTTTGCCGTTGGCGTCGACGTTGCTGCTGGCGCCTTTTTTACGACTGATTTAAAAAACAAACGCACTGTATACAATTATTGTCGCAGATAATGTACAAAAATATAAAATATATTTAAGAGTTTAATAGTTGATAGTACCGAATATGTACTGAGCTTAATACTTCATATTTTATATATTATCTATAAGTAATAATTATCTATCTTTTACTAGTTTATTATACCAGTGCATGAGATGGTATAGATATCGTAGATGGACCTAATGTATTTACAAAATACCTATAATGTGAAGATAGCCATAAAATAATCTAAGCAGCAAACAAAGCGACAAAACACACACACACACACATACGCATAAACAAGCACAAACTGAAGTTTTCACATCTAGGAGAATAATGCCTAATGGTATTTAGATAGATGCGAGAATTGTTTACACATTAAACAACTTTTGAGCGCGAATATCAGTCTATACCCTTTAATAACTCATGAGTTTATCATCCAATCGTGGTGAAATTGATAGGACACATTGAGACTAGGGTACTTAATTTATGCGCCAAATCTTAAGTCTCTAGCTTTACATTAGCCAATAGCCAGCCTATAGCCAACCTATCCCCCGTCTATCTCCAGATGGCTATAGACTGCCTATATCATCACATTATCAAGTGAGCCAATTCTTAAGTAGTTAGCTTAAAAATTGCTCTTCTCCCTTATCCCCAGACTATTCCAGCCTACCATCAACCTATCCCCACTTAATACCCAGCTTTGAAGAACTTATAAGTTTATTATCCGATCGTGGTGAAATTTAAAGGACACATTGAGACTAAGATACTTATTATGGGTGCCAAATCTTAAGTCTCTAGTTTTACACCAGCCAATAGCCAGCCTATAGCCAACCTATCACTAGTTTATCCCCACTTAATACCCAGCCTTGAATACTTTTTAAGTTTATTATCTGATTGTAGTGACATTTATAGAACACATTGAGAGTAGAATACTTATCATATGCTCCAAATCTTAAGTCACTAGTTTATAAATTGCTCTTTCCACGCTATCATCACTATATATGCCAGCCTATTCACACACCTATCTGACCGATAGAAGATATTGGTATATCGATATCGATATATCACTCAAAGCTAGGGTCTTGCAGTCAAGCAAACTTCGCTGCTTGTTAGTTTTTGGGGTTTTTTCGTCACTAGCGTGGACTGCCGTCCAGCAGTATTTGTAGATTCGCTAAAATTCGTCAAATAGTAGTTCCGCTTTTGATAACATATGCACAAACATAGTAATCAGTTAATTAAGTAATTGTTTTAACAAAATATATAAAATTTACTTATTTTATTTTGTAAAAAAATGATTTTCTCTTTAATTTATTGTTTATTTATTTATTTATCTATGTTTTAATTTATTTATTATTTTAAATAATTAAAAGATAGACAAAACTGATACTACTACTTTTGTTATGAGCATATTCTTGATTTGTGGCGTTGCATCCAAAATTAAAGATAAACTTGATCTGCCTGCAAATATTACCAGTGCTGGGAGACCAAGTTCAAGCTTCTAGCTCTTGCCATCTCTGAGATCCTTTCGTTCATACGGACGGACATGTCTATATCGACTTGGCTATTGATGCTCATCAAGAATATATATACTTTATGGGATATATATACACCCACACATACTTTTCAGTTTGTCAAAACAATTACTTGACTAACTGTATATATAAATAGAAGCCAAACCTTTGGCAACATGCGCCTACCTTGTCTCAATCCCACAGGTTGCTTTAAATATTTATACAAACTCGCAAGTAATAAAGCTGAGCATAATTTTCCAGCCGAAAGAACTATAACTATCTACACATGGAAAGGTGTGTGTGTGTGTGTGTGTGTGTGTGTGTGTGTTACCTTGTACTAGAACTGACGCACCTGCGCTTCATTTAAAATTCTATAAATAATTTGAAAAGCAGTTGATACGAACTGCAAAAACCCTCCGGGGAACAGCAGCTAACACTGGCTGGGCGGGGGATGTAGCCAACGGGGCGGGGGAGTCACGCCAATGTGTTGTCGCTAAAGTTGCAAAGCAAAAATGCCGGAAAAATAGAAAACACATTCATACAAGTTGTTGTAGCTAGCCGGCACAATGAGAGCGAAAGAGGGAGAGAGCGAAAGAGTGAGAGCGAACGCCAGCCGGCAAATGACAGCTGCGTCGACGTCGACGGCGACGTCGACATCGTTGGCGCCAGTAGTAACGACAGCGACAGCAGCAGCAGCGTAGGCGTCACATGTAGCGTATGCGTAACTTTGCCGGCCATTGCAAGTTTGTATCCTTATGCTTGTGTGTGTGTGTTTGTGCGTGTGCGTGTGCAACAAGCGTTATCAGCATGCAAACTTTATTTTAAAGAGCATCCCGCTTATCGAGGCCCCATTTGTTGTTGTTATTGTCGCTGCTGCTGCTACTGCTGCTGTTTGTTGTTTGTTGCAACACAGCGCCTGGTTTGTTTGTCGACTGGCAATTGTTTATTCAAGCACCATCGGCGTCCATGTGGCCACTGGCCAGGCCTGAACGAGTTTCCTCTTTTGTAGCCGCATGCCTGAGCATTCATCTGTTTATCTGGTCGCTTTGTTATTGCTGCTCTTGTTCGATACGCCCCCCGCTCCACGCTCCCCGTCTGCCATGTCTTATTGCATTTTCAGCTGGTGTTGCTGTTGTTATCGCCTGATTTCGTTGGGCTTAAACGGCTTTTAGCGACACTGTCTGAGCCAACATGTAATCTGGTTAATGGCCACGGGCCGTCGTTTTTGCATTCTGCATTTTTTCACACGCGTTCTCCTTAATTATGTACATAAATATGCATATATACAGTTAGTCAAGTAATTGTTTTGACAAAAATAAGGAAAATGCACATATGTGTTTTTATTAATTTAGGGCATCAATCAGCATATAATATATGTACATAGTATTTGTATACATACATATATGTAATGAGCCAACCCTGTTTATGTGATGCAGATTGGCATCCCCATAACTATCGTTGGTATGGCATCTCTACGATGAAGCGATTATTATCACTCTCTCTCTCTCTCTATGAAGCCGAAGATGATCTTCAGCAGTCAATTCGTGTCGAAATACAGGGTGGGGTAAAAGTAATCTACCTATTGAAAAAGGCTATAGCATGTATTAACATGTTATCAAATTTACTTTTAATTGTTTAATAAAGCTCAGTTCATTAAAATAGGATATTCTTTCTTGGTATCTATCTCATATTTTCTATTTATTTATTTAGTCGCAGTTAATTAGTTGATTATTAAGTGGCGCGCTTGTTTTTAATTTTTAAAAATAGTAAATCTCAATGCAGCTCATTATTTATTTGACTCAAATTGCTCCAAGAACTATAATCTATTATAATAAAATAGGAAATGAAATAGAAATAGAGAAAAGTCAAATACTTTCATTTTGTCAAAACAATTACTTTAGTAACTGTAGTTATTTGCCTGCATACGTATACGTATTTTTAACATGTCGCTCTATAACTCTGTGCTGTACATATTTCGGCATGCAAGGCCTATGCAAATGGCAAAAAGTGCACCTGTTGCTCAGTTGGAATTGTAAATTAAATAAAATAACATAACTGTCAGTTTCAAGCACTTTAAACAATTCGCCGAGTTCAATTCGCGTTCTCTAACTTAAAACAAAGTAGATACTAGATGCCAAAGTGAGCTCCCCCTTCTACCAATATATTAAAACATCTATTGTCTGATTTGCATAGACGACGGAGTCAAGTAAACATCTAATAAGTAACAACTTTCTTGCATTTTGCGAATTCAATTAGCGGCAAAGCATCATCGTCTGTGAGAATAACCAACTTTCAATTGGGAGAAATGGCACAAAGTTCTTTTAACTCTTCAATCTTCACATACACATACTTATAATAATAACTGACTTGAACATGAACCTGATTAATATATTAATTAAATGCAAGTCGATTTGGTTTTAATGATCTAGTTTCGCTGTTTATCCAAATTCGAACATAAACCACGACCGGTTTAATTAAAGGCAAATTTGAGCTTTTTTAGCGATAAGATTGCTACTCTTTTGATAATAAACCGCATTATTAACGCAAATTGTTAATTTATGCCTTAATATAAAATACTACACAACTAATCAGGAATCCAACACACCCGAATATTGGGTATAAATTTTAGTGTTTTGCGCCATCTATGAATTTATTTATTTTACTGAGTACAGTTTAAAGCGAGTTCGTATTATTGAATTCGCCTTAAACTGTTCTCAGTTTTCTGAATAAATCCATAGATGGCGCAAAACACTGAATTTTATGCCGCTTTATGTGAATAACGCCACCTATGTATTATTGAACTCGCTTAAAACTATACTCAGTAAAATAAATAAATTCATAGATGGCGCAAAACACTAAAATTTATACCCAATATTCGGGTGTGTTGGATTCCTGACAGGTGGCGTTATTCACAAAAACAGAAATAAATTTCAGTTTTCCGCCATCTATCGAATAATTTACAATACTGAGAACAGTTTACAGCGAGTTCAATAATAGGTGGCGTTATTCACATAAAGCGACATAAAATTCAGTGTTTTGCGCCATCTATGGATTCAATGCGAATTCAATAATACATAGGTGGCGTTATTGACCAAACCCCTGTTGTACATAATCAATTCTCTTGGTTCATCACCCGACTAAATGCATAGTTCAAGCGTTGGCCGCTATGCGCGCTTTTCTATATAAAGTTCAATTCATTATTTTTATTTTATCAATAAATACAAAAACGTTGTTTAATAAAAATCCTATTAATTCAACAAAATTCCTGCAAAATTTAAAGTCTCGTAAGCATTAAGTTTCATTAATAAAAGACAACAATTTGTACCAAAAATTTGTTTTTAATTAACAATTTCTATACAAAGTTCTTAATTTAACGAAATGCATTGTTTCGCCTAACTAAATTAACAAATTGTATTACAAAAACGAAAATGTGATAAATGGAAAAACGTTTGGGCTATTGTCTGTGATTCAACGAAAACAGTAAATACAGAACGAACTTGTTATTAACATTCGTTGTCTGTATATGGAAATAGTAGAAATGAAAATAGTGGATGGTTATGATATATAATCAACTGTCGGGCGACCAGAGTTTGAACGTGCGATCAAAGGATGTCGTCGCTATATACTGTGAATTGGATGAAACATCAACGGCAATCACCTTGTTGTCGTGTCCCTGCAGCGTCTTCAGCGGTTGCCACGTCTTGTTTGACCAGATCTTCGTGGTCGAGTCATAGGAACAGGTGACCAGAAAACTGCCGCCATCCTGCTGATATTTGACATCTGAAATGAGATTTGTGTGTGCCGGTATGGTATAAACGGGCTGGCGACGTCTCAGGTCCCAGATCTTGCATGTGTTGTCCTGCGAGCCGGTGGCAATGTGAAATCCATTTGGCGAAAAGTCTACACCAAAAATAGCGCCCAAATGACCCTCGAGAAACATGATACAACGTCCGGTGCGCAGATCCCAAACACGACCAAAGGCGTCCAGGCCACCGGTAACTAATACACTGCCATCCGACTGATAACTGAGGCAGTGCACCGGCTTGGCGTGTCCCTCCTGATGCAGCACCTCTGTCTTCTGCTCCAGATCCCAGAGACGCCACGAGGAATCGTAGCAGGCGGTGGCCAGAAAACGACCCGACGGATGAAATGCCACCTTGGAGACCCGATGCGGCATATGTCCCGTAATATCAGCAATGGACTCCTCATTGCCAAAGCCCCACAGCTTGACGGCGCCATCGTGTCCGCCCGAGGCCATGGCCACCACATTCTGTTCGTCCAGCTTGACACCGGGCCGCAATGCCACACCGCCCACATAGCTGGCATGACCGCGCAGTGTTTGCTTCAACTCACAGTCGGGCACGCTCCACAGCTTGCAGAGACCCGACCACGAGGCGGTCATCAGCAGCGTCGAGTCATCGTTGAAGGCCACACTACTGACGGGTCGCGTGTCTCCCACCTGTGAGCAAAGGGGCGCCAATGATTGTAGCTTCTTTTGCATTTCCACCATGCGACCGGCACGTGTGGCACTCGGCACCTCCAGCGCCTCTCGGGCACGCTCCAGGCGATCACGTGCTCGTGGCAGGGAATAATCGGCGAGCCAGAGACGCGCCACTCGCAGTGTTTCGGGTCCCTCGTGATACCAGGTTGCCTCCTGTTCCCTCTGTTGTATCTTGCGTTCCTCCTCTTCGGTTTGTTTCTTATTAATGGCATTCTCCCCCAGACTGGCTAGCAATTCCTTAAGTCGACGTCGACGCTCCGCTGGTCCCTCGCCAAAGAAGCAAATGGGTTCGTTCAACTGCCGCAGATTGTTCTTAATCTCAGAATCGTCTGTAGACACATTGATTTGTCGTGCACGTTTTTTACGCTCAAACTCTTCCAGCAACGCCACCTTATCGCGCTCCATTTCCGTCTCCAGATCGAAGTAGTCATCGTCGATTTTGTTGGCGAGCGACGCCGCTGTGGGTGGTGGTAGTCCGGCTTTTGTGCTGCTAGACTTTTTGGTTGTTTCCTCATAGTCTTCGTCTGAATCGATGTCTTCCAGTTGCCCAGTTGTTGTTGTAGTTGCTGTTGTTGTTGCAGCCGGCGTTGTGCCGGCGACAGACGCCGCGGCGGCTAAGCGCTTTCTTTCCGTTTCTTCAAGCGATCCATAGTGCACAGTGCGCTGCCGCTTAATATACTGAATATCGTCATCATCGGACATTATTTATTGGTATAAAAGAATTAATTTTTAAAACAAAAATTAGGCCAACGAAGAAATAAACAACAAAAATCCTTCTACTGCAAACGTTTATCGTTCGATATATCGATCATATTTTTGCAAATAATTTCAGGTATGCTATCAGGCTATCGATATTTCAGTGCAGTTCATCTTGCACTTATCGAATATTCGTTAATCGAATGTTAAATGCAATTTCTCGCTGTATGAAGGAAAACAATATTAAAATTATCACTATATAAATAAACAAATAATTATTTGCACCGTTTTTACTATAAAATTTAACACTTAAGATTTATGGAATATCGAACTAATTGAACGACAAACTGTAGCGATGAGCGATATTGTAGGAACTGTTACCAAAAAACATCTTTGACAAATATCGTTGACCGCGACTCCTACGGTTGTAAATAAAGTCAACATTTTACTTCGTTTATCCACTTAAAAGCTGCATTTTTATAATATAATATTTTATAATAAAAACTGTTTTTACAATAAAAGCCTAATGCAGAAAGTACTTTGTGTTCTTCAGTAACGTAATTATTTTCAATGATAAAGTACCCATCAGCTAAAAATATAAAATATACCGCAGTAACAATTACTTTGCAGCAAATATAAGTGACTTAAATATCGACCATCTCTA